>ONZH01027885.1:0-441259 GCA_900303285.1 Rhinella marina | reverse complement strand
AACAGCTCTTGGGCGGTGTGCCTTTTGTCACCTAAGCTCAGCAGTTTGAGCACCGCCTGCTGGCGCTTACCCACAGCACTGCTGCTGCGCCTAGAGCTACCGACTGAAGGCGCCGTGCCCACGGATGGTAATTCGGAGGAGGAGGTGGAGGAGGAGGGGTCTGAGGAGGAGGCATAGTACGTCTGAGAGACCGTGACCGAGGTAGGCCCCGCAATCCTCGGTGTGGGCCGTACATGAGCGGCCCCAGGGTCAGTCTCGGTCCCAGCCTCCACCAAGTTAACCCAATATGCCGTCAGTGAGATATAGTGTCCCTGCCTGGCAGCACTTGTCCACGTGTCTGTGGTTAGGTGGACCTTCTCAGAAACAGCGTTGGTCAGGGCACGGATGATGTTCTCTGACACGTGCTGGTGTAGGGCTGGGACGGCACATCGGGAAAAATAGTGGCGGCTGGGGACCGAATACCGAGGGGCAGCCACCGCCATGAGATTGCGAAAGGCCTCGGTCTCTACCAGCCTATAGGGCAGCATCTCCAGGCTCAGCAATTTGGAGATGTGGACGTTGAGGGCTTGGGCATGTGGGTGGGTGGAACTGTATTTCCTCTTGCGCTCCAGCGTCTGCTGTAAAGACAGCTGAACGCTGCGCTGGGACACATTGGTGGACACTGTGGAGGATCGTGGAGGCGAAGGTGTGGTTTTCCGGCGGGAGGCGCTCGTGCCGGGGTCCTGGGCAGGGGGTTGACTAGCAGAAGCAGCGAGTGACACAGGGGAAGGAGCAGTGGTGTGACCCGCAGGAAGTGGTGAACGGCCTTGGTTCCATTGAGTGGGGTGTTTAGCACTCATATGCCTGCGCATGCTAGTGGTGGTTAGGCTAGTAGTGGTGGCACCCCTGCTGATCCTGGTGTGGCACAGGTTGCACACCACAGTCCATCGGTCATCCTCACTTTCTTTAAAGAACCTCCAGACTTGCGAACATCTAGGCCTCGCCACGGGAGCTTCACTACGTGAAACAGTTGCTGATGATGCACCAGCTCTGGCCCTGCTTCTCCCTCTGGCCACACCACTGCCTCTTCCAACCTGTTCTGGTGCAGCACTCGCCTCCGCCTCAGAAGCACTGTCTTCACTCGGCTTATCAACCCAGCTTGGGTCAGTCACCTCGTCATCCTCCGATTCCTCAGTCTGCTCCCCTCTCGGACTTCCTGCCCTGACAACAACTTCACCACTGTCTGACAACCGTGTCTCCTCATCGTCCGACACCTCTTTACAAACTTCTTCCACTAAGTCAACATTGTCATCATCATCATCACCCACAGACTGCGACAGTTGGAAAACTTGGGCATTGGGAACGAGGTCAGCAGCAACCTGAGAAGTGGTTTGTGACTCTGGGAAGGGTCCAGAAAACAGTTCCTGAGAGTATGTCGGATCGCATTCCAAATTTTCCTGGGAGGGGGCAGACTGGGGGGAAGGAGGTTGAGGTGGAGGAGCCAGAGGAGTGCTCCCTTGGGTAACGTGGGTGGACTGCGTGGAAGACTGACTGGTGGACAAATTACTTGAAGCATTGTCCGCAATCCACGACATCAGCTGTTCGCACTGTTGTGGTTTCAACAGTCCTCTACCACGTGTCCCTGTAAGTTGAGACATGAAGCTAGGGAGTGTAGCTCTGCGGCGTTCCCCTGCTCCCTCATCAGCAGGTACTGTCTCACCCTGCCCAGGACCACGGCCTCTGCCCCCTGCAGTAATTGAATGCCCACGCCCTCGTCCTCGACCCTTAGCCCTGGGGTTCAACATTTTCTGTATATAAGTGTATTATATAAAAAATAAAAAATAAATGGGCCTGCTGTACTGAAACCCACAAACTTGTTCAGTCTGGTTTAATTAAGTGATGTACAGAAAGTGTCACCTGGACAGAAAATACGGATTGTAGTGAGTGTACTGAACTGTGACACACAGAATGGTTCCACACTGCTGTGTGAAATGGATTCGTATCACTGAGCTAAAACAAAAAAAAAACTATTTTTTTATATATATTTTTTTTAATATATATATATATTTTTTTAGTTTTGTTTTTTTTGGAACGTGACGTGCAGAAACTATCGTAGAGCTAACTGACGCCCTGCTGACGGTGGCTATTTTGACTGCGACCCAGACAAATGTCGCACAGAGATTTTTGGGATCAAGCTATATACGTGAGAGCAAAAGACCCGGTTGGATTAAGTGACGTACAGAAAGTGTCACCTGGACAGAAAATACGGATTGTAGTGAGTGTACTGAACTGTGACACACAGAATGGTTCCACACTGCTGTGTGAAATGGATTTCGTATCACTGAGCTAAAACAACAAAAAAACTATTTTTTTTATATATTTTTTTTTTTTTAGTTTTGTTTTTTTGGGAACGTGACGTGCAGAAACTATCGTAGAGCTAACTGACACCCTGCTGACGGTGGCTATTTTGACTGCAACCCAGACAAATGTCGCACAGAGATTTTTGGGATCAAGCTATATACGTGAGAGCAAAAGACCTGGTTGTATTAAGTGACGTACAGAAAGTGTCACCTGGACAGAAAATACGGATTGTAGTGAGTGTACTGAACTGTGACACACAGAATGGTTCCACACTGCTGTGTGAAATGGATTTGTATCACTGAGCTAAAACAACCAAAAAACTATTTTTTTTATATTTTTTTTTTTTTAGTTTTGTTTTTTGGGAACGTGACGTGCAGAAACTATCGTAGAGCTAACTGACACCCTGCTGACGGTGGCTATTTTGACTGCGACCCAGACAAATGTCGCACAGAGATTTTTGGGATCAAGCTATATACGTGAGAGCAAAAGACCTGGTTGTATTAAGTGACGTACAGAAAGTGTCACCTGGACAGAAAATACGGATTGTAGTGAGTGTACTGAACTGTGACACACAGAATGGTTCCACGCAGCTGTGTGAAATGGATTTGTATCACTGAGCTAAAACAACCAAAAAACTATTTTTTTTATATTTTTTTTTTTTAGTTTTGTTTTTTTGGGAACGTGACGTGCAGAAACTATCGTAGAGCTAACTGACACCCTGCTGACGGTGGCTATTTTGACTGCGACCCAGACAAATGTCGCACAGAGATTTTTGGGATCAAGCTATATACGTGAGAGCAAAAGACCTGGTTGTATTAAGTGACGTACAGAAAGTGTCACCTGGACAGAAAATACGGATTGTAGTGAGTGTACTGAACTGTGACACACAGAATGGTTCCACACTGCTGTGTGAAATGGATTTGTATCACTGAGATATAACAATAAAAAAAAGGGGTTATATATGGCGATAGCTGCATAACAGCAGCTTAACAAAAAGTGTGAAACCACTGTAAATATGTCTTATATTCTAGGTTCTTCAAAGTAGCCACCTTTTGCTTTGATTACTGCTTTGGCATTCTCTTGATGAGCTTCAAGAGGTAGTCACCTTAAATGGTATTCCAACAGTCTTGAAGGAGTTCCCAGAGATGCCGTAGCACTTGTTGGCCCTTTTGCCTTCACTCTGCGGTCCAGCTCACCCCAAACCATCTCGATTGGGTTCAGGTCTGGTGACTGTGGAGGCCAGGTCATCTGGCATAGCACCCCATCACTCTCCTTCTTGGTCAAATAGTCCTTACACAGCCTGGAGGTGTGTCATTGTCCTGTTGATAAATAAATGATGGTCCAACTAAACGCAAACCGGATGGAATAGCATGCCGCTGCAAGGTGCTGTGGTAGCCATGCTGGTTCAGTATGCCTTCAATTTTGAATAAATCCCCAACAGTGTCACCAGCAAAGCACCCTCACACCATCACACCTCCTCTTCCATGCTTCACGGTGGGAACCAGGCATGTAGAGTCCATCCGTTCACCTTTTCTGCGTCGCACAAAGACACGGTGGTTGGAACCAAAGATCTCAAATTTGGACTCATCAGACCAAAGCACAGATTTCCACTGGTCTAATGTCCATTCCTTGTGTTCTTTAGCCCAAACAAGTCTCTTCTGCTTGTTGCCTGTCCTTAGCAGTGATTTCCTAGCAGCTATTTTACCATGAAGGCCTGCTGCACACAGTCTCCTCTTAACAGTTGTTGTAGAGATGTGTCTGCTGCTAGAACTCTGTGTGGCATTGACCTGGTCTCTAATCTGAGCTGCTGTTAACCTGCGATTTCTGACGCTGGTGACTCGGATGAACTTAACCTCCGCAGCAGAGGTGACTCTTGGTCTTCCTTTCCTGGGGCGGTCCTCATGTGAGCCAGTTTCTTTGTAGCGCTTGACGGTTTTTGCAACTGTACTTGGGGACACTTTCAAAGTTTTCCCAATTTTTCGGACTGACTGACCTTCATTTCTTAAAGTAATGATGGCCACTCGTTTTTCTTTACTTGCTTTTTTCTTGCCATAATACAAATTCTAACAGTCTGTTCAGTAGGACTATCAGCTGTGTATCCACCTGACTTCTGCCCAACACAACTCATGGTCCCAACCCCATTTATAAGGCAAGAAATCCCACTTATTAAACCTGACAGGGCACACCTGTGAAGTGAAAACCATTTCAGGTGACTACCTCTTGAAGCTCATCAAGAGAATGCCAAGACTTTGAAGAACCTAGAATATAAGACATATTTTCAGTTGTTTCACACTTTTTTGTTAAGTATATAATTCCACATGTGTTAATTCATAGTTTTGATGCCTTCAGTGTGAATCTACAATTTTCATAGTCATGAAAATACAGAAAACTCTTTGAATGAGAAGGTGTGTCCAAACTTTTGGTCTGTACTGTATGTGGATCGGTGCACGTGCCAAACAGAAAATCACCAGCACATTGGATACTGAGGCGGGACATGGCCACTATATTAGTCAGTGTACAAATGGCACAGAGATACAGGCTTCTCAGGCCAAAGGATGGAAGAGGCCTGTAGCCTGCACCAGAGATGGCAACTTGGAACGGGACTCAGGTATTTAACTTTTTTCTACTTTTCTTGGTCACTTGGGAGCATTACTATTAGGGGCACTATAGGGGTCATTACTAGGGGAAGTAAAGGAGTGTGGCCCACATCTCTCCTCCTAAGCCCTTGTTCCATATTTTAATTAGAGACAATTGGAGGAGGATTGCAGAATGTGGCAGCTATTGATGGTCACCACAGGAGGACTTCATGTGCTGCACTGTGCTAACCCCATCTACTTGTGTTGCCCCGCATTCTGTAAATTTGAACCAAACTACAATCCGTACAGTGCATTCCACAGGCTAATGGTTTCTTTACAGCTTTATCATTTTTTTCTTGAAAAAGGAAGCATTCCACTAGAGTCTGAGGCAAATTGTATGGACTTTATTTATGTTTAACTGCCATTAAATTGACTGTATGATCTATCCCACGGTTGGGTCCATCCATTATCCAGAGATACATGTTCCTATTATGGAATCACAAGATGCTGCATTGGATCTCTATGCTCTTACATGCCTACCTTGGATAAGGGTAAGTAGTTTGTTGTTATCTACTCCTACGGTGAAGGAAGCAAATATACAGTGTCATCTATATAACCCCTTAAAGAAAAACTCCCGCAAAATTTTTAATCTCTGACCTGTTAGAAAGGTGCATGATGTAACCTGTAGTGAATGCAATCTTCTTATCAGTGACTGTATTTGTGAGTTATCCCCTCTCTTCTAATTGTAGCTGGGTCATGTGACCAACTCCCTGACCTCCAACTGACCCAGGACAGGAAGCCAGTTACTTCTCTATTCATTCCTATGAGACTCAGAGTGAGACTCCCATAGGAATGCATAGAGAAATAGACTTCCTGTCCACACATAAGATGCTGTGTGAGTTGGTGAGTCTGATTGCTGGTCACATGACACAGCTGAGAAACATCAGGGAGATATAACTCACAAATACAGACACTGGTAAGAAAATGACATTCACTACAGATTACATCATGTACATTTCTAGCAGGACATGGAATAATTTTTTTTGCGGGAGTTCTTCTTTAAGGTCGAAGCCTATTTTCATTTGTGCATACACACACAGGTTCCAATAACCATAACTTTTTTATTTTTCGGTTCACATAGCTTTATGAGGCCTTTTTTTTGCGGGACAAGATGCATTTTTCATTGCCACCATTTAATTTACCATATCTTATATTGGAAAACAGGAAAAAATTTCTTTGTGTGGCAAAATTGAAAAAAAAAACAACAGAATTCCGCCAAGGTTTTTGGACATCACATCATTCACTGTGTGCTAGAAATGACCTGACATCCTTATTCTGTGGCTCAATACAAATGCAGCGATACCAAACTTGTATAGTTTTTTTTTGTTTTTCTACTTTTAAAAAAATAAAAACCTTTGAAAAAAATTAAAATTTTCTTTGCATTGCCATATTCTGACAGCCATAACTTTTTTATATTTCAGTCTACAGAGCCGTGTGAGGGTTTTTTTTTGCGTAACAAACTGTATTTTTTATTGGAACCATTTATGTGGTAGGTAGGTCTTTTTGATCACTGTTTTTTGGGGGTACAAGATGACAAAAGAAATGTCGAATCACGTGTTTTTCATTTTTTCCCCTTATGGCATTCACCGTACAGGAATTTATTTTTATATTAATATGTTTATTTTTTAATATGTTTATTTTTTATATATTTTATATGTAAATGTGGGAAAGGGGAGCGATTTAAACCTTTAATATATTGGTATTTTTAAAAACTTTTTCCCCTTTTTTTTTTAAACTATTAGCTCCCATAGGGGCCTAGTATATGGGATCTTTTGATCCCCTCTCCTAGATCTCTATTAGGGTAAATAGGATTGCAATGCCTCGTGCATAGCTCAGTATGGAGAAATCAAGGGCAGGCCTGGATTGCTTCCGATCAGAAGGCAGAGGGAGCTGCATCCCTCTGCCTTCACTTACAGATGCCACGATCAGTGTTGATCGCGGCACCTGAGGGGTTAAGTGTCAGGGGCAGACTGATCGCCGCTTCCTGTCAGTGCGGGTGGGTGCCCGCCGTCATAATACATGAAGGGGTTAAGTGATAACAGACATATTGGATAGTTTCTGAGCGATGTTTATTTCTATTTCTATTTTCTGTATTCTCTACAATGCTGCAATGACTAGGATTGGCAGTAGGTTTGAGCAAATCGAGCTTCGGATCATAGATCCAAAGTCAAATCGTTCAAATACTTTAATGCTGTTTCCGTTACATTAAAATGTATTGGCTTGGTGTAGGCAAACTTCGTATCGTCTAAAGTTGTGCAAGACTTCATTACTACTGTATTCCTATCTGCATATCCACAAAGTGGGTTTTGGTACTGCCTAATTGGAAGTAACAAAACCACGTCTGTTTAACCCCTTAGATGCCTCATTCAATAGCGATCACAGCATCTGATTGGTTAGACAAATAACTCCCCTACGTTGCGATCGGGAACGCTTATTGATTGTCATGGCAACAAGACTGCAAAAAAACTACACACTTTATACCATGCCAGAGACAGGGTCTTAAAGGCTATGGACACCTTTGGGGGCAATTTTATTTATTATTGCATTGTGCTGATTTTGAACTGAAAATAATATTTTTTAATTGGTCTTTATTAAAAACTAGCTGAAGGACCCGGCTTCGCCTGGGTATATTTAATTTATTTCTTTTACTGTTTGTGTGTGTGTGTTGTTAAAAGATATCGAGAGTGACCTCTACAGTACCTGCCCCTTTAACAGTGACCTCTACAGCAGCCCGCCCCTTTAACAGTGACCTCTACAGCAGCCCGCCCCTTTAACAGTGACCTCTACAGCTGCCCGGCCCTGAAACAGTGACCTCTACAGCAGCCCGCCCCTTTAACAGTGACCTCTACAGCAGCCCGCCCCTTTAACAGTGACCTCTACAGCAGCCCGCCCCTTTAACAGTGATCTCTACAGCAGCCTGCCCCTTCAACAGTGACCTCTACAGCAGCCGGCCCCTTTAACAGTGACCTCTACAGCTGCCCACCCCTTTAACAGTGACCTCTACAGAAGCCCGCCCCTTTAACTGTGACCTCCACAGCAGCTAGAGTGGCCACTGTCTTCACCCCAGAAAGCCAGACCTCACCGGCCATTCCCCCAAACGTGAAACAGCGCCCCCAGTTCCCATGAAGACACATCACTAAACATGAGGCCACACCCCCCTGGCTCCGTGAAGACATGGAGGAGAAGCTGTCTGAGTGTGAGCTACTGAAAGGGTGGACATCCCTGTGTCTGTCCAGGCACTGCGTCGGACGGAGAACAGGTAGCCAGAAAACTGGACTGTCCAGCCTAAAGCCGGACATCTGGCCACCCTAACATCAGCCTGCCCCTAGGGTGGCCAGAGGTCTTGTTTTAGGCTGGACGGTCTGGCTTTCAGACTCCCTGTCCTCTGTCATGCGCTGGGCCTGGATGGACACAGCAGCAGCATTCTCAGCAGCAGCACTGTGCAGTCTGAGCAATGAGCTGCAGGGAGAAAGTCACCCTCCCCCCACCCCTGCAGCTGACAGAAGGTGATTTTTACCAATATTTTTAATCCCGGTCAAATGCAGCATGGAAGGGGCGTGGCCTGACTGAGTCAGGGACGTGACTTAGTGGGATCTGGGGGTGGTGCTTTTAAGTCCTTCTTTTGACGGTGGCCGGAATTACAGGTCGATGCCATAGTAATTTAGGAGGAAGGTGGGTAGCAGTGGAAGAAACATCTTTATTACTTGAACAGTAAATGTAATTTACATTATATGAGGTAATGATTGATGATGAGTTAGTCTAAAACATAAGTTATAGTTATGGTAACCGGGAATACCCATTTACCATTGTCATCCACAGTGCTCTGCAAGCAGTGAACTGGCTAGGTTGTCATAGAAACCTGATGTGTGCCTGTGAGCTTCTATTGGCTGATAAGGGTCATGTGACCAGGCTACTATTGGCTAATGCATTTTTTGGGAATATCTCAGGAACGGTATGTCCTGGAGAGTTGAAAACTGTTCTAAAACCTTCCCGGACACCTGATGTACATGTGTGCCAAATTTTGTGATTGTAGCTGCAGCGGTGCGGATTCCTTTAGCGGACATACACACACACACATACACTCAGCTTTATATATTAGATGTAGATCCCCTTTCTCTATATTCTCTAGTAGCATTCTCTGTGTTTTTACTGTGTTCCGCCAGCCAGCTCAGCAGCTCCTTATCTCTGATATCTGACCTTATAAAGACTCTTTATAGCTCAATTCTTATACAGAGGATAGGTCATTGGTATTAAAATCTCGGAAAACCCCTTTAGGGCCCTTGCAGACGAGCGTGAGACACGCACGTCTTCCACATCGCGGGCCCTGGATTGAACTCCCGGCACTGAACGGGATTACATAGCATTATACTGATTGATGATGCTATGTAACCCTTACAGTTCTGGAATGTGTTGGATAACACTAACATAATGCTGTCAGCCTTATGCTTGCAAGCATAGTACACTGCAATACAGATTATGTACAGTGAAGCAAAGTGCACTGGTCCTTTGTGTTATTCTACGCACTGCATGAGTGCCAGATGCCACTGAATTCTTATGACTCTTGTCTGGTAATTTGCATATAGCGCATGCTGTATTTAATGTCTTTTTAGACAAAATGCTAAAATAAAGCATTTTCATCATAATGAACAGGATTCAGACCCCTGCCGTTCCGATATTGATAACCTATCCTTAAGATAGGCCATCAATATGAAGATCTTAGCAACTGATGATAAATGCCAGTTTTAATTAACAGTCCACACTGAAAAGGTGTTTCAACAATGTCCAGCTCCCTATATCCCTGAACTGGCTGTAGGCTTTGCATTGGTTTTACAGTCTTTTGACCCATGGCTTTTCCTGGAGAGAACAGCAAAACTTTCTAAGTGGACAACATATTGTAAACATATGTATGGTGGAGGGTTTACTTCTATATCTGCACATTCTGATGACCTGGCAGGAACACATGATTCCCGTAAAAGGATAATAGTTTGACTCTCCATAAAATTCCTGCCATTCGAGAAAACATATGATTAGCAGCTTCGCTGCAGCAGAGAGAACAT
The DNA here is from genome assembly GCA_900303285.1 of Rhinella marina. Taxonomy (NCBI): domain Eukaryota; kingdom Metazoa; phylum Chordata; class Amphibia; order Anura; family Bufonidae; genus Rhinella; species Rhinella marina. The sequence continues at coordinate 431,226 of ONZH01027885.1, read as the reverse complement.
ATTGAGGGCGTCTGGCTTCAGACCAAACCTAAATAAAAGCTTCATCGTGGCATTGCAAAAATAGCTCATGCACTGATTCCGGATGAGAGTAAATAGTATATCATCCTTCCTGTGGCTGAGATTGATGGCCCAAGACAGCGGGAACATATGTCAGATCCTCCAGATAGTTCTAGCACACTGTCTTATTTCTGATCACTGTCTTGGAACTTTTTACTTGTGATATCCACTAAGTTAAGTATAAGTGTTTTACACAAAGGCATTTATAGATACACCTGAGGTGATGCAAGGGGTGAGGGGTGACCTCAGATCCCCAAAATAACTTTTACTTGTGATACTGCTGTTCCATTGGGATAATCTAAATCCTGATCCTTAAAGGGGTATTCCCATCATAGACAATGGGGGCACACCGCTGGGACCCGCACCTATATTGAGAACGGAGCAGGGAGCGCTACGCCTCGTAATGAGCACTGTACTGCTCGGATCCCCTGCGCTCGCATGGCCTCAGGCATCCGGATCCGTCCTCACCTGACTGTAAGTCAATGGGGGCGGATCCGTTTGGTATGACACACAAGTGTGTCATACCAAACGGATCCGTCCCCACTGACTTGCAGTCGGGTGAGGATGACGGATCCGGATGGCTGTGGCCATTCAAGCGCAGGGGATCCGAGCAGTACAGTGCTCATTACGAGCATGTTCGCGCAACTCTACATATAATATATTGAAAAACATTTAAAATAGTTTGTGTTCTGTTTTACCTTTTTACTTAAAGCGGCTCTGTCACTAGGTTTTAACCTATGTATTTAAATACATAGGTTAAAACCCCTTAACTTGTACAGTTAGAACATACCTGTATTGCAGAGTACAGCGCAGCGGTTGTGCTGAAAAAAGACCTTTAAACTTTATGTTAATGAGCCTTCGGAGCACCGGGGGGCGGGCTCTTTCTTCCTGAGCACCGCTTCTTCACCGCCCCCCGGGTCCCGAGGCTCTCCCCGATGCCGACGTCCACGCCCCTCTGAAAATTGATTGACAGCTGAAATCCCGCCGGCGCATGCGCAGAAGCGCTTGCAGTGCCGAACACCGCAAGCGCTTCCATCCTTGTGCGCACGCGCCGTCACTTCCGGGTTCAGCGAAGTGACGGCGCGTGCGCACAAGGATGGAAGCGCTTGCGGTGTTCGGCACTGCAAGCGCTTCTGCGCATGCGCCGGCGGGATTTCAGCGCTAGGCCAAACGGCCTAGCGCTGTCAATCAATTTTCAGAGGGGCGTGGACGTCGGCATCGGAGAGAGCCTCGGGACCCGGGGGGCGGTGAAGAAGCGGTGCTCAGGAAGAAAGAGCCCGCCCCCCGGTGCTCCGAAGGCTCATTAACATAAAGATTAAAGGTCTTTTTTCAGCACAACCGCTGCGCTGTACTCTGCAATAAAGGTATGTTCTAACTGTAGAAGTCAAGGGGTTTTAACCTATGTATTTAAATACATAGGTTAAAACCTAGTGACAGAGCCTCTTTAAAAAACATAAAAGAAATTACTTTGTGTCACCAGAACTTTTTTTTTTTTTTTTTGCAGGCAAGCTGTTGTTTGTATTGGTACCATGTTTTACTTGTTGATAATTTCAGTTCCATTTTTTTAGGAAACAAGATGACCAAAAAAACAGCAATGTTGGCATTGTGATTTCTTATGGAATTTATACATGGCATATATTTTGTCTTTTCTAAATGGGAAGAAAGTTTGTGTTTGTACTTGAACCTCCCGATTGTAAAGAGAGGAGAGGGGGTTTGATCAGCAGGGCAGAGGAGTCATTTGGCATCCTTTTTAGCATTTCCGTCTGAGATCCGTTTTTTTAGACGTAAAAAGGGATTGCATGCAGAAAAATAACAGTGATATGAACGCCCCCTTATAGAGCCACTGATTCCAGCTTGTGATGTAATGGTACATGAACTATGGGTGGCAATGTTATGGAGGCAATGATTAAGGCAGTTTTATAAGGAGGCAACAAAAATACACTGAAAAAATGTCACTGTAAGGGGGTAATATACACAGCAATGTCATGGTAATGACACACTGGTGTTACAACACAGGTATAATGTGCATAATGAGGACACAGTACAGACATAACACAAAGTGATGTCACAGAATAGAGGCAATAAGTAATGTCACATCACAGACATTATGAACAAAGCATTGAATTTAGAAAAGTGGCAGTGGGGTGCTAATGGAATATGGTGATATCACAGTATAGGCATCATACTCATGATGTCATACCAGAGAAATAAAATATTAAGGGCCTATTCACACGACCATATATTTCTGTCCACATCCATTCCTCGATTTTGCGGATCGGATGCAGACCCATTCATTTCAATGGGGCTGCAAAAGATGCGGGCAGCACACTGTGTGCTGTCCACATCTGTGTGTCCATACCGTGGCCCCACAAAAAAGATACAACATGTCTTATTCTTGAACGTATTTGTGGACAAGAACAGGCTTTCTTTATCATGGAAGGATGTTCAGTTCTACAAAATGTAGAAGACATACGGTCGGTATCAGTGTTTTGCGGATCCGCAATTTGAGGTCTGCAAAAACAGATATAGTCATGTCAATGAGCACTAATGATCATGGTAATGTCAGAGCACAAGGATAATGCATATTGTGATGTAAAAATATGGGGAGACTGTACACAGTGATGTCATACCACAGGGATTACATACTCATGAATGCCATAGCATCTCTTATGCAGCCATCTTTAATACCAAGCCAGAACCTGCTTCCATCACTTAACACTATTGTTTGCCATTGATGGCCACATCAGAGTTCACAGGAGGGCTGGAGAGCACATACTGCCATCATATATAATGAGGGGAGACACACAGGACCAACACCAGGTGTTGTGATGTGGGGTCCCATTAGTTACCATGGCCACTCCTGTCTAATATTCATAGCGGAAACATTGACCAGCCTTCGGTATGTTCAGGACATGGGCGAACCAGTCCTACTGCCTTTTTTGACCCAGATGTGGTGTCCCAACATGAAAAGGTCTGTCCACATACAGTAACATGCTCTTCAGAGTATCCAGCAACTCCCCTGGCCAGCTGTTTCCCTCATCCAGAATGTCTGGGACTGGAAAGGGTGACGGATCTCTTATGCATAGTAGCCAACAGGGATGAGTGAATTTCATATTTTAAAGTTCGTGTGCGGGTTCATGTTGTGCGTATATACCGAATTGCATTATGAATTCCTTTGGAGTCCTCTCCTGCATAACGCAAATCAGATGGATAAGTTATGCAGGCCATAGACTTCTATTATGACGGAATGAATAACGGAATGCCTCTAAAGGCATTCCATCATAGCATTGCATTATGGTCCGTGGTAACGGAATCCATAACGCAATTCAGTATATACCACAACACGAACTTCAAAATATGAAATTCTCTCATCCCTAGTAGGCAACAACCAACTTGGCTGAACTATGGGTCCAAGTTGAAATCACTTGGAATGACAACCACAGAGGAAATTTAGCACCTGTAATTTAAAAAAATAAACATATTGCGTCCAAAAATGTCTGAACTATTAAAATATTTTAGAAATTTTCCTGCATGGTGAACACTAACGGAAAAAAAAAAATTAAGGCACACAATTCACTTTTTTTTTTTAGTTACCTTGTCTCCTCCAAAAAATGTAATAACAGTAATCAAAAAGTTCTACATATAACAACAATGGTACCAATAAAAAATGTATATACTATATATTAATACAGTTTGTTCATACAGCTCTGTAGACTGAAATATGAAAAAGTTATAGCGGTCAGAAAATGGCAAAGAATATTTTGATTTTTTTCAAAGGTTTTTATTTTTTAAAAAGTAATAAAACGAAATAAAAACTTTACAAGTTTGGTATTGTCGTAATCATATTGAGCTGCAGAATAAAGACATCATGTCATTTTTAGCAGAACGTGAACACCAATTATGTCAAAACCCCAAAAACCTTGGCTGAATTGTTGTTTTTGGGCTGTTTTGCCACTGTGTGAGAGAGTATATAATCAATGTTCATATTTTATATGTAATTTTTCACCTTTTGGTATGCAAGTATCTTACATCATTATTCATTACAACATAAGGTTCCAGACCAGCCCATTAGGGTGCGTTTTGCTAGCTTTTATATCCAAGCCTGTCACACCCAGACATCCTTTTATCTTTTGAAAAGCAGAACGTAAAGTGTACATTGAGTTATGTGAGGCAGAACAACATGGCCAGATGAATCAGGTCTTAAAATGTGAATCCACAGGTTTTTTTTTAAAGTGACTATGCCGTCACGCCTCATACTGTTTGTGTAAATCAGTGACTAAGGCTTAGCTGAAAAGACTGGCCAAAAACACAGGAAGCATAGCAAGAAGGCACACCTGTGGCAGGTACAAACTGTTATAGAAGCATGTGTCTAAGGCCAAGTTCACACTTCAGTAAGGCTACTTTCACACTAGCACACTAGAAAAATGCGCTTCTGTTTTTTCCCCATTCATTGTCCATGGGGACAAAACGTAACTGAACAGAATGGAGTGCTCCACAATGCATGCCGTTCTGTTCTCATAGCGGAGCGCAAACCACAGCATGCAGTAGTTTGCTTTTCGTCCTGGGATGCAGCGCAAGATAGATCCGTGATGACCCCCAATGCAAGTCAATGGGGACGGATCCGTTTTCTCTGACAATAGAAAACTGATCCGTCCCCTATTGACTTTCAATGGAGTTCATAAGGGATCCTTCTTAGCTATACAGCCGGATCCGTTCATAACGGATGCAGATGGTTGGATTATCAGTAACGGAAGAGTTTTTCTTTGCTGAACTCTGCCGGATCCAGAAAAAAACGCTAGTGTGAAAGTAGCCTTATTTGGTCAGTTATTTCCATCAGTTATTGTGAGCCAAAACCAGTAGTGAAGCCTACTTAGAGATACAGTATAATGGAAAGATCTGCACCTGTTCTGTGCCATTGAAATGCACCTGGTTTTGGTTCACAATAACTGACCAAATAACTGAAGTGTGAACTTGACCAAAGGCCCCATGCACATGACAGTATCTGTTTTGTGGTCCATTTGGCGTCCGCTTTTTTTTTTTTTTTTGCGGACCCACATTTCACAGACATACCCACTGACATCTGTTCTGTTGAAAGATAGAACATGTCCTATACTTGGCCGCAAAATTCAGACCACAGACCCATTGAAGTCAATAGGTCCACAAAAAATGCGGATGCAACACACTTGCTGCAGTTTGAGTGCCACATACGGTTATGTCCACATACGGCATACATTTCGTACATGTGAATGGTGTAGTTTCTGCAAGTCCCAATCAGATGGGAAATCTGCAAAAATGTCTGCAACAAATCTGTCATCTGTTAATATACAGTAAATGTGGCCATACAGATGTATATCCAGTATGTGTACTGTATGTGGACCTTCTCACTCTCCCCCAATGGCAGATATGTGGGGGGGGTGTCAGACGTGAGATTTCAGTATGTCCAATACTTTTGTTCTCAGAGAGACAAGCCACCCCACCAGAAGTTTCTGGCAAAAGCTTTGTCCCCCATCCCCTTCTCCCTTTCACAACACATGTACGCTCAGCCAAGTATTTACATGTATTATGTGTAAAAAAAAAATTTTTTTAATGACTTACCGGTAGTTGCTTTTAAACAAGGGAAAAAAAAAACAAAACAATTCTTCATGCATGTTTCAAAATATTGAATCTACCCAACCAACAAAATGTACTATTTACCTCTGGTTCTTTTTCTTTAGGTGGCTAACACAGTAGAATACTGTGCTTCAGGATCACACTTAAAAGCTATGTACGCCTTTGGGGGCAATTATTTTTTTTATTATTGCTTTGTACTCATTTTGAGTAAAAGTTTTTTTTTTTCAAGTGGCATCCTTTTTTTCTGTACAGAGCTGACATTCTCTAGTAGCACCCTTTGGATTTTCTGTCAGACTAGGAGCACACAGACTCCTTATCTCTGCTCTCTGACATTATAAACACTCATTATAGCTCAATCCTTATCTTACTGATAAGAATGTGGCTTATTACCTCTTAGTAGTTTAGAGAGAAGGTTTATTAGAGGACTGGCACAAAGTAAAAGTACCAGTCACACAATTAGAAAAACAGCTAACCCTTTGTGACAAAACAGCTCAGTATTTTTAATGAAGGCCAATTGAAACATGATTTTATACAATCATAAAAAAAATTGCCTTCGAAGGAAGTACATAGCTTTTAAGCATGCAGAGTTACTGTACATGTAAATTGGGAAACTTCTACAAGATAATATTACCACCTTATTATGGCTCCATGATACTTCCATGTGATATGAAGCTGTAACTGGTCATCTGAAAGGAGACTTAAAGGGGTATTCCCATCTCACAAATGTAGTTTGTATAGTTAGATATAGCCATACCAGTATTATTACTAATAGAATGTATTTATAGAAAATGTACCGTTTAGAAGATTTGTCTATTTGTATATCCATTGTCTCACACATATATCTATATATCTCTATATATCTCTATATATATATATATATCTTATATGCAGCATTTGGTTTTCCACACCTGCCTTGCACAGTACTGTATATATGGTGATATGCAGACTGTGACTATTGTATTACTCACTTCCATGTTTGCACTATTTATGTCCACCTATGCTTTATGTTTTAATTGCACGTTTTTAAATATTCTTGACTAAAAAGGGTTTATACCCAACATAGAACTTTTACTTTACCTAGTCAAGGTCATAGTAGTACACATGAAACAGAATGGGGCACTGGCTCCCAACATAAGGATTTTATTCTTGTTATTTTACATGAAAAATGAAGATGACATACGCATGTGAAAAAGATTAATCTAGTTATTCTGGTTTGGTAAGAGTAAGAGGCAGAATAACGCAGCATTAAAAGCTTTAGAGAACAATGCATCTATTAATTGTAATGAGTGACTACTGTATAATCATATTACTACTGATGATGTAACACATGGTTATGTAAAACAATTTGCTTGAGAACCATTATTATTCTGTTCATTAGAAGGCACCAGTACCATATAGTCATCTAATATCTTTTCACAAGTCGTTATCCATACTCACCAGCCCCCCCTCCAAGTGGCATATCACTACTGGGTCAAATTTTCACTGAGGCCAAACATTGGCTGGTATATTTGAGATTTGTTTGAACACCTCAATATGTTATAACAGGTTGTTTGCTTTCAAGAAATGTTTAGGTTTTGGGGTGCAAATCTCTGTATTTTTTACTTTTTTTTTTTTGGAATTTCTAGCTTAAAAACAGATATTTGGTATTTCCAGTTCTGGTGATCTTATGAAGAAAGGTGCTTGTAAATCTAGGCATAAGTGGTATAGTGGTATGTATGAACACATGTTGAACATTTATTTCCAAGAGGTGTGGACCATATAACTTTCTGGTTGACTTATACTTCTACCCACTAGCTTTTTATGAATGAAATTGCACTTTGGTGCAGGGGTGGGGGGAGGGGGGTGTTTGGAAACCTGTGAAAATTGTCCTGGCAAAATGGCCACCCCTGGCAGTGAAAGGGTTAAAAACCATGGCGTGCAAAGGAGAAAATATTGTACTGAATAAAAACCACATAATGAAAGTTTATTGAGAAAATATGGCAAGAGTCTAAGGCACTTCAAACAATTAAAAACATACACATCTAAAAGAGGACAAGACAGCCTCTACTGGTATATAAATATGCAGAGATGAGAAGAGCTTATTTTTCTTCTCTTATCAAGAGACATACATACTGAGTGACCAAGACATGTGATTTTTATAACATTTTACAGATATTAATACATAGTACTAGACATATTTAATATACATACATAAATATATATAGAGCACATGTCCTCAGGCCATGTACCGGATTCTTCTTTTACAGGTTATAAAATATGCAGCAAATACTGAGTTTGAAGAGAAGATTTTCTTTTATATAAAAGTTACATAACACATAGTCCAGACACTTTTACGTAGTCCATTCAGATCTACTGAGGGCTTGTACACTTGACAGCTTATAGCCAGCGAGCCAGCTCAGGTGCCGCATGTGGGGACATTCCATTACTCAGTTCAGAACATAGAGCAGGGTGAGGATACATCCAGAACAATGTAGAAGGCACTATGGCACTCTCCAACACGGCAACCACATGTTTATTGCAAGAGATATGATGACTAACAGTCTGACAATATGGTTCCTCGGAACAGTTGTGGGCTCCACCTTCCCCACCTAAAAAGGAGTTTAGGTGGCCAGAAGCTCATGCTCCTCATATAGCTTTCATCCAGTTAGAAGACTCCAGGATTCCATGTAAGCAGTAATGAACTATTGCTTTAGTCTGCTGGTATAATCAGGCACATAGACAAGTACATTCAGTGTCTGTCGTCAGACATAATATGGGTTAGCAGCAGCTCCAGGGTGGCAAAAACTAACTGTCAAATGGACTTCTCTGTGTAGGACTGGGTGGAAGCTTCTTGCCCAATCTGGGTGTCCCCTACAGAAAGAAGGAAGGAATGAGTGTCTGAAATTCTCAAGGCTGATGAGGATGGTATTTTCACACTGCTTTACTCTTACATTTTCATTTCAAGTATTTAAGACAATGACAGTAATTATTAATTTCACCACAGACATTAGTGCATGAGGCACATGACTGATACCACTTATCTCCGTGGAAAACAAGCATTAGACAAGAAAATTCCATCATCCTAGATCCTTGCACAGACATTTGTGCTATGCACTTATAAATCTCTATTTTCTGTGACCTGCTTGGGGTGCAATAATATGTATTCTGATTATTATTTTTTTTTTATCATTCATAAGGGGGGACATGTCTTAGGCCACACATCCACATGGTCAGTATTTTGCATCAGTATTTGCAAGCTAAAACCAGGTGTGGAACCAGCAGAGAAAAAGTATAACGAAAACAGTGCACTTCTGTGTTTTGGGCCTACTACTAGTTTTGGATTCCAAAGACTGATGAAAAGTATTGACAGTGTGAAAGTGCCCTTATACAGATATTACACATATGGCCAAAGGAAGATAACATGAATTAAAATTTGGATATATACTCATTTGTAGGGCTGTACTTACTTGTGATGGGGCTTTAGAAAAATTGACATGAGCATAGAGAAGGACTCCTATATCCTTATGACCGGCATCTAAGGCAATGGACAAGGCTGTGCTGCCATCCTAAGAACGAAGAGCAGACACAACTTTACACTTCAGCTGATGAACTGCATAACCACACTTCTACTGGCACACCGCCATCTTATGAAATACATTTATTGGCAGACTTACAAACAAGTCAACCCTAAGAGTCAGCAGAGGTTTACTTTTACTACATAAATGAGTCACATGTTACTATACTAGCAGTGATGCTCCCATCAGGACCACCTTCTATTAGCTAAAGCTGAGAGCTGTGTCCAGTACTGCTCCCGGCTCTGGATGAAAGCAAACATTTACTGGGAAAATACAGTAAGTTCTCAGTGGGTGATTCTTCCTCCCATTATTAATAACCTGGTGGAGAAGAGGAGCTTTGGGTGCACCAACTTACATTGTCCTCCAGTGCAGCGTTACAGCCTGGCTGGGCTAGGAGCAGCTTGACTATCTCCACATGTCCATGTTCACTTGCACACATTAGAGCTGTGGACCCCTCATCATCCTGGATATTAACATCTCCACCACAGGCCAACAGAGCTTTGACCATATCTATTCTCCCATGGCTCACTGCAAGCATTAATGCTGTCTGGCCGGCCTGAAACAGAACACATTTTTACATAGAAGGATGATGGCACAAAAAATAGATGACATACTCCATATAATCTGTCCTCCATATTTCATTTTTTTCTGGAGGACCACCAAATGTCAGACTAGAAAATACACTGGACCCTTGCTTCTCAATTTTTTTTCTGTTTTCTGTCAATCTTCCTACAAATAAATAAGTGACAAGGCATTTCCATCTATTAGGCTTAGATACAGCACTTCCATGGGCTCTCCAGGGCAACCTTTTTTCATAAGCCCAGCCATTGTAACCCACTGTGGTTCTCCAGTGTCTGCACATACCTGGCTGGCTTTGGCATTGACATCTCCACAGCTGAAGAGTTCCTCTACCACTTGCATGTCCTTGGCCGCTTCCACAGCTGCCAGAGCAGCAAGCATGATAGGAGTGTATCCAGCCTTGTTCTGGTGGTTTACGTTACACACATCTGTAAAGAAAGAACCCATTCTTGTATGAATGAAGTCATAAGGGATAGAGAAATAACAGAAAGCTGGAATGACACAAATCAAATGAGCTAATGTTCTCCGATTGGAACAGTAGATGTCTTATAAATCGGACAATGCAGTTCTCACATATACAAAGCACTACAGATCCAGATTGTAAGCGTCACAGCTGAAAAAGAATAACATTTGTATAGATCCTATGACCAATCTGGTGCCTTAATGGCTTCCCAGGTTCTGGATGTCACCTACCAGTAATCATGTACTGAAAACCATGTAAGGTAGCATGTCTAACCTGCATCCAGCAACAGTCTGACAATCTCAAAATTGGAATGGGATACACTGTAGTGAAGTGCTGTGTTTCCATTGCCGTCAGCCATGTTGATGACATAGCGAAGAAGAGCGTGGGAAACTTCGGAAAATGCTGAAATATAATCCTCTACCATAGCTGGAATGGCAGATTTCTGACTCGACACACGGAACCATTCATTTTGTATAGTGTTCAAGCACAGCCTCTGCCAAAACAGAACACAATTCAATATAACACAATGTTATCAGTGACCTCAGACATATTATTAGCCATTATAAACCATTATGTGTAAGGGTCCATTCACACGACTGTAAGGGAAAACAGCAGGTCCCCTATATAAGGGCACCAACTGTGTACAATCTGTGGTGCAGATGCAGACCCATTGACTTGAATGGGTCTATGATCCGCAAGATACAGAAACAGGACATGTCCTATCTACTGCGAAACGGAGGCACGGATTGGAAGTGCTTCCTTGGGCTTTCGAGTCCTTGCCTCTGCACCACAAAATATAGGACATGTCCTATCTTTAGCTGTATCATGTGGATCGCTGACCCATTCAAGTCAATGGGTCTGCATCCGAACCACGAAGTGCACGTGGCTGGTGCCCATGCAATTTGCAGTCCGCAGCACAGGTATGGAGCACTTATGTTCATGTAAATGGATCTATAACGGAGAGATTTCCTATATGTACTTCAAGTAACTAAAAACACAAATATTGTGTACTGGATCAATCAAAGCAATCGGCTGCAGGCACTGAGAGGGAAGACGGTCCTATCTATGCCCAAGTCATTATGCAAACTTACAGACGTTCAGTAACTATTCATTGTGAATGCAAATGTCCACAGACATTGCAGAAAATGAGGCTGGTTTCATATCTGTGTCGGAGGCTTAATAATTACACAAGTACTCCGGGCAAAAATGCTTTGGGGTGCATTTACACCAACAGATTATCTGACCAATTTCTGTCCAATCAGACCAATAGATGGTGTGTATAACAAAAGATCTGTGTGTAAACGGCCAATCATTGGTCAGAAAATCTGTCAGATAATCTGTTGGTGTAAATGCACCCTTAAAAATAACACACATACATGTAAAAACCTGTCACAAATAAAGAACATGCCAAAAGATATTAAGACCAAGTGCAAATGTGCTGCCATTTTGCTTACGGGTGCCTTTCTCTTAACATACCTGTAGGCATGCACTCCGATTTATTCAGCTGTGCCCACTAACAATTATTTGTTCAAGTATATAATGGTAACACCAGAGTTTTTATTCCCTTCAAAAGAGTGAGTGAGCACTTACCACGTCTTTACTCGCCAATGCCCGAGGATCATCAACTGCCTCTTTCAGAACATTGCAGGCAGACAGCATCTTTTCACTTAATTCATATCTGCATACGAGACAATCCAGATTAATGCTTCAGGAATATTAAAGGAGTTTTCCGAGACTTTTATACTGATGACCTATCTGCTAGATAGGTCATCGGTATCTGATAACGGTGACACTCTGGATCCCTGCCGATCTACTGTTTGAGAAGGCACTGGTGCTCACAGTAGCCTTCTCTTAGTTTACCAAGCACAGAGCCATACATTGTATAGTGGCTGTGCTTGGTATCGCGCTCAGCCCTATTCACTTCAATGGGGCTGAGCTGCACATATGTGACGAATGTGACATCACATGGCCTTGGCTAAGCTGTGAGGAGGCCATGCTGCTGCTGTGAGTGCCAATGCCTACTCAAACAGTTGATCGTGGGAGTCAGACTCCCACCAATCAGATACTGATGACCTAACCAGGAAGAAGTGAGCTGTTTTTTTCTCCCTGGTGCTCTCCACTGCGATTGGACCGCGCTACAGCCAGGGAGAAGGAGACGCCCATTGAGAAAACCAAATGTCTCCTCCTCCCTGTACAGATGATCTAAATTAACGTCAAAAACAGCGGGGGACACAGCGGCTGAATGGAAGGGTATTTTAGAAAAAAAAAAAAAGTGCTTGAATCTGTAGGAGCCGCCCTATCTGGTAAGCATACCAGTTTCTAACACATAATCCAATGAAACGACCTCTTTAACTGCGGCCATGCAAGGTCTTTCATTGTTGCCATCCTCCTCGAGATGGCGTAGTTAGTCATTGGTGACAAACCGTTTAGAGAACGAGTGCCCAAACTATAGCAAAGTGCCAACACGGCAATTTACTCCTAATACTACAGTCCAGTATAGTATATCTTCCATGTACTTTATCATTTAGCTATAATAGCCTGCCTACATTCAGTGCTCTGCCTGTGCTGTTCATAGCATGTCCTGCGTCTAAGGCCACTTTCACACGGTCAGTATTTAGTCAGTATTTTTCATCAGTATTTGTAAGCCAAAACTAGGAATGGGTCCAAAACACAGAAGAGGCACATATATTTCCATTATACTTCTTCTCTGTATGTTTCACTCTTGGTTTTGGCTCACAAACACTGATGCAAAATCCTGACCAAATACTGATCGTGTAAAAGTGGCCTAAGGCATATTAGTGCACCATAGACTTTTTACAGGGTGCGGGTGCCCACAGAGATGGCACCGAGTGCCACCTCTGACACCCATGCCATAGGTTCGCCACCACTGTCATAAGTGGACCAAGACATCAGGATGTTTTTGCTTCATAATACTGGACTCTGTATTTTCACTTCTGTACGCTCATTTTAATGTCCAGAAGTACATGGACAACTAGACTATTGAGCTGGCTAAACTCTGTCTGGTTTAGTACTTTAACATTTTGAGATAATGCACTCAAATCTAGCTCAATAACTAAAATTCTATCACTGTTGTAAGGCCTTTTTATAGGTTATTGGTCAATGTATACAGATGAGTATGGGTCATACTGTTTAACTGTGTTTTTCACATTTCTTTATCAATAAAGTTTGAGAAAGAAAGTACAACATGTCCCACAAAAAACAAGCTTTCATATAGCTATATGAATTGACAAAAATATTATATATTTTATTTATTTATTTTAAATATAAAAAATTAAACCACAAAAACTGAAAATTGGCCTGTCCTCAAGGGGTTAAAAAAAAAAACATCTCACATTCACTTTTCTACTACTGTAAAATATGCTGATGATTTGCTACCCATCAATCTATAGCAGCATATCTGCAATGCATACAGTATGTCCCGTGTGGACATACCCTTATAGAATATTAACTGTACTAACACAGGACAGCATTGTACCTTTCCCGGATTTCAACTTTCTCTGTCTCTTTCTCAGAATCACCCACTGGCTCGGGTACATCTGTTTGCTCACTTGCCATGCCTTGTTTTATGACTTCAGAGTCCTCATTAAACACTTCTTCTTCCTCGCATTCATCATCTGACTCTGTGGATGAACTTTCATCGGAGCTCGATTCATCACTAGATGTGGTTTCATACCTGAAAATTACAAATATCTCTTTTAGTGATAATGGCTTCAAATCTCTATAGTTACCTTCAAAGCCCACAGGTCTATTAAAACTTGTATTAAAGGGAGTCTTTCTGTGTTTTACCTATATAACAGCAGTGCCCCACAGAAGATTGCAGACACATCCCAGACATACCTGTGTGCACTTTGTGCCTTTATTCCATGTCCAGAAAAAGGACTTTTATTCTGCAGGGAAACAGCTCCCAAGTGCCCGGCTAAAAGTGAAACTAAAAACAGCTTTCTCTCCCGACTTGATTTCTAACATCTATATCTTCTGATATACTGGATATAATGCTGTGATTTTGATATAATTTAAAAGCTTGGAATGTCAGCTTTCAAAGAAGATCAGAACCATTCTATCTGCTACCAATCCCAAGATATGAGCAGCTAAACCTGCCCTCCTCTCTTCAGTCTGGTTTGCTTTGGGCACTTGCAGCAGCAGAGCTGGGCACTTGGGAGCTGTTTTCCAGCAGAATAAAAGTGCTTTTCCTGGACATGGAATACAGACACACAGTGCACACAGGTATGTCTGAGATGTGTATGCAATCTTCTGTGGGGCAGGTGAAAGACTCCCATTAATAATCACAGGTTTTCATCCAAGGTTACACGTCTGAGACAATGAAACCGATGACAAGTCTGCAAGGTTACACCGGTACAGCACACTTGTCAATATCTTTTCGTAACATGCTTACCCTCCATTGATGCCAACAAACTGAAGATTTTTCTTTGTGTTTGAAAATTCTTTCTTTACGTCTTTTCTCTTCATGATGGACTTAAGGGTACTGTGGCTGCTTGTACTCACTGTTACAGAGTGGGTAAGATGAAAACGATGAAGCAAATAAAATATTGTACCAAGGCGTTCAAAGGATGATGGTGAAGTACACATGATATGCAAGACAAATGAACACAGTAAGAAAATACTTCCCCAAAACTGTTGGTAAATATGTACCAGAATCAACCCATATTTTGCTGGGAGAAAAATTGAAGCTGAATCTTTTTTTTATTCAGGCGTGTGTTTTGATTTACTCATTGCCCTCTAGGCAACTAAAGGTAACTTTACATGAGCCGATTATCATTAAATCGAGCAAAACTGCTGATTATTGAGCAGTGTAAAAGCAATGAACGATAAAGCGACAACTGATCGGTAGATTTCTCGTTGTTCGATCGTTTGTGTGGGAACAAAAATCATTGTGTAAACAGGAATCGTTCACTACATGCAACACAATACAGCTGTCTGCTTTACAAACGATGGAATATGCAATTGAAATTACGATTTTGTGAACGATAATCAGCGCGTTTAAGGGTCATTGTAGAAACTTTCACTGCACCAAGAAACGACTCGTTCGTCGCTCAATCGTACCGATCATCGCCTCGTGTAAAGGTTGAGTAAATGTGTATTGAAACTTGTGAGGAGTGTCCAGATACTTACAAATAACAGCTGATTGCCCTGGGGCCAAATGCTGTCCTATGGACATCATAGAGTGGGATCCACTCAGTATGTTCTGGCAGACTAGAGCTGTCCTTGTAAGAGAATGACGGCTATTCATCTGAATAGCAGCCATTTGATACTAGAGGGGGATACCGTGGCTGTCAGTGCCTCCCCAGTCAAAAATTAGATGTTTGCTTGTGGTGCCAGAAGTGGGACCCTGTGAAATTAGTGGACTACCCTGGGGGCCATATTTTGAAAGGGAAGCTCTGCATAAAGGTGTAGGGGCATTCCCAAACACTGACCATTTTGTTTCATCCCTGGTGACCAATACTAATCCGGAGAACAGGGCATCTGTGTCTCCTTGACCTGAGGCAATAGAGTAGAAATGAGACTGAAGTCTAAAGCTGGGCATAGATTACCATAAAGAGAAGAAGCTGTGTTTTCACAGGCAAGCTTTTTTGCATTCATAGAGTTGGTTGAAGCAGACCTCACTTCTTCACCATCTTTCTCTAGTTTAGAGACTCCTTCTTGGTCAACAGTTGGTGCACTAGAAGAGGAACATTCTGCAGATACTTTGGCCTGACTTGCGTCGTCCTCTTTAGACCCTGCGAAAATGAAGAGACAGCACTTAACTTTGTTAATGGATAACTTAGGGTAAATTTACAGAGTTCAGGTCAACATGTTATCAAGTAACCTAGTGTCATCTGTATACACAGCCTAAAAGAAAATAATAAAATGCTATACGTCACGCTCACCATGGAAGAGTGGTGTCCACCGTGAACATCTTATGGAGGGAGACTAGTTAGGCCCGACTTACAAGATAGTGAGGGGCTCATGAATGCAAACATATTTTTGGTCCACATTCAACCTGCATTTTTTGAGGGTCGGATGCAGAACCATTCACTTCAATGGGGCTGCAAAAGATGTGAAAGGCACACTGTGTGCTCTCCGCATCAGTATGTCAGTTCCCACAAAAAAACAGAACATCTATTCTTGTCCTTTTTATGGACTAGGACAGGACAGTTCTATAGAGGGCAGGATGTTCCATTCTGCAAAATGCGGGACACACACGGACGGAACCTGCGATTTGCGGATCACAAAAACGCCAACGATCGTGTGCATGAGCCCTAATACTGGTGTTTCCAATAATATATCACACTGTTTACAGACACTTACGTATGTTTTATGGGAAACATATGATAGTATTATATTATGCACGAGTTGTGTAAATCTTGCCACCCGCAAGGATCCTGTCATCTAGCCAAAGTACAGGCCCAAAGGCAAGCAGGCGTGGTATGTACTGTACAGTATATGTGACTGACTATGCAGAAACGATACAAATTAGTTCATATTGTCCTCGTACAAGGCGTCCAGAGCTAAACAAGAACCTGTCGAGATCTGAGCCAAGAATGAAAAACATTTTTTTAAAACCTTTCTGTAAAGGATACTTGTTCTTTGCCGACACACCCCTAGGTTATAATAACATGCGGTGTCTACAGTAAACAGATATTGAGGTAGGTGCCATACCTTATCCATGGCAAGAAAGGATTGCCAGGGTTAAATTTCTTTACTGCAGTACAAAGATGTTCCGATTGTAAAGTAAATGTGTAAGGCTACATTCAGAATCATTGCAATCTATGGGTCTATTCAGAAGGCCATCTTTTTAATATACACAGGATATCAGCTCAGGTTCATTGCCGAAGTCCATATACTAGCAACAAGCATTCTGCTTCCCAGTCCTGTGAACAGGGTTTGTGCATCATTCTTATGCTATGGAAATATTCCACACAGAAAACATCTATAAGAATGAATTGCAAGAAGAAAAGCCTGATCAATCTGGGATTTCTTCTGCAGATTCTGTAGTAAATCCAAATCTGAAATACATTTATTGTATTAATGTAATACTAAGGGGACAACAAATGCTTCAAAAAAAAAAAATCTTACAAAATAAGACTGAGAAGGACAAATGATGTCAAAGTATAAGGAATAGTCTGCTGTATGACCCTTTGAATGTACAATTGCCAAGATGTCTGCAAAAGTTTCCTGTTTTCTGCTCTGACCAGAAAAACAACAATGAAAACGTGCTGCGTATCTGTCTCATACAGACCAACATGTTCATGTGTAAAACAACTACATATAGTAGCTACTGTCTGCAGGGTTTCTCCTGTACCTCCCCACAACAAACCCTGTCGTCCATACTGGCTCTCATTGTGCTACTATATTTCTCTAGGAATGCCCAACCTGTGGCCCTCCAGCTGTTGCAAAACTACAATTCCCAGCATGCCTGCACAGCCTACAGCTTTTAGCCTACAATTCCCAGCATGCCTGCACAGCCTACAGCTATCAGCCTACAATTCCCAGCATGCCTGTATAGCCTACAGCTATTAGGGCATGCTGCGAGTTGTAGTTTTGCAACAGCTGGAGGGCTGCAGGTTGAACATCCCTGGCCTAAAGGTTCCTTCTTCTAAGACTCTCGGGTCTCGCAGGCAGCTAGTCGAAGTGGGATGACCAACCTACTCCCTGTGCAGCTATATATACCGGTATGAACATCTGTAGATTATGTCAGATATGGTGTGCCTCCCCAACCTTCTGACATAGTGGTGGACAAATAGTGACCCAGGGCCACATGTGGCCCTGACTTCTCCAATTCAAGCAATATACAGTGTGTAAAGCTCAGTGGATCATGCTCTTATTGTCCCCTATACATACACTGCCGTCTACCTATGCATGCAGCTCAGTCCTATTGTTGGCAACTTCTGAAAAGGTCCTTCTCACTTTTCCCATCACCAGTACTCAAGGAATCAACAGGATAAGACAATATGACAGCATATGACTAGGTTACAGAAGATCATCACAATAACTACAGGCACACAAATATGGGCCACCTGACATAAGTGATATCATATGACATATCACACTTCTTACATCAGAATAGAATAATCATTTTATCTCATTTATACTCTAAAACCATGAATAAAACAGTAAAAAAATATTCTGCACTCCTACATATTTTTCATGAAGCGAATGGCTGTAAATATTTCTTGTCCAGAAGAGGAAATGAATTGGCGGTGACCTAGGGGCAGACAAGTCTGCCAAAGCAAGATTGCATACGGTTGCTCCACGGTACGGAGATACGTGTGATAATGTTACAAAGGCAGGAAGTCAGACAGGGGTGTTTAGGGACAGTGAAGGGCACTCTGCTGCTGCATGGCACCTCTTGTCAAAACCTAGTACGGAAGTGTTATGGGAGTAGGCAGAGAGGGTGTGAACTGCACCGGTCACCAGAGGAAACACTGGGTTATTCCCGACACTTCTCACTTTATATCCGGTGTCCATCCCACATGGATAATAATGCCTGGATTTTACTGCAATCACATGGGGGAGAATAAGTGCTGTGTAGTTACAGGCAAACCAGACAATCCATGGTTAAAGCAGAACAGAACAATCTACCCAGATGTGATTTACAAGAAGAACACAGGCTACATACAATTACAGGACATCTCCATCCTTAAAAAAGTGTGTAGAATTCCTGAAAGATATTCATAGGAGGACAGGCAGAAGTGCAGTATGGACACCCACCATTACACATAACATTGTTATAGAGTTTGCAGCAATGATAACTTAACCCCATGCACACAGAAGTAGAAAAAACTGTGAGGGGTATGAGAACCTTGCCAGTTCTGCAAAACATGAGGACATATTGTCCTCTTATTCAAAGTCTGTTCAGCAAACATGAATATGCTACTTTATAGTGAAATATAGGACATGCCAACATGCTATTGGATGAGTTATACGACATGTAATAATGTGTTTAACTAACGAATGTTCTGGGGGATAATAACCCTGCAAGCTTCAACACAATATCTGTACCGTCTGACAGAGGACAACCCTATGTTAGGAAACCAGCCACACAGTCCATTGTCATCGCCAGCCTCAGAGTCATCGATCACTAAAATGTCTTCACATTTAAGGTGGCCATACTCATTAGTCTACAATCGAAATGAACGTTAGTCGTGTGAGATTTAAAGGGAGTCTGTCAGCTCATTTTCACCAATATAACTAAGAGCACTGCCCCACAGAAGATTGCATACACATCCCAGACAGACCTGTGTCCAGGAAAAGCACTTTTATTCTGCAGGAAAACAGCTCCCAAGTGCCCGGCTCTGCTGCTGCAAGTGCCCAAAACAAACCAGACTGAAGAGGGGAGGGCTGCTTTAGCTGCTCATATCTTGGGATTGGTAGCAGATGGATAACAATGGTTCTGGCCTTCTTTGAAAGCAGGCATTCCAAGCTTTAAAATAATACCAAGAACACAGCATTATATCCAGTATATCAGAAGATATAGCTGTTAGAAATAGAGTCAGGAGAGAAAGCTGTTTTTAGTTTCACTTTCAGCTGGGCACTTGGGAGCTGTTTTCCTGCAGAATAAAAGTGCTTTTCCTGGACATGTAATACAGACACACAGTGCACACAGGTATGTCTGGGATGTGTCTGCAATCTTCTGTGGGGGAGTGCTCTTAGTTATATAGGTGAAAATGAGGTGACAGACTCCCTTTAACAATGAACGATCGTTGTAATCTGACTGATGACAGATCATTATCGCCTGAAAAGAAGTTGGTCGTGTTTAATATTTTCATCCGATAGTTGGATGAAAGATCTTTTATTCGAAGAAAGTTCCTTCTTCCTTTCAAGGAAGGTTCCCAGAAAGATCTTTCAGCCATTGTCCGGCTTCATTGAACATGTATGGGCAGGTTAATCTACTGTAACTGCCAATATGGACTAAAACGTGTATGGCCGTGTCTGCAAAACCATCGTTCACCAGATGTTTGTTTGTTCAACTATCAACTGTCTTCAATCTAATGTATTTGGCCACATTTAGAAGCAAGAATGTGAAAATGACTTCCCACAGAGAGAGAGAGAGATGGGATGGAGGGGGGGGGGGGGGTGTCAGTACCATTACAGAGACAGATCTGTGATTAGTTGCTAACTATTCTGATATGGTTTTCTAGATCCTCCTATGGTCACTGAATACTACGGTGTTCCCATTGCATAAAATATGGAGAACTAATGTAACTCTAGGATGCATGCATCTATTTACTTGTGATGAAAAGTGATTGAATGCTGCGTTCCCATGTCCCCCCCCCCCTCCTGTTAGGGGCTTAATTTGGAGCTTTTTTGGTACACTAATGGAGGTCAGGCCTTATCCTGATAGAAACTGGATGAGGTAATCACTGGTAATCATCCAAACAACATTTTTCAGGGTCACAGGGAAAACGCCCTCTGCCTGTCAAAGCTCATCAACAGTCCACAAGACAAGTATAAAATCATTACTAGTGCCTACATAAATATGATTAATGATTAATATGATTACATGATTAATACCCAACATATTCCATTTTAGTCAATTCCAATATGATCATGAACAAATACCGTAGGAAGGGGGGAAACCTGACAGAAAGGTGATGGCAGCCAGTCTATACTCAAGACTGATGATACTGAAATCTCTCTAGCCCAGGCAACCTCAAGCCAGCTAAAGACCCCACTGAGGTACATTAACCAGTTATCCATCATTTGAAGGTGTGTCCTCACGTACAGTAGACACGTGGTAGGAGTCAACATTTTAGGAATGACAAAGAATCAGTTCTGTGATTTCCACCCAAAATCATCTACTAGTAAAGGAGACTGTTTTTATTAGTGATGAGACAGTTTTCCCAACATTGGTGACCTATCCTCAGGACAAGTCATCAATATCACATCAGTAGGGATTCTGATTCCTGGCACTCTTGCCGATCAGCTGTTTGAAGGGGTCGCAGCGCTCATGTTAGGAGTAGGAACCCCCACAGATCTGATAATGATCTGAGGATAGGTCATCAATAACGGAGATCTGGGGACGAACCTGATAATTTGGTTTTTCTTACTTGGGGGTGGACATTTTGCAAATGTATTACCTTTAATTAGCATAATAGAAGCAGATAGTAAAATGGTCACTGAAGCTGACTGCACACATCTGTCCACCATTACTGGGAATCAATAGTTGATGTCACCTTACTGTCAGAACTGTAGCTGCCAATCAGCCTCCAGGTCTCATTTTCCTGCGCAGTTTAGAGAATAAAAACTGAACACTGATTCGCTATTAGAGCAACATGACCACTGTTCCGAGTTTCCAGGCGCGCAAATCCCAGTGTCAAGGTCAAATCCTTTGCTTGCTGCTGAACTTTGTGCACGTGACAAAAGTAATTATACAAGGAATGAGAACTGTAAATTCCTTCCTTGATCTAATTTCTAAAATAAAGTGATTAGGCAGCGTTGCTGGTCTTCAGGGCTCTACACACCTCACGGAAAACCAGTAAGAGTGAGAAGAGCCAAAATACAAGATACTGCCCAGGAAAACACCTGCCATGAACTGCACAAGTATGCCTAGGCTCAGATCACTGTATGTTGGCTCATAATATATTCTTATTAATAGTTTCCTGTTGCATTTCATCTCCTAGGTTTGGGCTACATGGCGACTAGATCAGGCTGCTAACCGATGTAATGGTGGTTGTGCAGAAATCCAACAGGTTTGTCGTTCTGTTGACTGCCGAGTCGCAGTACTTTGTGGGTGGCAATGTGACCACATTCACGCTCATTAGGTGTGAAGCATTGTGATTTCAAGTCTCTGTGTAACACTGTCTTGTTAAAGGGGTTTTCTAATCCATATCAGATTGGTGGGTGTCTGGCACCTGGCACCCCCATAGATTTGCCAACTGGTGTGGGAAACAACACAGTGGACACAGTTGGAAACAGAAGGATCTGTCTATTATGTAGTGGCCACTGGTGGAGCCTTCTGCTTCCAGGTCCATCCACTGTTGCATCCTGCGCTGTTGGCTGAGGATAGGTCATCGATATCGAGAAACTGGAAAACCCCTTGAAACCATTTTAAAGGGAAATGTAATTAGGTACTGTACAAAATTGTCTAAAACTAATACAGTGTGTACAGACTCAACTGTGTGTGCCACTATGTGGTTCATGTTACTATGAAAAAAAAACCTCTATGCCATGGTTGGG
Organism: Rhinella marina; assembly: GCA_900303285.1. Taxonomy (NCBI): domain Eukaryota; kingdom Metazoa; phylum Chordata; class Amphibia; order Anura; family Bufonidae; genus Rhinella; species Rhinella marina. The sequence continues at coordinate 408,765 of ONZH01027885.1, read as the reverse complement.
ATCCATGTGATGCCTGCATTATGCCGGATCTCTGGATTAGTTCATTGGGTGTACCGTGAAAACATGTTTGATAAGGGTTGTGGGCATGCTTGTGCACTATGGTGCACGGATGAACTCACGCCCAAGCTGTGCATATATGCCAATCTCCTGACCAACCCACAGACTGGTCAAGCGCAAAAGCGCATACATTGGCCAGTATATGTCTGGATCCCATAGCCCTGAACTGCATGGAATCTCTGTTGTGGGGCTTTTTCACTGGAGAGCAGATTCAGTTTGAGGATCACCAGTCCAAACTATTTAGACCCTTTGCTGATATATCAATAATGAATACCTAAAGCTGCAGAAACCATAGTACATGCATGCCGAGTATGAAGCCTCTAAGCCCAGTCTCCTTAAATAGGACACAATGTCTCCCACTTCTACCCTCCCTTATTTATTTCCCAAACAGAAATAGAAGGACATTTATTGACGGAGCAGCCATCATGTCACAGGAATGTCCGGGTTCTGTTTTCTCTGGAGAACTCAGTCACAGGTAAATGCTACTTTGCTTGGCAAATACACTGACTGCTGTAACTAGTGCATTAACTGTTGCACTGCCAAAGTAGAGTACATTAGCAGCACCCCTTCCCAAAGCCATAACTTTTTAAATTTTCCATTCACATTGCTGTATGAGGGCTTGTTTTTTGCTGGACAAGCTATACTTTCTAATGGCACCATTTACAGTTGCATACAATGAAAGCGGGGAAAAAAATTCAAAATGGGGTGGAATTATAAAACAACAAAAAAAAAGCCATTTTCTGGGTCACTAAGAGTACAACAATATCACATATGTATAGTTTTTCTTGGGCTTAAATACTGATAAAATTAAAAACGTTAGAAAAAACAAAATTTTTTCTTTCCATCACCATATTCTTACCCCATAACTTTTTTAGCTTTACGTGTACAGAGCTGTGTGAGTGCTCATTTTTTGCGGGGCGATCTGAACTTTTAAATTATATCATTTTTCGATGTGTATGACTTTTTTGATCACTTTTTATTCAATTGTTTGTGGGAGGTGAAGCAACAAAAAAAAAAACAAACTGTTGACCATCCGTTTTGACTTTTTCTCCGTTTCGCAATTTGCCGTAAATATTTTTATATTTCAATAGCACAGGCGTTTTCACAGTTGCAGCAATACCAGGATCTCCATAGGAACTAATGTGTGGTAGCCCTGTACCACTCCTGAGTACAGGGCCTGCCGCACACTGCATCCGGCTCCCCGATCCTTGCTGGGTGGGACCTGGAGCACAGCTGAGAGCATGGACTAAAAAATGTTGAGGGCTTGTTCACGTGTGTTGAAGCTCTGTGTGTTGCATGCAAGACTTTTTTGTCTGGCAAATAGACTGTATCCTGAACGGAAACTGAACAGATCCAGTTATAATCTATGGAGTCTGTTCAACTCTGTTTGGGTCAGTTATGTGCCCGATACAGCACTTCCATTAATTTTGTTGTTCTGCTCATCTAATAGAGTAGAACAACAGAAATAGATATGTTAGATATATGTATAGATGGTGTGAATGTGCCTTAAGAGGCTGGTATTTATGGAGAATAAACCATTACTAGTCTAAATAATATCTCTCCACTCTGTTCAGTACCGTCCAACATATAGTCCCATGTAAATAACCTCTCTCCTCTCCCGTCAGCTTCTCCAGCATACAGTCCTATGTAAATAACATCACTGCCCTTTCTTCAGCCTTTACAACATACAGTCCCATGTAAATAATGTCTTTCCCCTCCCATCAGCATCTCCAACATATAATTCCATGTAAATAACATCACCCCCTCAACATACAGTCCCAGATAAATAACATTGCTCGCTTCTCTCCAGGATAGTGTTAATACGCCCCAGGGAGAGGTCTGGAGTTAATGCACAGCAGGCAATTATAGCCAAATGATAATGTACAGTACAATATAGTGCATCTTCCCTGTACTGTATCACTTGGCTATAATAGCCTGCTGTGCATTCACTCCAACCCCTCCTAGGGGCTTAGAAACCCCAGGCAGGTCCAACATTCACTAATGTCCACTGCCCACCAGGAGGCTTTGCTCGCCAGGCGCAACTCAAACGTGAATATTGCATGCCGCTGCACCATTCTTTCTCCATAGTTTCAGAGCGGTTTGCTAAAACTTGTTCGGCAGGCCGCCCAAACTAAACAATAAAGCGCCTTGCTGTACAGAGCTTTGTTATTGGATATTTTAGGCACTAGTACCATCGCTGCGCTGCCTGTGTCTTTCACAGCATGAACTGCGCTCATGAATGGCAGGGAAAAATGTATTGATACGTGTGAAACTTTTTTTTAGGGTACATTCACACGACCGTAATGTTTTGCTGTCCGCAAATTGCAGATCCACAAAACACCGGCCTGTGTGTGTTCCGCAATTTGCGTACTGCACATGGCTGCCACGGTCATAGAAAATGCCTATTCTTGTCCACAATGCTCTATATTTTTTTGCAGGGAAATAGAACGGAACTACGGATGCGGACAGCACACGGTGTGCTGTCCGCATCTTTTGTGGCCCCATTGAGATGAATTGGTCTGCTCCCGTTCTGCAAAATTGCATAATGGATGCGGACTCATTCATACGGCCATATGAATGAGCCCTTAGGGAGTAAAATGGGCTGAACAGGCGTTTTTGCGTCCTCTGCCGTAACAGCCTACGGGATCCATTTAGTGGAAGTGTAAGCCTACCCTAGAGAAGAACCTCGTGTAGATTTAGTGAAAAAAAGGCGAACACACCATGCTGCACTATTTTTCCGGTAAAATGACAGGGACCCAGTAAACTCCATTATAGTGAATGGTTTTGATGTCATTGGTTCTGCTCCTATAACCGAGAACACCACAAATGAAAAACGCTAAGGTGAACTCAGCCTGGGATATCTAAAACCAAAAGTAAAAAGCCCTGTATCCTCACATCACACAGGCCTCATCTGATCTGTGTCGCAGGCTGAATACAATCTCATTGGCTGCGTTTTCACTCCTCTAAATGGAGAGGTTTGGCTTCACGACAAAAATGGATAACGTTCAAGTTCATACAAGAACACTTTACCAGCGATTCATGTCAGGGCTGTGTATTTGGGAATTTTCTTTCTATACCTCCCTCCTCCTAATGTTAGAAGGCTCACTCACTCATAGCGAAGTAATATGGTGCACTGTGATAGGATGGCCAAGTCTGAAGGAAGAAATCCATAGAACTTGGCTTCTGGCATCCGTATCTATACAGTGGAAATATACACATGCCAGGATACAGGGTTCTGTAGATTTCTTCCCTCTGTGGCATGTACAGTCTTGATGGGTAAAACATGTAGGTGATGAATCTGTTACACATATATAGACAAAAGGAACCGAGTACTTCCTGGAGTGGGAGCAGTCCCCTTAAATAGCACGCCCCCTTCACACAGGAAGCGTCACATATTGTGCTCACGTCTCATCGATGTCAAAAAGTGCCCCTGTGCCATATGTTTGACAGCAGAACAAAGTCCTCTAATCTGCAACTTTCTAACACACTCAACGTTTTCAAGATCTCTGCCTGCTGCTAGCTAACGGAAACCGAATGCAAGCAGTTTTGCTTTTTTTTTACATTCCCACCCTGGCCTGGTATTGCTCATGCAGCAGTTTGTTACAATGTATCAGTGCATGTAAAGATCTGTCCACATTCGAGTCAGAGGCTCAGAGTCACAGAATAGCGCTGCATGAGACTACATTCACACTACACTGAAAAACGGACATGTGACGAATGTTTTAAGAACAATGTTAGTCTATAGGGTTATTCACACAGCCGTCTTCTTGAAGGCCAGTGAATAACAGGCATCAGAAAATAGAACATGTCCTACCTTGTCCGTTTTCACAAACTGACAGCCCCCATGCAAATTGAAGGGAACCATTTTTAACGTCCGTTTCTCAGAAAGGGCTGCTTTGCCCTTTTCAATTAACATTTTTTCACGGTTGCGTGAATGTAGCTTTAGGGCTCATGGACACAAACATATTTTTTTTCCGTGTCCGTTCCTTTCTTTTTTTTTTGCGGACCATATGCGGAACCATTTCAATGGGTCTGCAAAAAAAAAACAAAAAAAACGCAATGTCCTATTATTGTCCATATTCCGAACAAGGATAGGACTGTTCTATTAGGGGCCAGTTGTTCCATTCCGCAAAATATGGAATGTACACAGACATCATCCGGATCTGCAAAAAATACGTTTTTGCGGACCGCAAAATACATACGGTCGTGTGCATGAGGCCTTAGTCTTCACCATGAAAGCAAAGGACACCACGCTGGAATCTGATGTACCACATTTTAAGTCAATGAAGTCTGGCACCCATCATGACATCCATCATATGACTCACATGGCACTGCTCCATGGTTTCCATTATAAACCGCAACACAAGTGTGAATAAAGCCTAAGGTGCATTTGTTACAGATTTTTGCTTGTGGAACTCATATATAAGCAATTAAATATAAACTACAGTACAAAAACCCCAGCGGATTGTGTGCGGACTATTCATATCCTCAGCTACATCCAGGTTTGGTGGATTTTGCAGCAGTTTTGTAAGCTAGGTCCATTGTGTAGTTTCTATGTTTCTATGTAAACTCAGGACGGCAGGTAGATGGTGGGGCAGATTTATAGAAGTGCCCATTGCACCCAATCACAGAGCAGCCTTCCTTTTTGAAGCGCAGGACATGACATGAAAGCTGTGCTGTGATTGGTTAGTAGGAGCCCAGAGACAGTTTCATAAGTCTGCCCCAAAAGCTGGGGCACATAAGGCCAGGCACCCCATGTTACCACTCTAGTTCTACTGTACGGATGCTGTCTTTTCACACAAGAAGAAAGAAAACTACATAGAGATAACTTTCAACTGTTCTGTTTATCAGCTAAAGCGGAACACAGGCTGCGCAAACTTCCTCTCAGCATTACAACATCTTAAAGATACAATGGTTCCTGCGAGGAATGTCATATCTGCAGCTTCCCAGATTAAAGGAGAACACGGAGAAAGGATGTTGCTGTCTACCTGTCTGAGCATATAGCATCCAGAGCCCAGCTGCCATTTGTATGGAAGGCAGAAAGGACACGGCCGCTGGCAGGTTTTCAACAAAATTTGGACATGGCTGTCAGAGTCAAAATTCCGAGTCTTGTGAAAGTCTCCTAAGGATGGCTGCACAGGGCGCAGATTTACATGCAGAAAATTTGCATCAAATTTGCAGTTTTTGGTGCAGATCTGATGTGAATTTTCCAAAAATATCACCCTTCCATTGAAAAGAGTGAAATCCACACAAGAAAAACGCAACAATTCCCAAGGGAAAAAAAAAACGTGCATGAAATTTCTCTAATCTCATACACTTTGATGGCACTATATTATAATGCAGTTTTTCTACATGAAAATCTGCGCAGAAAAAAAAAACACACGTAATCCACATCATGTACAGCCACCCTTAGATCAGCTACCGCTGGGACCCCCACCAATCACAATAGGGACCCTGTACCCTGTGGAGTCCCCCAAAATGAATGAAGCAGCTGGTCCATAATGCGCTCAGCCGATCCACTAATTTCTATGGGAGTTCTGGAGATAGCCGAGTGCTGTACTCCACCATCTCTGGAACTCCCATAGAAATGAATGGAGTTGCTGAGAGCATTCCCATAGACCGCTTCATTTATTTTGGGGGGACTCCCACCGATCTTATAGTTAACATAACTGAATGCTCCTTTAATGGCAACCCTATAGACAGATGGAGGCTGACTGGATTGAAATTAAACTAGAAGAAAATTATAATGATATTCTCAAAACAAATATATCCCACTTGGATTTATTTTTGTCACTGCTCTCTATTTTAAGGGCCATTTATTTATTTGGCCGTAGACCCACACATTATCATTACAGACTCCTTAAATGGTAATTCAGAACAATCTAGCAGGAGTTGCTGATTGTGTGATATGATCCGTCCAGTCTAGGAGAACTTACAATATAAACAAAGAGAAAAAATGCATAAAAACTAATCTTAGGCCACGCTCACAAAAGGTTTTAGTGGCATTTTCTGCACTTTTGCGTTTTTGGGGGCTTTTTTTCAGCAAAAATGTCAGCTTTGGATATTAGCTAACTGTCAATGGTAAATATGAAACAAAAAACACGTAAGCATTTTTCTGCTCCTAGAATTTTTGTCTAACTTCGTTTAAAAAATGCAGCATGCTATATGTCTTCTCTACAGGGAAAAAGCTACACTGTGAGCAAAAAAACAGAAGATGGCACACAAAAGAAAAAAGTCTGTGCTTATTCTGGCATTTAAAAGTGTTTTCTGCAATTTTTATACTGATCGGTGGGGGTCCAATCCCCAGGACCCCCACCGATCAGCTGTTTGAGAAGACACCAGCTCTCCTGTGAGCAACGCGGCCTTCTCCGTGCTGTACATTGTACAGCGGCTGTGCTTGGTATTGAAGCTCAGCTCCATTCATTTCTATACATTCTAATGGCCACGTGACCAATAACCGCAACGTCACTCAGTTGGAACTAGAGCAACTGAACGGACTAGCTGCTCTGGATGCATTGGACAACCCCATTTAAAGACTTCTTCAGAATATCCTTAGCAACCAGTCTGTCTAATGACAAAGGGATATTTCAGGATTTTACTATTAATGACCTATCCTCAATAAGCCATCAACAGTTACAGCTGATCGGTGGGTGTGCAGGGTGTTGGACCCCCACCAATCAGATATTGAAATACCCTTTAAACTGCTAAGGGTTTTGTGAGCCCAATGCGAGATTGAAATTCCCAGGGCTGTGTGCTTACCCTTTAGATAATTGATGTGTAGTGTGCTGCCATATGTAAGTTTTATCTCATATCACTTCCATTGACGCTGTTCCACAACGAGCAGTAAAAACATTGAGTGGACTCTCTTTGAGTCTCTCATTATTGAGTGAGCCTGGAGTCCAGTGAGTTTTAACTGCAGGTTTGTCAAACACACCGGAGGGTGGTATGAAATAAAATTACATATCCTTAGGCATCACTTACACTATACAACGCTACCTAGTTAGGGGTGTTTCGGAGATGACTTCCTTAATGATGTGCCTCCTCATTTTGAGACCAGTGAACCCAGTGGTTGAATGTCCACGGTAATACCTGTCAACCCTAGTCATTTGTATTGGTTCTTAGCATGACTTATTCTTCACCCTGTCAGCCTGTGTAATTATCCAGATTTTACTAAAAATATATTCGCGTACATGGAGAACTTTAGTAAAATGCCACCTACTGATTTAGAAGGACATTGCATAATCATTCCATGTCTCTGAACTGTGGTCTTGTGCGTTACTGGGTAACAGAATCTCCTACTAGTAGGTGGTGTTTCCCATGTCCTATTTATTTGTACGAACTCCTTCATTATTCCGGTCAGCGCTCAGGATGTTAACATCTACGTGGCGTCTTTACCAGCAGAAGTCACACACACGTTTTCTCTTGGTAACGCTGCACTAAGCCTTACTTCCCATATGCATTGTGCTCTAATCTGACTCACCTTAGTGTTATTTCAGAATCCACGTTAATCCGCGCCGTCTTTGTTGTTCTGAATTTTGAAGTGCCGACAATAAGTTTAGGTTGGCAGATTAATCTCACTGGGAGTTATGAGCAAACTGGATAATCACCTAAACAAACCCCCATCAGCTAGCTTACAGGTCTGTAGAGATCGCAGCAAACACATAACATGGGCAGAAGAAGATGCCTACTCCCGGATTACTACCAGCATCGGGTTTAGTTGTAATTACTACTATTTGTGTTCAGAGACGGGTCCGTTAGCAATCACTGGAGGGACCTAAAAAATCCATTATCCTGACTCCAGTTCCTCCATTTTCCAGTCCCCAGTTTGTTTTCTTTTGGCTGGGGCATGGACATAGCAAAGTGTCACACTGGGCCAATGGCTGGCTTCAGTGGTGACTTGGTTGGTTGATAGTTGGCTAACCCTTGAAGTGTGTATGTTGGCCATTACAGTTGTTGAAATTGACCACACATGTTCAATGCCAAGGAGAGAAGAATGAACGATCTTTCTGCAAAAGTTCTGGGATGTTCTTTCATGGAAAGGTCGTTCATGGATTATTAATTATGCTGTCGATTTGCCACACAAAAATCTGTGGTTTAATCGGATCGCAGTGGGAGGATTTTTTTTAGTCGCCAATATTCATTGTACAGCAAGACTTTCTTTAAATTATCCCAATTTTAAGAACAGTTTACATACATTCTAAGCTTTATTGCTTTATTTAGTACCGTGCATAGTATTCTGTTGTACAAATGGAAATTCTAATAGAGGCTAGAATGAGAATCAGCCTCTGTTACTATATTTTATACTCTCTGCTTGATATACTGACAACTCTTACCTGAAAATAAGTTCAGCTCCAAGCTTTTCTTCTGTCGACCTATACTGTTCAGCTCCTCATTGCTGCCATACTTCATGACAGAGTTAATGGAGGAGATGGTGCTGATAAGCTGGGAGTTGAGAGTTCCAATCTGGGAATATGGTTCACCAAAGGTTTCAGCCAACTCGGTGTAATTTTCGGCAAGCAACATCTGCTGTTCTTGCAGCAGCTTCTGCACTCGCTCAATGTAATGGTCTATAGCTGGAGAGTCGGTACTTGATACATTCACCTTTACTGCAGCGGGAGGCTCTTCATCAATTGCTACAGAAGTGGGCTCAGGCTCACTAGGTCCACAGGCTATACTACGTGACTTCACTCCAACCAGAAAGTTATCAAAGACATTTATTTGACCTACTCCAAAATCTTTGGTTTTTGGGATGGAAGTAAGATGTTCAAAGTCAGAATCAGATGTACATAGTCCAATAGAACGGGTTTTTGGCATGGCATCGATTTCCTTGACTTTACCATCTCCTATAGCTACTGAGCGCATTTCCAAAATTTCTGTGTTGGTATGTTTGCTGTACATAATGCAGGCTGTATTGGTACTTCCATCAACAAGACCCGGCAGCTCTGTGCTGGTGGACTGGTTGGACACCTCAAATTCTGTGTTAGTTTGCTGGTTTGTAGTGCAAGGAGACACGTTCATGGCAGAGTCCACTTTGATAACAAGTTCTGTATTGACACCAAGTGAAATATAATCCAATAATGGTTTAACTGTAACATCCACAGAACAATCTCCACAAGCAACAGATTTCACATCTTTAACTACAGCCTTGTCTTGAGCCAGCCCATGTACATCTTCCTCTATACACAGCCCAGTTTCGCCAACAGTCTGGTCCACACCAACACATTTGTCACACATCTTAAGCTCCAGCTCCACACCCATGTCGCAAGTCTCTACGCTCTCTTTTACAATCCAGTGATTCATCGGGAAGTCAGGGCCCACAGCTGCATTCTGAATGAAAGGGCTACAAGTAACACCAATGCTGCGGGTTTGTAAGCAGCCGCCAACAGAACAGTCAACTACATCTAAATACTCTCCATGGTTTTGGTCCCTGGTTTCTACTACAGCCTCAACCATCTTGCTGCAAGTTAAGGGCTGAGCCATGACTGCTTTGTCTACTCCTTTCCTTGAGGATGCTGCCCGTATCTCCAATTTCAGTTTAGTCATCTCCATCTCATACGTGGTTTCCCTCAAGTCTGTCTCAAGCCGGTAGATTTTATCTTTAAGTGCTTCAATAGTCTGTTGTTGGAGTTCCACTTCTCTTTCAGCATCAGTAGTTACCCCAAGCATTTCCTCAGTAACCCCCACTCCAGTGTTTCTGACATCTATTTCAGTACCCACAGAGATCTCCCTGGTAGGGTTTGCAGATTTGTAATACACTACCACATCGTTCATGTTTTCATCAGCACCAACAGCAATGGACCTTCCACATTTTTCCTTAGATTTCCTCTCCTTAGACTGGGAAGAACAGTTAGCATCAAAACTGCTATCCTGGATTTTCTTTTCTAATGCCTGCATCTCAGCTGTCAGTTGTCTGAACTCCTTAAGAGTGTGTGTGTTTTGTTCAGGAGTATCCAGCTCATCTTCAGAATCTATATGTAACTCCCCACCAGACTTAACTGGAGTCCGTGATGATTCAAAGCCAGCAGCGTTACCGGCACTATAGGATCTTTTACGGAAACCTGTGGCATCAGTCTGGGTACTAACTTTTTGGTTTTTAATCTCAGATAAAAGCTGTCTTTTTTCTTCCTGTAATACTGAAATCTTTACCTGAAGTATGGGAATGGTTTTTACCTGTTCCTCGAGTTCTTTCAGGCGTTTAAGAGCCACAGCCATCTGTTCCCTGATATGATGGAGGTGCATAGGACTCACATTGGTCACTGGTGTTGTTACCCCTGAACTTAGTGGGCTATGGCGAATAGAGCTTCCTAAAGATGAGGCAAAGAAGGAACCATAATCACCATTAACTTGGTGTCCATTTTGAAGCGGCTGGGCAGTGTGCCCTATTGATCCAGTGAATGATGAAAGGGAACCAGTTGAACCCATTCCCCCAAAACTTGCCAGCCTGGGCCTACGTACATCGTTGAATGATGAAGCTACCTGCATGACTTTTTCTTGTTCCAGCCTGCGGCGAGTTTCCATTAGTGTTTTTGTAACATGAAAATTGTGTTTAGGCAGAAGAGGAGAAGGTGGTGGTAACGGTTTGTTTTCAGGGATGGCTAAAAAGTTTGGAGAGGCTTCTTGTGAAGCAGATGATCTGGCAGATCCAGAAACTGTATGTCGCCTGGCAATTAATGGAGAGCGCTTATTCTCATCACTGTTAGAGGAAGAAAGAGACTCTGTGGAGGGCCAACCAGTTCCCTGGCAGGCTCCTGCTCTGTCCTCTGAAAACTGTGACCCCAACTTGTGCTTCTTTACTATGGTTACTTTCTTAGGGTGTTCCCCTTCTGTATGTCCTCAACATACTTCACAAAGTCCAGGTCTATCTGGTATCCATATGGCGTTTCCACAAAATATGCAGCTTTGGGATCCTTTTCATCTTCACCATTTGAGACACTTTCCTCTTTTTCTACAAAAATAAGAAATAAGCCGATTAGCTCAACAAATATGGGATAATGAAATTACCTACATTAAGATGTCAAGTATATGTCAACATATTGCAAAATGAAACCCAAGGAGATCAAATGGCTGAACATTACTTTTTCTCAGATAATGGAGGAATTTGACTTGAGGGAACTATTTGAATTCAGTTTTGCTGTCTGGGTGGTATAATTTGCGCCAAAATTATCAAACATGTTTGTTAAGTTTGGCGTATCTTTAAATCCAACACTCTGGTCTAGAAATGCCACTCCAGTTTGTCTATGCCACCCTCCTACTGGCGTGAGTTTGAACTTTTTTTTTGCATCTAAGTCGCAGTGTGTCTGGAGGGAAACAAATTAATAAATCAACTGCATCCACTTTTAAAACTTGAAATGGTGAAAAAAGTTGCAATTTTTTTTTTTTTTAAATATGCTAAAAAATGGGCAAAATCTCTATTTTGCACCTCTTTGAAGCCAGAATTAGGTGTGATACATTTCCCCCATTGAATACACTACTACAGATATACAGACACTTTGTACAGTATATAAACCTAAGCAGTACACCGATTTTTGTATAGTATTTTAGACTGGTACAAACATGGCAATAAACCAATCACATCTCATCATATTTAAACAATGATAAATACATAAAAATATAAGCAAATATATACTTATTACATCTAAACTAAAAGGTATATGGATGGTGAATATGGATTTACAACATTTAGTAATAGGCAAAAAATAAAGAAAGAAAAGGTTTGCTCTTACGCTTCCAAACAAGTTTTTGATTCGCCACCCCTGACAAAACAACATGTCCCTATGACTCCAACCCCCCATATTGCGACATGAATATGTAAATAGTCAAATATTCCTTTTTGAGCCAAGTGTTTTTCCACCTTGCGTTTATGAGGAATCCAGAGGGACTAGTCATCAGCTCGCTCCATGTTAAAACATAAGGGGCGCTGGTAGAGGAATCCCTTGCGTGCAGTTACATCTTTTCCCTTCGTAAAACACTTTGAGCCCATCATGGCACACACACAAACTAAAAATATGCAGACGGACCAGTTCTGAGCTCAGTCTGACATTCCTCAGCTGAAAGAGAAACTGTCCGAGCTCACATAACAGGAAAATTAAATCTGGGTCCCCCAAACTTATGCTGGACTATTACACAACATAGACTGGTACAGGCGCCAACCCAGAAGACATTAGAAGTAGAAAGGCAAAGCAGAGCCTGAAGAGGAAGGAAAGGGCTGAATGAAGGTAGAAGACTTACTTGTAGACACCAGAAACTGTGCTGCATACGCCAGTCAGATCCAGCCGTTGTGTGCTCACGCTGACAGTTCCTGTCATAGCTCCGTCTCCCTCTCCACACTAAGCTACTGACCTCACAGCTGCCCTTTCAACTTTTTTTTTCTCCTTTGCCGCATAAGGAAAAACGCCACATTTGTGTAAACTTAGCAGAGTGTGGTTGCCGTGCTCCTAGCACGACTTGTGCTGGACAATCTCCTTCCACCAACCTCTGAAAGCCTCAGCTGTTCACTGCAGAGTCACACTTCAAACACAGCAAAGCCACATCCTGGCTCTTAAAGGTGCAGTCACTTGTGAAACTCCCATGAACTTTGACAGCCACATGCTTGCTGGGCGAGAGCCAAGAGTTTCACAACTTGAAAAAACACACACACACACAATATGGCAAGCGTTCAACATTGTGGTACTGTTAATAGTTTACGACGCTAACAGCTTTACCTTCCAGATGTTGCCCCTTGTTTATGAAGGTGTCCCTTTTAGGCACTATGCACACTACTATATAAGTTTTGTGGATATGTTATTCGCATGCAGTCTGAATTTTACTTGCGGACCCATTCTTTTCAATGGGTCCATGGTCCACATTTTGTGGACATTGTCTGTTCCTCAAAAAGATAGACTTACAGATGTGGGAATGCACATGGATGATCCGTGCGCTTTCCTCATGTGCATGTCTGTTCTGCAAAATGACAGAACATACCCTACGATTGTCTGCAAAATGCGGACCCATTCAGACCTGTTGAAGTAAATGGGACCGCAAAAAATGCAGATGCAACACAGACCGCATGCGTATTTTGCAGATCCACGATTTGTGGACCACAAAACTGACACAGTCGTATGCATGGGGCCTTAGGCCAAGTTCGCACTTAGCAGATCTAAGGCCTCATGCACACGAACATATTTTCTTTCCGTGTCCGCTCCGTTTGTTTGGCAGACTGTATATGGAACCATTTCAATGGGTCCGCAAAAACGAAAACTACTCCGTGTGCATTCCGTTTCTGTATTTCCGTTCCGCAACGAAAAAAAAGAACATGTTCAATTATTGTCCGCATTACGGAATGCACAAGGACATCATCCGTATTTTTTGCGTATTGCAAAATACATACAGGCGGGTGTATGAGGCCTAGTGTTATGGCTACACTGGGCAGGATTTCCATTGTAGACTTTGCTGCAGAAATGAAGCAAAATCTGCAAAGAATCTATAGTAAAATCCTCATGAAAAACATCAGTCATGGATTTGGCTATAATATTTTGTTTTTTTTTTGCAGATTTCACCCTATGTAATGCAAAGGGTGAAACCGAGATCCTGCATATTTTAAATCCGCACCACAGATCCATTTACAGGTGCAGATGTTTTCCGCAGTTTGCAGAGGAACCCTCCTAAAATCTCATTCACTGCTATTGCATAGCGCTCTGCATTTGCCACAAGCAAATTTACACAGGCAAATCCGAATCTGTGACCCTACCCTTAGGCCACTTTTACATGGTCATTAATTTTCATCAGTTTTTCCAGGAGAGGGTCCAAACAAAGAAAAATTGCTCATTTTTCCAATATACTTCTTCTCTTTAGGATCCATTCACACATCCTGCTTTTCTTTCCTGATTCGATCCTGATTTTTTCAGAACCCATTGAAATGAATGGATCCAGATCAGGATCTGGATCGAATCAGGAAAGAAAAACAGGACGTGTGAATGGAGCCTTAGGCTGCACTCCTGGTTTTGACTTACAAATACTGTTGCAGAATACTGACCAAATATTGACTGTGTGAAAGGGTCCTTAGAGTCCCGATGTGGACTGTAGATCAGCCTGCAGGTACATCTAAATGCAAACACTCCAAGGATTCCACAACAGCATACTGTATCAATATCACATGCATACTTATAGGTTTACAGGGAATAAAGAGTCACTTGACTTTTTACTTTGTGATTCTGGAACAACAAGAGGGAATGATTATATCACAGACGATAGAAAACAGGATGCTGGGAGTTCTGGTCTCACAACAGCAATTACACGTTATGATGACAAATGCATGACAACTGAGGCTACCTTCACATCAGCGGCACGGAGATCCAGGTGCCTGATCCAGCAGAGAATGCCAGGAATCGGCCAGACACAAACTGCACTGGTTTGTGTCCGGCCAATTCACGGCATTTTTACCAGAATGCGGCATGATCTCCACTAAACCCCATTATACTTAATGGGCCCAGCAGGGATTCCTTGGATCCAGCAGTGATGGATCCGGAGAATTCAGGCAGGCTGTTGTGTGCTGGAACCCCCTGCCGAAATACACACTGCTGATGTGCAAGTACCCTAATGTTCCAACAGAAAATGTAGTTGGCTACTTTCACATATGCATTTTCCTTTCAGATTTTTAGATCTGGCAGTATAATTTAATACAACCAGCTGCAACCGGTCCACTCGGATGCGGTTGTATTAAATGGAAAATTAACAAATCTGGTCGAGAAAAAAAAACTGATCCGACCCCACTGACTTACATTGTTTTTAGTGGTTCAGTTTACAGCGGTTTTGTGTCTGGTCACAGAAATCAACAAACTGGAACAGAATGCATTCTGGTGCACTCCGTTCTGGTTTGTTCAGTTTTGTCCCCATTGACAATGAATGGGGACAAGACTGAAGCGTTTTCCTCTGTTTTGAGATCCTCTGCCGGATCTCAAAACCTGAAAGGAAAACGCAGATGTGAAAGTAGCCTTAAAAGGAATACGTCATGGTGAAAAAAAAAAAAAAACCTATCTATAAGGAGAGTTGTGTCACTTAAACAAGAACTCTCGCAAAAAAATTTAATTCCATGTCCTGCTAGAAATGTACATCTGTAGTGAATGTCATTTTCTTACCAGTGGCTGTATTTTTGAGTTATATCTCCCTGATGTTTCTTATCTGTGTCGTGAGACTAGGAATCAGACCCACCAGATAACACATAGCATCTTATGTGTGGACAGGAAGTCTATTTCTCTATACATTCCTATGGGAGCCTCACTTTCAGTCTCATAGGAATGAACAGAGCAGTAACTGGCTTCCTGTCCTGGGTCAGTTGGAGGTCAGGGAGTTGGTCACATGACCCAGCTACAATTAGAAGAGAGGGGGTAACTCAGGAATGCAGTCTCTGAAAGAAGATTACATTCACTACAGATAACATCATGCACCTTTCTAACAGGTCAGAGAATAAAATTTTTTGCGGGAGTTCTTCTTTAAGTAAGTGGCATTTATCATGTAGAGAAAGTTAATACAAGGCACTTACTAATGTATTGTTATTATCCATATTGCCTCATTTGGTGGCTGGATTCATTTTTCCATCACATTATACACTGCTCATTTCCAGGGATTATGGCCACCTGGATTGTAGTAAGTGTGTTGTATTACCTTTGTCTACATGATCAATGCCATTTGCTACAATGAGACAAGCCCAGCACCTGCTGAATGGCACCAAATTTCTGGGTCAGGGCGACAAATGTCTCCTCACTCTGCATACTGCAAACATGGCATCCTCACAGTGAGCTGTAAAGTGAATGCAATTAAGGAAAACCTCTGAATGGGGGCAGTCATCCATGTTCCTGTGCATCTATTGGAGCAGACTGTGTATGGCTCTATATGTCTCCTGCCCTGCAGCACACACCACCTCCTTCTTCCCTGCGTGTACTGCCTCTTGCCGTTACTGACCACTCGGCAGACACTGTGTGCTCTGTGCAGTCACAGACAGTGCCCCTTTCATGGCACTCAGCATCTAGCAGATCACTTCTACAAGCCACAATTTACAGAAGACAGACCGCGTTCTGTATGTGCCGGCCATTCTTCAGACGCTAGGAAAATATTTTTATTCCACCGCCCAACTTTTCTTCTGCTATTTTTAAACCATCTTAGTGAAAAAAAAGTAATGGAAATATCAATGAATAAAACGCAACTTACTGTGTGTGACAGCCCCAAATCCAGCTGGAGCAGAGGTGGGATTTTAAAGGGGTTATGTGGTGGCATAATACTGATGACCTATCGATATAATAGCACTGCAGAACCCCTTTAACTGGGTAACGCCATGATTATTGTGAAAAATGAAAATCAGACATCACATAGTACATGACCATCTCTTTCTAAGGCCCCATTCACACGGCCATATTTTTGGTCTACATCCTTTCAACATTTTTTGCGGATAGGTTGCAGTGCCATTCATTACAATGGGTCTGCAAAAAGTCATGTGAATGTACCCTAACAAAGCTAGAACCAGCCCTGTACCTCACATGTATCCAGAGATCTCCCCATTCATTTATATCAAGCTGACAGCTCAAAGGAAGTGTCTTTTCTGCTGCAGCTAAGGGGGCGTGTCTCAGCTCTACCTATCACAGCTCAAGAGGCAGTTGAAGGATGAAACTGAGCATGTGCAGCGATCTAAGTGAGGAGGACAAAGAAATAAGAAAAAGAACAAACAGCAGGTGGCGCTATACAGATACATTTTATTGAATAGCTCAGTGGTTATGCTAATGTTTTAATTGAATGCAACTATAAAAGTATTCAGATCTAGGGGCTGGTTTGAAAATTGCAGAATATTTTTTGTGGGACAACCCTGTTAAAATGGCGCTTTATGGCCATGAAAAATCCGCGCATTTCTTTAGGACCAGCGCATTTTAAGCAGCAGCTGTATGTTTAGTGATGAGGAAAGAGTCAGAGGCAGTCCTTGGCTCTTTATCTATATGAAATAAGCTTTGGATTTTCAGATCTGCTGCACATGCATCCTAAATTGGGATTTCCATGCCTGTGTATGGACAGTGCATTATAATTCTGTAGCGGCTGCACTGGCAGTTCTGCTGCATTCACTTGTGCTCCATTGTATGGAGCACAGCAGTCTTATGCTTGAGAGGACATGGTATTGTAATCTAACATGTGACCAGCTCTGAATGGACTTGTATAAAAGATGTCAGTGCATGGCTACAAGGGCTGCATGTTAATCAGTAACATATCGGATACACAAAAAAACAAACACTGATTTATAACAAAGATTTCATTTTCTGATGAGATGATTATCCTAGGCCCATGTTACCACGGTAACATTGCCGGCATTTGAGTTATTCATATATACAAGAACATACACTATAGTTGAATTCTGATTCATATGGACACCATTTCTGAGAAAAAAAACTATTCTGTTTGAACTGTACCTTCAAAATTATGCAATACCATTGAACCCTTCTATACACCATGTAGCTGTTTTTTTTTCCATGACTGCTACCCTGTCACTGCACCCCCTGCTGCGTGTTATCTGTTACTACACCTAATACCGCATTTCACTCAAGCAGAACGTGCAAAGCACAGGTCATACTGCTTCACGAACCGCTACCCATCAGCCCTTTTTACAGACACTGGCACTCACAGACAAGCAGTACCAGGTCATACAATGTATCAAAATTTTGCTGACATAATGTATACATACCTCACAACTTTTGGAAAGCCCAAAAGGAAAAATAGCCGAAGTGCTGTGCAATGGCAAATTTTTTTATTTTTTTTTACACTGAGCCATGCCTCTTGCCTAATGCCTACCTATGCACGCCCAATTCCATTCAGTCCCCTTAGCACCCTCACATGGTAATTAGTGACCCCACACAGTAGTTATGCCCCCTTACTGCCTCCGCACAGTAGTTAGGTCCCCTTTGTGCCCCTACACAGTAGTTATAACCCTATACTGTTACAAAAAAAAAACCGTATCACTCACGGGAAGGATTTTTTTCCCCTAAAGTGAGGAAAATTGGCTTCTACCTCACAGGGTTTTTTTTTTTGCCTTCCTCTGGATCAACTTGCAGGATAACAGGCCGAACTGGATGGACAGATGTCTTTTTTCGGCATTATAAACTATGTTACCTATTCCCCTTCCCCCGATGAACACAGAAACATTATGTTCTCCAGCTGCAGGCGTGATGAGGTGACACATTGTGCCTGCTGAGCATAAAAGTGCATAGGCCCATCCCCCCAGCCCAGCAGGAACGATGTGTCACTGCATCGTGTCTGCTGCTAGGGACATGCAGGCCTGTGACAGCTCCCTTCACCTATGTATTCAACTGTATCTTTATACTTAAGATGCAAATACAGTTGAAATCAGGACATACCTCAGCCATTCCAGGGCAGCAGCTGAAATCTGGGACGGTTGGGAGGTATGTGTATATTATTTTAGATGTACTAACATAGGCTCTATTAGGGTGGTTGCACACTGCATTTTTTTGTTACACTTTTTGTTATAAGTGTCTTTTTTTGGAGCAAGAAATGCCACTGCAAGATGTTAAACGCTGGCTGATAGGAAATTATAAAACACCCTGTATGTTGGTTTGCATGTGTTTTTTGCTCCCTCCCTGCTTTGGGTGTGCTGTTTCTTTTCAGATGTTTTCCCATAGAATTCCGTAGAGGAATAAAAGGTGCAAGTAAAAAACAAACACAAACCACACACACAAAAAAGGCACCCTAAAAATATTGTTTAACCAGGCCAAAATAAATAAATCCTGATGTTGCACGGAGGTCTATGGGAAATATTAAACAGTAGACAGTTTTTTTTTTGTTTTTTTGGAGTGGCGTTTTTCACCCTTGAAGTGCGTTTTTGTGGGTCAATGGCAGTTTTTTTTTTTTTTTTTTTAAATTGCAGCATGCTTTGGGTATGGCGACTTTTCCCTCATTGCCTAGCAATTTTCTCCCTTAGGGTGCAGATTTGTATGCAAAAAATCTGCACGAAAACAGCAAGAGTAACGTGATTTAAAAAAAAACAAAAAACAAATCTACACTGTTTATCACATTTTTAACAACCCCATTGAAGACTATGGGCAAAACACATCATCTGTGGAGATACAACGGACATGCTACAGATTTTAAAAGCCACACTGCAGGTCAATTTCCGTGTGTACAAAATACACACTGTGTACATCAGATTTGGCAAATCTCATTCAGCTTGCTGCGGATTTTCTGCAGCCAAATAACGAGTGGACTACCTTGGTCCCACCGGAGGACATTATTCCATCGCCCACCCTCCATCTATACAGGTATTCTTATTTCTTTTCTTTGATTCTATCTCTTCTCTGCGACTCTGCTGCATTGCCATATACTATTTAGGAGGATGCGTTCCACGGCCCGTCGACTTCCGGCCTGTGGAACGCACCACTCGTCACTTCCGGTACGCGCGATATCTGCGCACGCCGGGGCAGATTACTTAAGGAGACGCCACCACTATGAAGTATGGCGTCTTCCTTAAACGCATAGATACTCCACAGCGCCCGCATTATCTTCTCCTTCCACACCTAGATCGCGGCAAAGGTGAGTTGACTGTGGGGACCCTCTTAAATTTTCTAATGGCATTTGTATCTGTAAAAACTATTATGTACTTAACTACTACACCAGATAAGGACTTTTTTCCAGACTATTCAGTTATATAATACTAGGAAAGATTATACGATTCTCGGAACTGGGCCTGAACTTTTGGGTCAGGGACTTCCGTCCCTTTTTTTCTGTTTGTCAAAGATGTACCGCTTCTGAATATGTATCTACCGAGGACACATTGGACCTTCCGAGGGTCAGTGGATTTATGGAATCTTGTAAATACTACTATATCTGATCTCATCTCCTGTACTGACATATACTGATATATATCGATATGTACTGATATGTTAATGTTTGTTGCCATATATACCTTTTGTTATGAAGCAACATATTTATTGTTTCTTTCACTGTATTTGATTGTAGTGCCTGACGAAGGCCTGGACAGGCCGAAAACGTTCGCACTATATTTTGCCTATAATAATAAAAAGCAAACTACTTTTGGAAAAGCAAGTGGCTGTTATTTATTTCCAAGCCTTCCTCATGGCTGCCAGCCAGGTACATAAAGATCTGATGATCTCAGCACTAATTAATGTAGGAGCATCAGGTACTTATGCTCCCGGCCAGCAGCCCCAAGTGCACTCCTGAATTCAACTGTGTTGCGGTCTTGACGATGATACCATTTTTGTGCTGTACGGTGGTATTTGCTGTTGGAGAGGCAATATTTGTGGTCCCACCTACTTCTGTTGTCCTTCCTTCTGTTAATTTGGACCCTCCTACAACATGGGGCCACTTTTAGTTTTTTTCCAAGGCTACTTTAAGTTCCCAGTCTGCCCCTGCTGAACTGTAACACCAGATGAATGTTTAACTAGCCAGGGGCGTAGCTATAGGGGGTGCAGAGGTAGCAGTCGCTACCGGGCCCAGGAGCCTGAGGGGGCCAAAAGACCCTTGTGCCACATAAGAAGACACACAGAGCACTGAGGCAAGGGGGGCCCAAGCTTGCACCTGGGCCCATGAGCCTTTAGCTACACCCCTGTAACTAGCCTAAGGGTCCATTCACACGTCCGCAAAATGGGTCTGCATCCAGTCCGCAATTTTGCGGAATGGGTGTGGACCTATTTATTTTCAGTGGGGCTGCAAAATATGCGGACAGCACACGGTCTGCCATCTGCATCCACACTTCCTTCCGCGGCCCTGCAAAAAAAATAGAACATGTCCTATTCTTGTCTGCAGCAAAATACGGAACGCACATGACTGGTGTCCGTGTTTTGTGGATCCACAATTTGTGGACCGCAAAACAGTTGCGGACGTTTGCAGCACGATTCGGATGTTTGCTGCGACAGCAACACCCGAATTCGCAAATAGCCAGCAGTGTTAGACTTTTTGCAATTAGCAATTCCATATTTGTATGTGATTTTTAGCTCTTCTTACCACTTTTCTAAAGGCTGGGGCTTACTGGGAGAGGAGGGGCTTCCACTGCCTACCAGATTTACTATAATTTACATGACAACTGTTACTTCCAAAATCGCCATGTAGCGGTACCCTTATTGTAACAGATCCTGACACACCTGGAGGATTTCTTGGTACTGTTTGGCCAGTCTGACCCTGAATACCTTCTTCTGAAAACTAGATGGATTTCCACGGAAAGGTACAGAAGGTGACATTTGGGCTGCATGTTAATACAGTATGTGCTTTATCCTGCAACATCTTGGCATCCGCAACGTATAACAAACAAACCTCTGCTAGACTAAATTGGATATTACAGCCATGATGCCAGTTTCCATTTGATGATATCCTGTGAAAATCTGTAACAGACCTACTGAATGTTTAAGCCAGAGAGACAATATACCTGGCCAAAATGATAGAGGAATAGCATCAATAAAGGGGTATGATCTACAAAATGTAAATCAGACATGACAATCTCTAATAAAGCTAGAACCAGCCCTGTACCTCACACGATTCCAGAGATCTCCCCATTCATTACTCTGCTAGATTTATATCAAGCTGGTAGCTCATGGGCCGTGTCCTTTCTGCTGCAGCTCTCTCCCTGTAACTGCCATAGATTCTAAAAGAACATACGGCTGGTGGCAGTTGAAGATTTAAACTGAACATGTGTGACCAGCTCAGTAAGACGGACAAAAAAAATAAGGAAAAGAATAAACAGCAGGTGGCGCTATACAAATACATTTTATTGAAAAGCTCACTGGCTATACTAAATTTTTAACTACATGCAATTACAAAAGTATTCAGGTGCTGGTTTGATAAATGTAGAATATGTTTTCTGACACAACCTTTAAAGAGTTTTACACATAATTTAGAAAATGTAGCACATACTGCACTTCAACAATCTATTCATGGATGGCACATGTACATCACTCTCCAAGGGTCGCCTACTTGATGGCCACTAAATCAGTAGTCAGGGAACAAGTATGTCCCAAAGTTAGGCATCATTTATGTAGGTTTAGACCATGGCATTGCTGACGGCATTGGTCTTCATCAGAAAGCTTCTGTATTACCACAGAGGTTCAGTTAACATGCCCTACGTGACACAGCAGGAGAAGGATCTAGAGAATCAGACTTCATACCTCCCTATAAAATAAATATAGTAAAGCCACATGCATACAAACCATTCCTCAACATGTTCTCTTTCTGGTAGCTAGCTGGGCCTATTATAGGACAGACAAGAAAAGAACAAGCAAACACACTTGTCCTGTCAAGTCGCCTTCAGGCTCCATCCTGGATCAGTGACTTGTTTACTCTACATGGGATATAGGTGCCATGACACGGAAAGCATGTGAACACAATGCGTTTTTCTACCATAGTACACTATGTTTATAATAAGGTATTACATACCGGAAACAAATATACAGGTCCTTACTAAGGTGAAATAATGAATTAGGGAACCCCATAAAATATAATGACTAGCTACAGGACCATTGTAATATTAAAAACCTGCAGGGAACTGCACATCGCCCTGCTGTCACCAGAGATTGTTTTACTACAGGCCATGGCATAGCAGGGCGTCTTCCATGTATCACCAGCAGATGACACCCATGCCAAAGGGACAGGCAGACAACTATCAGTGCCAGTACTGGCTAATATGCACCCAGTATCAGCCACTGAGTCTGCAGTCGCCCTTCTTCACACTCCTGCTGCAAGAAGAAATTCTCTTTCTGTTCCTGTGTCGAGCTGCATAGGAGAAGGTCTTCCTGGATCTGTGCCAATCACTGCTGCCAGGATGAAAGAGTTGTGCCCTAGGAAAGTCTGTCTTGCTGATTATGGGATGTTTGGGAGGCATACCACCCTGCATGAAGAGCTGGGGGGTACCTTCCATGGAGGCCCATCTTACACTGGCCTATATGGTGTGGCAATCATTAACATGCTATATGGGGGCACAAAATGCACAATATAATACTGTACTATATATTGTATAGTGTAATACTATACAATATAAACTGTAATTTATGTAGTAACCCCTATTATAAAGAGTGGCTAGCATCCAGTGGCTCCAGAAGCGCAGGTTTGGAAGAGGATATAAAAGCCTGATCACTGGTGATCTGAAAGCGGGATGGCAGGGTTGAGAAACACCTTCCATATCCACGTCACCAAACCCATATGGTATACATGACAGCTGAGTTGGTCAGCAAACTTTAGGCTTTCTAGCATTTGCATGTAATGGGATATATTCTCAGCCTCTGTTATTGTGAACCATTTGCCTAGAAATTACCATGTGTTGTGCACCTAGCACTAGTACAGCGCTCAGGATCAATGGTTTGTAACATGTTCTGAAAACTGACAAGAGACATAACGAAGACCCACTAACAGCAACAGAGTCCTCCAAATAAGACCAGAGCCATCATGCTGTGGAAAACCCCTGAGGTCTGTGAAGAGCATTATTTTAGACAGAAGCCTACATCCTTTGAGTTAAGTTAAAGGGTTTCTGTCACCAGAAATAACCCTATTAAACCAAGTGTCATTTGCAATGAGCAAATGACACTTGATTCCAGTAATGTTACTATTATACTTCTCAGTAACGGCGTTTTGCTAAAAATAGCGATTTTATAATATGCTAATGACCTCCCCTAGGTGCAGTAGGCGTGAACCTGCACCTAGGAGAGGCCATAATAACGCCTCTTACCACGCCCCCGGTCGCGCTGATTGACAGGGCCGGGCAGCCAGCTCTTTCGGCTCCCGGCCCTGTACGAGCCCGAAATCCCGCGCAGTAATGAAGCCGGGACCCGATCAGCGCGCATTGAGAGCCGGCGCCCGCCCGGGTCCCGGCTTCATTACTGCGCAGGCGCGGGATTTCGGGTTCGTACAGGGCCGGGAGCCGAAAGAGCTGGCTGCCCGGCCCTGTCAATCAGCGCGACCGGGGGCGTGGTAAGAGGCGTTATTATGGCCTCTCCTAGGTGCAGGTTCACGCCTACTGCACCTAGGGGAGGTCATTAGCATATTATAAAATCGCTATTTTTAGCAAAACGCCGTTACTGAGAAGTATAATAGTAACATTACTGGAATCAAGTGTCATTTGCTCATTGCAAATGACACTTGGTTTAATAGGGTTATTTCTGGTGACAGAAACCCTTTAAGGCACGGAATGTGTTATAAAACTGCAGTTTTTCACATACCTGCCCCCCCCCCCCTCTCTCCGCATAACATGGATCCTGGTAAAGTACTGGAGCGGAGTTGCTCACAGAATGCTCAGATAGGTGAGGTAAAAGAATCCAGGAAAGCTGAGTGGTTTCAGCAAAGTGTAGTTTGCTGAGGCACTTTTCTTTAAAGTGTTTTATGGGCCTGGATTTTTATGGAATGGCATGTTTTGTTGCCAGTAGGACGTGCCATTCCTTCCCCACTCCAGTACAACACTTTCTCCTAGCCTGAGGGAAACCCAGGGATTAAGCACAGGGCTGAAATGCTCATTCACAGTCAAAAGCCTGGAAGCTGCATGACCTGTTGGCTGTGTAAAGCCTGTGCACACAAACGGATCCGCAATTTGCAGACCACAAAACAGGCAATGGTCATGTGCATGAGCCCTTATGCTAAGAGCATATATGAGAAATATCAACTGTTTAGTTAGCGCCCAGAAGGGCAAAGGCGTTTGTTTTGTTGTCTATGTTCTATTTTGGTGCTGTGGATTCACTCAAGTGACTATATAACTTGGATGGAAAATAAATAGTATTGGACTTTTATAATGCTGAATCCTGTGAAATCGGTCATCGCCGGCCCCAATTCACAGACAGATCCCAACACCCCATATTTCAGAAACCATAAAGTAAATTCTGGAAAATGAAGGACTGCATTTACTAAACTGACCACTTGACTTACAATTTTAACTGGTTTAGCTGACTATTATCCCAAAATTTCAACAGACTGGACAACTGTCCTACTAAAGAAAGTGCTGTCTATTCCCATACATTGTCATAGTCTGGTTAATCTGCTGCTTAGAGTATCAACCAGCTGCAAAGAACAGTTCCCACTCTAGTGACCATATATATTAGCATGGGCGCCATACTAAGTTACATTTTCCCTGCAGGCGCCTCTCAAGACTCTTGGTGCCCACAAACAATAAAACCACAACATTTCTTTTAAGTGGTGTCTAAACCTATAAATATAAAATGGAAAGCGCAATGTCCTGGATATTTTTACAACTCAACCACTGCAACCCATCTGTTCACCATTATGCTGTGACATGAAAAACCACACAGATAACACACACAGCAAGTCCAAGTATATGGTGTGTAACAAGGTTGTAGAAAATCTGTGGACGAGGCAATCCGCCATTTATTATACATCCAGCGAGAGCACTAAAAACCTCCATCAGGCTCTTGTGTACTGCCGCATCGTCCTGTCATGTTACCAGATGGAGCTGACTAGCAGGCTTAGACAAATACATGATACAGATTTAGACCTAGTCAGCTGCTTTGAGGATTCAGTACACTGAAAAAGTTCCTGGAAGGAATTTCCCAGCACTCCAGAGGAATGCAGTAATTAAAGAAGAACTCCCGCAAAAAATGTTATTCTCTGACCTGTTAGAAAGCTGCATGATGTAATCTGTAGTGAATGCAATCTTCTTATCAGAGACAGTATTTGTGAGTTATCCCCTCTCTTCTAATTGTAGCTGTGTCATGTGACCAACTCCCTGACCTCCAACTGACCCAGGACAGGAAGCCAGTTACTTCTCTATTCATTCCTATGAGACTGAAAGTGAGGCTCCCATAGGAATACATAGAGAATTAGACTTCCTGTCCACACATAAGATGCTGTGTGAGTTGGCGAGTCTGATACTGGTCACATGACACAGATAAGAAACATCAGGGAGTTATAACTCACAAATACAGACACTGGTAAGAAAATGACATTCACTACAGATTACATCATGTACCTTTCTAGCAGGACAGAGAATAACATTTTTTGCGGGAGTTCTTCTTTAACTAGAAGTTTACCTAGGAAAACGTATGCCAATAATCCCTACAGCTACAATAAGAACATAATAATTTCCAATCTATGCCTTAGAACATTTGTTGGAAATTTTCTTTTTAGTTATTCTTGCTGGTTTACGGAGATTCTCACCAAATATATCAGTTCTTGTACCTGGTGGTGCTCACAATCTAACCCCTCTATAACAGACACATGCATGCTGGGGCCAATTTAATAAGTAGTCAGTGAACCTACAGTGAAAACCAGACACCCCATAGAAAACTCACGTAAATGCATGGTTGATGGCTTGATCCAAGCCCAGGACCCAAGCAAGGCAAAATGGTGCTAATCTCGCAGTCACCAGAGTATGAAAACTTTAATAAAAAGTGGTGTGTGATTTTGGAGACTTGGCCAAATTGATTTTGTTCCTAGACTCACCTACATTGGAGAGCATTTGGGTGTCAGAAAGGGAGTCAGAAAGACTAGCTGTTGCCTTAACAGCTCTGTAGGGCCACTTTCTCCCAGTCAGTGTGATTTCTATCACTGATTGTGAGCCAAAACCAGATGTGGAAGCTACACAGAAATAAGGTACAATGGAAAAGATTTCCTCCTGCTTCTGTTCTGTGTTTTTGACCCACGTCTGGTTTTGGCTCACAATCACTGATGGAACTCAGAAGTGTGAACTAGGCCTAAGGTGTATGACCTACATAGCTACAGCAGTGAAGTTGCTTCTGATCTCACTGTGAATCACCAATATGTGTTTTCATATAGCCATCTATATGTGCTTGTTCCCTGCACCCCAAAAAGATCTTCATAAAAAGATCCATCTTAAATACTTGGCCCTAGTGCCTTTCCAGGGTCTTGATTATCCACCTCTTTTTTGTGTATATTTTCATATTATATTATGCATCTCTTTTTTGTGTATATCTTTATATGATACATATTTTTTCCCCACTGTACAGTACAGACCAAAAGTTTGGACACACCTTCTCATTCAAAGAGTTTTCTGTATTTTCATGACTATGAAAGTTGTAGATTCACACTGAAGGCATCAAAACTATGAATTAACACATGTGGAATTATATACTTAACAAAAAAGTGTGAAGCAACTGAAAATATGTCTTATATTCTAGGTTCTTCAAAGTAGCCACCTTTTGCTTTGATTACTGCTTTGCACACTCTTGGCATTCTCTTGATGAGCTTCAAGAGGTAGTCACCTGAAATGGTATTCCAACAGTCTTGAAGGAGTTCCCAGAGATGCTTAGCACTTGTTGGCCCTTTTGCCTTCGCTCTGCGGTCCAGCTCACTCCAAACCATCTCGATTGGGTTCAGGTCTGGTGACTGTGGAGGCCAGGTCATCTGGCGTAGCACCCCATTACTCTCCTTCTTGGTCAAATAGCCCTTACACAGCCTGGAGGTGTGTTTGGGGTCATTGTCCTGTTGATAAATAAATTATGGTCCAACTAAACGCAAACCGGATGGAATAGCATGCCGCTGCAAGATGCTATGGTAGCCATGCTGGTTCAGTATGCCTTCAATTTTGAATAAATCCCCAACAGTGTTACCAGCAAAGCACCCCCACACCATCACACCTCCTCCTCCATGCTTCACGGTGGGAACCAGGCATGTAGAGTCCATCCGTTCACCTATTCTGCGTCGCACAAAGACACGGTGGTTGGAACCAAAGATCTCAGCTCAGATCTTAGCTGCTTTTTTCTTGCCATATTACAAATTCTAACAGTCTATTCAGTAGGAGTATCAGCTGTGTATCCACCTGACTTCTGCCCAACACAACTCATGGTCCCAACCCCATTTATAAGGCAAGAAATCCCACTTATTAAACCTGACAGGGCACACCTGTAAAGTGAAAACCATTTCAGGTGACTACCTCTTAAAGCTCATCAAGAGAATGCCAAGAGTGTGCAAAGCAGTAATCAAAGCAAACGGTGGCTACTTTGAAGAACCTAGAATATCAGACATATTTACACTTGTTTCACACTTTTTTGTTTAGTATACAATTCCACATGTGTTAATTCATAGTTTTGATGCCTTCAGTGTGAATCTACAATTTTCATAGTCATGAAAATACAGAAAACTCTTTGAATGAGAAGGTGTGTCCAAACTTTTAGTCTGTACTGTATATTTTAATATTACTCACATTTCATTTTTTTCCAGGATATATTTTCTCAAGCATTAGTAACAGTTGGGTGTATTCTGGACCCACAATAATACTGACAAAATGGTAGGGTGTAGGTCAGGAACACATAAAATGCTAATCCTGTCTAACAAGTTTTCATTGCGTCTGTAGCTGTAAATGGCTAATGAGCACTTTGTATGTTAATTAGATTTTAGATCTGTAAATCCACGTTTCATTCTGTGGGAAAATAACATGCAAGAAAAGCAATGTTTTATCCTGCTCTACACAACACAATATATAAGCACGCCTCTCAAACCAATTTATTGCCGAGTTAGGAGCAACGTTGTTCAATCTGATAAAACTCACCTCCTTTTCCTTAAAGTCTGCCTCCCTTTTTAACTAGTTATCTTTAAGAAACAGAGCTTAAAGGAGTATTTCAGAATTTTACTAAAAAATAAAAAGTATAATCGCTTGGTGTTCTGTTTCTTCCTCATGGTGCACAGATTTCCTGTTTCCTCAACAGCAGTTGCCCAC
Source organism: Rhinella marina (assembly GCA_900303285.1). Classification (NCBI taxonomy): domain Eukaryota; kingdom Metazoa; phylum Chordata; class Amphibia; order Anura; family Bufonidae; genus Rhinella; species Rhinella marina. The sequence continues at coordinate 380,066 of ONZH01027885.1, read as the reverse complement.
ATCATGCCCAACCAAAGTGAGCTACTACTAGCGGGCTGTCCCAATAGATCCCTAAGCCGGCCACATACATTAGTCTTTTGTCCTCCGAACCCGCTGAGAATGTCGGGTTTGGCTGACACTATAATGTGTGTGGGGAGCTTCTGACTCTCCCATGACAGATGATGTTGGAGGAGGCAAGGATCGGGCAAAATTAATAGTTTGCCCAATCCTTTCATTTTCCCGGGAGATAAGCCGCTGCCGGAAGTGTCTGGCAGTGGCTTTCTCTGCTCTCCTCATAGAATACAGGCACGTTCAGCCGAGCCAGGAGGGAGTCGGAAGAGATAGCTATTGGCCGAACAAAGGCGGCCATACACATTCAATAGTTATCTGCTGGCCGAATGTGTATGTGTGTTGTTTAGGGAGAGCAGAGAAAGCCACTGCCAGACACTTCTGGAGGCAGCTTATCTCCCGGGAGAACAGAACAATCAGGAGAAAATATTAATTTTACCAAATGCTTCTCTCCCCATGACATCATCTGTTGGGGAAGAGTCAGAAGAACCCCATACACATTAGAGTTTCGGGCGAACCAGCCTTTCTCAGGGCTTTTATTCAGCTGTATTCAGATAGGACCCCCTTTTTGCATGAATGTACCCGGGGAAACCAGTTAGTCACTTTTAGGAATACTAGTTGAAGACTCTGTTCTCTTTCCAGTAAGAGCCCATGTTGGAGGTATATGCTGGGAGGATCTCTCGATGTACACTATACTGCTAAGAGTCGGCTGTGGCATCGGCATCCAGTGGAATATGTCGCCAATAGGTTTCCATTGTAAAACATTCTATACCAGACATTTTTTAACTGAATACACATCCGCATCACATTGTGTAGTCTACGTCTTGTGAGGCATGGCAACATATACATCCCCGACAAAGACGCAAAGGACACTCTTTTGGCCTCCATCCAGTATATGGAACTCTATGGGGTATATGCCAAATGTAGGTTCGGAATGGTATGTGAGCAGACCCCAACATGCCACAATTTAATATAAACTGGTGCCCATGTAATACATGGCCCCACTATGTTCATCAGAGTTGGAGCTAAACTTTATAATATTACTAGGTTTTGGGTTACCACTTTAAAACATTATGCTCATTAGTATATTTCTGTAATTGCAAATGCCTCTTATGAGCAGGAATGGTCTGACCATAGAAAATAACATCCGCAGCAGAATCCAATTCCTGCTGTTACACTGCAGTTCTTTAGCAGAACGTAGGCTACAATACTTGACATGGTATAGACATGGACAAAGTCTTTGGTAGAAAAGTACAGGAAGTTTGAGAGAAACTTATTTTCCTGCCACTTCTAAGATTTATTACTGCATAGCTTTCACCCAAATAATGGACATAAAACAAATAGATGGAAATTAGGAGTATAAATTCTTATTCATACACCTAGAGCCTCTGCTCTCTCTGCAACTGCAGCGCCCTCTTCACTTTGACAGGACCAGGAAGTCAAAATATCATAACACCTGCCCCTGTCAAAGTAGAGAGGGGGCGTGGCAGATGAAGGGAGAGCAGAGCTTCTAGGCTCATTTGCATATTTCTGCATATATTAAAACATCATTTTTCTCAGCAATGCGGGCACATATGAACATGGGACCAACACAGATGCCTTCAGCTGCCAAATCTGTACAAATCTGCTGACACATGCCCTTTAAAGTAATTTTCCTAGTTACTTCTGAAATGCATTAGCTTGTGTTTTAGTAAAAGGCTTACTTTCCACATAGATAGTTACCTGTGGGTATGTTACAGTATATGCCTGTATACTCTCACTCTATTTATTTTACGCCAAATGTGTTGTGAACAGAACACTAGGCAGCCAGATAAACAAGCTGATACAACCAATGGACAGTCGCTCACATCTGGAATGTAGAGAACCAAATGATATATGGGCCACACATGTTGGGAAAGTTGTTCTCATGTTTTGAAGACTGAATAACGGCCCATAGGTAAATGGTTCTGATTTAAACAAGACTTGTCTCCTCTCCTGACATATCTGTTTTAGTAACTACTTGCATTCTCAATGTAATAAATCTGGAGCCTCTGTTCTTATGACTCTGTGTTATGTCATTCCTGTATTACTCCTGCTAGAAGTTATGAACGGTCAGCAGTTTGCAATCAAGGTCCAGATGGAAGTTACCAGTTGGGGGGGGTTGTCCCTTCACTGTCTGAAGCCATTTATTCAGTGGTATCAGCGTCAGACACACCTCCAACTGGTAACACCCAGTTGGACTATTGGCAATTAATTCATCAACTTCTCAAGGGAATAATCAGCATAGTGCTGCACAATGCTTCAGTTTTGCCCCTATTCATTGTCAATGGGGACAAAACTGAACAAACCAGAACGGAGTGCACCAAAATGCACTCCCTTCCGGTTTGTTGCATTCCCATGCTGCAAGCAGTGTTTTTGTGTGCGCCACGGAAAACTGAACAAGCCGTATCCGGTACCAAAAACCACGTACGTCAATGGTGCTGGATCCATTTTTTTTCGACCCTCACTGACTTACAATGGTTTTAGTGATGAAACCAGTTTCTTCATTTTCGATAATACAACAGGATCCATTCGGAACAGATGCAGACGTTTGTATTATTGGAACGGAAGCATTTTGCTGTGGTTTTCAGATCCCATGCCAGATCTCAAAACCGTACAGCAAAAACACAGATATGAAAGTAGTCTTACATGAAAGTAGTTAGTAAAACTAAACAGACATGTCAGGAAAGGTTAAAGGTCCTATTTAACATCCCCAACCCTAACACAAGCTCTTTCAGGAGCCATCAGTAGCATTCATATTCAGCTCTACAAAACTAAACTCTGACACATCTGTCACAGATAATAGGCCATCTTGAATTCCTGCATGGATTGTAATCACGTTTATAACACGTGTCATTGACTTTATTTACATTACATACATTAGAGCACAACCACATGTGGCTCTTGATCCCACTCTGTGCGGCCCCCAACCATATGATAACAGACAAATTTTGTGGCTTTTCACATGTAGTTTTCAGATATTTTACCATTAGATGGAAGTCCTGGAAGTGTAACCAGACATGGTATATACTACAGTATATAAACTATATGCTATAAATAGTTTTTTAGTTGGTAACATCCCTTTAAGTTTTATTTTTGGCCCCTGAGATTGGTTCAGGGCTACTATGTCAGCCCCAACCAGAAAAGGTTGCATTAGAGAGCCGGATCTGTGTGATCCAGGAATTTATGCCTATATAGCCATAGTTGTCATTTACTACCTACTATAGGTAATAAAATAAAAGGTTTGTCTTGATGGGTTTTTTTTTTTTAGATCTTTACCAAGGTTGTATTCTGGAACGTCCGACCAGCCTTTGTAATTCCCCCAATGTAGTACCGAAACTGATGCCAGAACTGATCCCTTAGTTTTTGTTGTATGGGATTGCTCATGGCATCCGGTGCATCAGTACTTACGCACAGGGCAGAATATCACAGCATGTAGCCTTCGGTTATTTTTTCAGTTTTTTTTTTTTTTTTGCCCAGTGCTGTCGGGCTGTGGATGCCATATTGTGCACTAAAGTGAACATACACCAGTTGTGTCCGGCTCTGGCAAAAAATCAATTGGTTGTACACAACTGATACTGTGTGTGTGTGTGTGTGTGTGTGTGTGTGTGTGTAAAATAAATAAATATATATATATATATATATATATATATATATATATATATATATATATACACACATACACACATATACACACACACATATACACACACACACCATTCCAAATATTGTGCGACAATCTTTTAACCTATACAAAAACTTAGAACTTTGACCACGAGCTGTCATTGGGACACAGATTCAAGGCACAAGCGCTCAAACTCTGCACTAAAAAAAAAAAAAAAAACGCCAAAAGGGGGAAAAAAAAAAGCATTGGACAACGCAGACCATAAATCCCCAGGACAGCTTGTCCCGATTCAGAAGATACTTACTCGATAAAGAATCTGTCCTGCAGACAAGGATCTTGAATCATATCCAGACCATGCAGGTTCCTTTCACCACAAAATCGAGATATCCAGAGGTAGAGTGAAGGAAATTACAAGGCAGACTCCATCATGCACTCACTCATTTTCTTTCTTGCTGAGCCAAGCTGAAAGTTTCTTCAAAGCATTTAAAGTATTTCTAAGCTTAGCCTCCCTCTGCAGACTGGAGCCATCCTATTCTGAAGAGTGTTGTGTTAGACTGTCTTACTCCTCTAAAATAAACCCTTTACAACCTGGCACACACCCCTATGGCTTTTCACTTAAGTCCTCGCTTGTTGAAAGCTGTGAAATCACATGGAAGGAAACCTTTCACAAGGCAGACTACAGGTACAGAGCTAACCGCTCTCCTCAACAGCATGTCTCGTCCTGGCCAAGAAGCTCTCCTTGCTGTGCAGTAATAATAATGTAGTCACAACGGCTGCGTGTTACAACAGAGACTGCCGAGCCTGTTGAGAAGGCAAGTTCTGACACTGACAGGTGTGTGTCTGTTCTCTCCCCTACTAGCATACTGTCTAATGCATAATGCCTATGAGGAATCAATAGCTAAAAAGTAGCCCCCTAAAATAGGAAACCCCTTCCAACTGAATGACAAATATGTAGGCCAGAAGACTTTCAAATCAGGAAGCTGAAAAAGCTGGGTAGTAACCCCTGTGCAAGCAGGTGTCCTCCACTAAATATGTATGGAAGCAACACTGAAGACAGAAGTGGCTGGACACTGAGAAAGTCTCTGATGAATTTGACTGTGAATGCCATTCTGCAACTTGCTAGGTACTATGATACATATAAGCTGCAGGAACCAAGCTGTTGGAAATGTTTAATAAAACCCAATTATAAAAACAATTTTATGTTATGTTAAAAATAAAATGTGTAATAAAATGTAATTGCGCTTGACTATTTTCAGAATTCCCATAGAAGTGAAAGAGCCACCTCTTCATTCCCATTAGTGTGGGATGGGACACCTTTAGAACATTTGTGGGATATCCTTGTTTGACTATTTTTCACTGAAACGCGCGCATTTTTTATTTTTTTACTTAAAGTCATTTTATAAGAGGGTTTTAGTAAACATTTTTAACACTTTGGCTCCTACATCTTCTATGTATCACTATACATAGCAAGCTGTAGGATGTAGTTCAAAGAGTGCTGAAAATGTGTTGTATTACAACTGACATGTACTTATGCTAATTTTGTAATTTTTAGGTAAAATATTGGAAGCATGAATGTACACAAAATTCAACTTAGAGGGGTTGTCTCATCCGAGACCTTGGTGCCACATTCGTCCGGACATGTAAATAAAAGATGACTTACCTTCTTCCCGCCGCCCCCGCTCCTTCTCCTGTATACCTGCGATGCTCTACTGGGCTCCCTCAATGTCAACATGACAGTGATTGGCTGCAGCAATGTCAAACTGGATGCTGACATCGAGGGAGCCCAGCGGAGCATTGCAAGCCTGCAAAGGAAGGAGCAAGGCCCCGGGAGGCAGGCAAGTCATCTTTCCTTTACAGGTCCAGACAAATGGGGGGGGGCGGAGTTTACCAAACCCCTCCCCCCATTCTTGCCCAACCCCTTTAAGGCCTACTTCACACTTCAGCGTTTTGATCAGTGATTTTCATCACTGATTGTGAGCCAAAACCAGGAGTGGAGCCTCCACAGAGATTAAGTACAATGGAAAGATCTGCACCTGTTCTGTGTTATTAACCTGCACTTGGTTTTGGCTCACAAATCACTGTTGAAATTCACTGACCAAATCACTGAAGGCCTAAGTTAAGAAATCAGTAACCTTGCAACCCTCTGGATTTTCCCAAAATCTTGTTTGTTTCAACTATAAACGAAGTAACACACCTAAGAAAAAAAAAAAAAACAGTATTTTTCAGACTATAAGACACACTTTGGCAATATGTCGTAGTATGAATTATGGAAGCGGTCATCAGCATTCAGGAGACACAGGGAGGTGAGGGCAGCACAGCGCTGAGCAGTACTCACCCTCCCTGGTCTTCTTTCCAGTCCCGATGTGCACTGTGTCCTGACAGCGTGCAGCATCAGGACGTAGTGCATGTAGGCACTCATGATGACCTGACGCTGTGCGACATTAGGTCATTGTGAAGAGTGAGCCGGAAAAAGCAGTGAGCCCTGGATTGCAGCACCGTCTGGAGCAAGTAAGGTAAGTTTATTTTACTTTTTTTTTTTTAACCATTTGATCGGAGGTCTGATAGGGGTCCAATCTGAGGCTGATGGGGGGTCTGATGGAGAGCTGACTTAAGTTGGGGAGTCCAATGTGAGGCTGATGGGTCCGAGCTGAGGCTGATGTAGGCTGGGGGATTCTGATTTGGGGGTCTGCTCTAAATTATTAATTCTCCTCCTCCAAATCCTCGGTGCATCTTATAGTGTGAAAAATACAGTACCTGTCGAATTTTCAGATTACTTACATGCAAATTATAAAAGGATTTACACAAAGCTGCGAGCACCATTACTGCCAGACCTCAATAAATCGTCTTGTCAATTACCATCAGCCATGACTGTTAGGAGTGTAAACAGTTTTGCTGAGGCATGTTCTGTTCTTCCCACACACACACACACACACACACACACAGATGGCATGGCTTGTGAAGCACATACATTCCAGTAACTAAAGACTCCTACATCTACAAATACAAGTATCTGGTAGCATCAACTCATGTCCTTCACAGGTGACAATGAGAAAGAAGGAAGATTTTGTGTTATAAATTTTGCAGTGTTCACTGTGTGGCATAAATAAGGTGTTACCTTTATTCTTCAGGATAGGTCATTAGTATCAAAATCTCGGAAAACCCCTTTAAGAGTTTAGTAACTTTGTAAATACATTATCTCGCACTGATGCCGAGGCAGCGTTAAAGGGGTTTTCTAACCTAGACTAAACTTCTAGAATTGCAATACAACATCATAAATAAGTTATGAAGAGGTTCCATTGAACTTATGTCATAAGAATCACGTGGCTCGTGTTTTGTACGTCAATAGACATGTGACAGTTACCTGTGTATAACGGCAAAGATACAATTGTATATTGGCAAATAAACCCATTATAATCATATTCCACATTCATGAATGCATTAACTGCCAATGACTCCCTGTAGCGGCATTTTTAAGCATGTTTGGTCAATGAAACACAGTCTGTGTGAATGCCGCTTTTTCCGACTGTGGCTCGTCTGACCTGAACTCACTGCATCAGAGTGATTTATTTTACTGAGAGTTCCTACTCCCCCAGGTGGACTGGAACTCATTGCATCATAATTTTTTTGGAGGTGAAGCAATGAAAAAAATTTTCCTTTTTTTTTTTTTTTTTTTAATGTTACATCATTCACTGTACAGGATAACCATAACCAAGCTTATATTTTATTTTTGATGAGGCGGTGCAAATGATTTTTTATTGGTTTATTTTTTATTATGGGGAAAGGGTTTTTTTTTGTATTTTTGAAAAACAAAATTTACATTTATGTACCCCTACGGGACTTGAACATGATTTTATTGTCACAGTTGTTGTGGTAGCCTCAGATTACTGATCCATACTTATTTTTTTTCAGACATCCTTTTTGGTGAATTCCTATGTGGCAGATTGAGTGCAGAAAAACTGATCCACTCACCTAAAAGTGGTTGTCTTGACAGGCAAGCACATTGATTTCTGCAAGCCTAACTGCCACACTCCAGGTACCAACCCTCAGTTACACAGACGTGGATAAAAGTGGTGTTTGAAGAGGAAAAGAGGGACAAAATTTCATTTCAAGTTTCATTGCCCTTGGTGATGCTAGTTGTAGGAGAGCTGCTGGCTAATGTGCTTCATGGACCTCCAATTCAGCAGCATGACGGAAGAGATGAACTGTTATTTTTGTGCACTAAACCAGATTCAGATAATACAAAATCTGCACAATCAGCTACCTGTACCAAAAGTAAAACATGCAAGGTACTGTAGATGAAATAAAAAGTGGTACACTACCATAAAGATTTCCATTCACATTGTCCGTATTCTCCATGTCAGACTTCAGTGTGGCTTGCAAGAAAGCGGCTATTCATTCAGTCAAAGTTTACTTTCAACCTGGAAGACAGAAGAGATATGAGTACTTGATCCCCAAAAAAAGATAACAGACTGATCAGGAGTCTAATAAATACTACTTCATTTGCACTAGCATTACATTTTTAACAGATAAAATTGCAAGACGTGTGTTTGCTTTTATCAAATTCTCCATTTACTTCAATGGTAAAAACAAAGTCCGATGCCATTGTTTTACTGGTTAAATTAACATAGAAGGTTTTGATTTTGTGCTTGGCCAAAAAAGCAAGCAAAAATCTCTGGGAACATCCGACAATAACAGATGACGTTTAGGCTAGGGCTACACGGCGACAGTTGTCGCAGCCAGGATACCTGGGTAGCGGGGATCCCATAGTGATGAATGGGATGCCGCCGCAGTCGCAAGAAATCCAACCGTGTTGGATTTCTTGCAACTGCATCCCATTCATGTGTAGCATGTTGCCCTAGCCTTAAAGGACAGAAACTACTGAAGAAAGAAAAATGTCCTAACTAAAACTTTTTACAGTATATCCCCTAGTACCGGGTACCACCAAGCTCCCAAAGTCTGCACATGAGTACCCCAACACCATCTAAGAGCTTGTTATCAGTGAATCCTATTGCTTCATAAGCCTACCCTTTTTGAGATTAAACCTTCTATCCAAAAGTATCAGATGATTAATCACACCTACCCCCTGCATATTCGGGGAAGTAGGCTGAATCCAGTACAAAATTTTAGCTATCGCCAGCTTTTGACCCTTTGCAAGCGGCAATTCTTGTACATGGAAGACCAACCAGACAGCTTCTGGGATTCACAATGCCATACAATTTGTCCAGGAGCTCGAACCTAATAAACTATAAAAGCAGCAATAGATGTATTTACACGATCTACAGCTGCTGGAGCTGGACATATTCAAGACTAACATTAGCTATAATGGTGGGCTAATAAGTCAGAGTATACAATCCTTTAGATATCACATGCTTCCGCTAAATGAGTGCCAACCGTGTCAAAACCCAAATACTGACAAATTCCCATGGGAACAGTAAAGCTAAAGATATATACTAGGTGTCCTTCAAAGAATTCATGACCAGTAGTCATCTCGGTTCCAAGTATGTCCATGCAGTCCTTTTTGGGGGTCTGTCATATTCTGCTCTGGATAAATCTAAAAATCCAGAGTCAGGAAGGAACAAAGAATTAGAGTATTACATGCACTTGCTTGTCTCTTCCATTATTGTTGTACAGTGACACCAAGTGGATTGCACAATAATGAGACATTTTCAGGAGCGTTCAACTCGTCATCGGGTAAAAGGGATAACTGCATGAACACAGAGACTCCACAAGACAGTAATTTCTGCCTGTTTGTTAAACCACATAATAGGTGAAATTACTTTACGACTTATGTATATATAATCTGGATAACAACCCCAACCCTAAAGCCACATTTCTTACTTCAATCACTGCTTCGCCAGCCACCACACTAACAAAATGGGCAATACATGGTTTTCAGAGAAAGACTGAACTACTCTTGACTATTCATTACCATAGACCAAAACCCTGTGGATGTCTCCTACCACCTGTTTAATGTGTCTACAGCAGATGTTGGGGGAAAGAACGGCCATGACAGTTTTTAATTTGCTGGTAAAAACCTATCATAGGAAATAGGCTCTTGCCAAAGGGATCTGGCCTATTTCCATCTCCCTATTGAAATCACATGCACGCGTATAGAGGAGCTGTTGGCTAACTGAGCACTCAGACAATTGTCACTGAAGATGTATGCACACAGGTAGTTTTCTTCCAGTAGTGTCATCGACTAAAGAGTTAGAAAATACTCAAGATTTATTAAGTGAAGCTTTAAACTTCAAAGATTTTTAAAGTTTCTTTGGAAACAAATGACCTAAACCCTATTTAGTTCATTTGCAACCATAGTGCAAAAAACAAATATACACTGGAGATCAAAATTAGAGAACAACTCACAATTGCCTAAATGTCAAGGTCACTATGTAGTCCTATGTGAATTTATCATAACAGGAGTTAGAGAGCAGTATTTTAAACCTATTTCTTGAGTTGCATATAATCTAAAGCACAGTATAAAAAACTTGAGTTATTTGAAAAAGAACACTGATCAAAATTAGAGACCACCTGCAAGTTGGTGGTGTTAATATGGCACCTGGTGCTAATTTCCTTAATTATCTGACAAACCCTATTTAACTGGCAGCCTAACTTTCCAGTTTTCACTGACTTTGCAAGATGGAAAGCTGTTCCAAAGTGACTGAAACCCTCCGTCAGCAGGTTGTCAATATGAAGGCCAAAGGGGTGACCCTATCAGCCATAGCAAGAGAAGTTGATCGTTCCAAGTCTGTGATTTCTAGAGTACTGCATCTTTACAACACCACAAACTCATTTAAGTCCCCCAAGAAGGCTGGTCGTCCACGAAAGACAAATGTAAGAGAGGACAGGATAATGCAGAGAATCTCCATGGGCAATCGGTTCAACACTGCAGCTGGAATTGCTCACCAGTTCAGCACCAAACAGGGTAAGGATATATCTCGTCATACAGTGTCTCGACGTTTAAAGGGGTATTCTCATCTTGGACAATGGGGGCATATCGCTAGGATATGCCCCCATTGTCCTATAGGTGCGGGTCCCGCCGCTGGGACCCGCACCTATAACGAGAACGGGGCCCCCAAAGTGAAGAAGTGCACACCGCGCAAGCGCGGCCCGCTCTCCATTCACTTCTATGGGGCCGCCGGAAATAGCCGAGCGCTGGCTCGGCTATCTCCGTCGGCTCCATAGAAATGAATGGGAGCGGTGGCCGTGCATGCGCAGTGCGCTCCCATTCATTTCTATGGAGCCGACGGAGATAGCCGAGCCAGCGCTCGGCTATTTGCGGTGGCCCCATAGAAGTGAATGGAGAGCGGGCCGCGCTTGCGCGGTGCGCACTTCTTCACCTCGGGGGCCCCGTTCTCGATATAGGTGCGGGTCCCAGCGGCGGGACCCGCACCTATAGGACAATGGGGGCATATCCTAGCGATATGCCCCCATTGTCCAAGATGAGAATACCCCTTTAAGAGCATTTGGACTGAAAACCCACTCTGCAGTGACCAAACCTCTCATTAGCAGAAAGAATCAAAAGGCTAGATTAACCTTTCCTGAGGAGCATGTTGTGTGGACAGAGGAAAAATGGTCCAGAGTTCACTTTAGTGATCAAAGCAAGTTTAATTTATTTGGGTCTGATGGGAAACATTATGTTCGTCGACAAACTGGGGAAAGACTGAACCCAAAGTGTGTAAAGAAGTCAGTGAAAGGTGGAGGAGGAAATGTCATGGTTTGGGGAATGTTTTCAGCAGCAGGAGTTGGGCCTCTCATACAGCTACATGGCAGAGTGAATGCAAGTGTGTATCAGAACCTTCTTCAACAACACGTGGTTCCTTCCTTGCGTTTGTCACTCAATCAGTCAGCAATTTTCATGCATGACAATGCCCCCTGTCACACAGCAAAAAGGGTAAAGCAGTTCCTTGAAACTGAAAACATTGAAACAATGAAATGGCCAGCTCAGAGTCCTGATTCAAAACCCAATGGAAAACCTCTGGAAAATCCTTGGTGACAAAGCTATGGCCAAGAAACCCACTACAGTCACCAAACTGTGGAAGAAACTGCAAGAAGAGTGGACCAAAATCCCACCAGAGCAGTGTGAGAGACTAGTGATGTCCTGTGGCCTCAGATGTGCTGATGGCCGGGACACTTCCTACTGACTGGTGACTGTTGTAACCTTCAGAAAATTTAGTTATAATCTTTCTCTGTGCTACAGTCATTGCTGTTCTCTAATTTTGATCATTGTGTTTTTTGCAAAATAAAGATTTTTTGTTGAAGTACTTTGGTTATTTTGTTAAACGCTGTTCTACTGGCATGGTATACCCCTAACTAAAAATCCTTCAAATGTTGACCAATGAAGATTGCATTATTTCTGAAAAAATCAAGTGTTCATCAATTGTTCTCTAATTTTGATCTCCAGTGTGTATATATAATGCAGAAAAAACAGGGAAAAAAAATGACAGGCCGTGTCGCTACATGTAATAAAGAACCATGACATTCACATTTATCAGGAGCCTGGCTGGCAAATACACACACTATGACAGAAGATATGTGCACTTGGACAGGCTGGTAATAGGATTCCTGTGTAGGGGCGGATTCCGGTATAGGGACTCATAGTCCAACTCCCTCTGCAGCTCTGTCATTACACGCTAGTGTCATACCTGCATGTTAATATTGCCTGGAGGCTAAATGCACAGCAAGCAGTGACTGGCTGAATATCGTCAAAGCTCCCTCCAACAATTGTACAGGTAGAAGTGCACGGGACATCTAAATGCAGCAGCATATTACTGTCATATGAGAAAAGAAGTGTTATATTTCATTCCACATTGGGCTACATACAGGTATATAAAATGTAAAAGAGCTATATAATGTAAGTTATGACTATAAGTATCATCTGAATGCATAAGGGTGCTCATACAAAGCATGGTACACTCACGTGACCTGCATGAGGATTAAAGCTAATTGCTGTGCTGCGCCTATATGTCAGATGGAATTGTGTACAGACACCCGAAAACAGTCAGTGGGAGGAAAATGTCCTGACGTAATGTTCAGATGATACTCATTCCAGGCTCCATTTCCAGCTTACTACTTTCTACTTTAAAGGGGTTCTGCAGGTTTTAATATCTGATGATCTATCCTCTGGATAGATCATCAGTATCTGATCGGCGGCGGCCCGACACCCGGGGCCCCCGCCGATCAGTTGTTTGAGAAGGCAGCGGTGCTGGAGGAGCGCCGCGGCCTTCTCAGTGTTTACCCGCAGGCCAGTGATGTCACGACTAGTATCACTGGCCTGGGCGGGGCTAAGCTCCATTCATGTGAACAGAGCTTAGCCCCGCCCAGGCCAGTGATACTAGTCGTGACGTCACTGGCCTGCGGGTAAACACTGAGAAGGCCGCGGCGCTCCTGTAGCGCCGCTGCCTTCTCAAACAGCTGATCGGCGGGGGTCCCGGGTGTCGGGCAGCTGCCGATCAGATACTGATGATCTATCCAGAGGATAGATCATCAGATATTAAAACCTGCAGAACTCCTTTAACATGCACTAAAAAGCCATACCTCACAATTTTTGAAAAGGCCAAAAAGGGACAACAGCAGCTGTGTGCTACATAGCAATACCAAGCCAAGCCTTTAACTCCACCCAATCCCACCCACAGTAGTTATGGCCCACATCGTGCCAGCTGACACAATACAGTGACACAGAGCACCTGCTGGGCTGTGTAGGGGGAGCGCACAGGGCCATTCCCTGGCCTGCATGCTCCTCCTACATAGCCTAGCAGGGACAATGTGTCAACGCATAGTGCCTGCTGGGGAGCACCGGCAGTTAAAGGGGTTGTCCGGGTTTGGTGCTCCATTGAAACAACTTAAAACAGGACCACATTCTAGTGATTGGCGGAGCAACCACAGGTCAGACCCTCACCAATCAGACATATCCCCTATTCTGTGAATAGGAGAGGAGTTATTGTCAAGGGACAACCCATTTAATTCTTTTAAATTTGGCATTTTACTTCCAGTATAAAGGTTCCACATATAATCCACTTTGGTTTGCTACTCAACAGACACGTGTATGTAAAGTGGATTTTCTCCTATAGTACATTATGGGACGTTTTGGGCCCATTTCACACGGGCGAGATTTCCGTGCGGGTACAATGCGTGATGCGAACAAATTGCACCCGCACTGAATCCTGACCCATTCATTTCAATGGGGCTTTTCACATGAGCAATGTTTTTCACGCATCAGTTCGCCGTTGCGTGAAAAATCGCAGCATGTTCTATATTCTACGTTTTTCACGCAGCCCTGGCCCCATTGAAGTGAATGGCGCTGCGTGAATCACGCAGTGCGGATGCAATGCGTTTTTTACTGATGGTTGCTAAGAGATGTTGTTTGTAAACATTGTTCGCACCCGCGCGGAAAAAACTGAACAGACGTACGCAATCGCAATCAAAACGGACTGCGATTGCGTGAGGATTTTCCGGAACACATCCGGACTGAATCCGTGACGCCCGTGTGAAAGAGGCCTAAGAAAATGTACATTCGCGTTCCGGATCAACACTGAAATTTCAACTACTCTATGTAGACGCTCCATTCCACGACAGATGCAGTCTGGAAAGAAATCTGAAGATTACAGGATGAATTATTATCTGGTTATGGATTTGTTTGTTTCATTTCACAACAAGGCCTGCAGCAATAAAAGCGGTTATACCGACATTCCAGTAATCACGCGCTCCTGCTATGAGCGTTGCTAGGCAGTGACAAGCTAAATCACAGGTGTACGTATGGCGGGAGTCCTCTCTGCATTCCTCTAACAGTCACGCATGTTTCACCTATCCAAAGGTCACATGTGTACAGCCCGTGATCAGTGGCGGCTTGTAGGAAACCTGACAAATCTGCTGGACCTCTTCCTAAAGGGGTTCTTGGGGAATAATGGCCGTCAGCAACCTGTCCTAGAATGTGAGCAGGACTGCTTGGCTCCATTTGCTCTCTAGATGGGTGAGGGAGCAGGGCCTCATTATACACTACACTCTGGCCATACTAGATATTAGTGAGTTTTTCTGGCAGGCTGCTCAGCCATGATTACATATCATAGGCAGGATCACATCATTGCCATTTACTGTAAAGCAGTGTAGAGAGGCCTCACCTCCTAGGCAGCTCTGCAAGTGGAGGTGACCAGTCCTCTTTACATTTTAGGGCAGGTTGCTGGCGGCCATTTTATATAATTCCCAGTGAACCCTTTTAACTACTGAAGTCACATAAAGTATAATCACAGTATAATTAAAAGTTTCTTATATAACTTCCTAACATATTTGGGTCTAAATTCCTTACCATTTTCTAGATCTAGGTTTGCCGTCAGGGAATGGAAACATAGGGGGAGATTTATCAAACTGGTGTAAAGTAGAACTGGCTTAGTTGCCCATAGCAACCAATCAGATCCCACCTTTTATTTTCCAAAGGAGCTGTCCAAAATGAAAGGTAGACTGATTGGTTGCTATAGGCAACTAAGCCAGTTCTACTTTACACCAGTTTGATAAATCTCCACCATTCAATATCTATAAGACTGATGGGCATGGCCAAACATGCACGCTGACATTCCTTCCAAAATCAAGGGGACCGACGGAGGTAGCCAAGCACTGTACTGTTATCCCATCAGTCCCATAGACTCTGAATGCAGCAGTACCTCTCATGCTTGACCAAAGCACCACTCAAACTCAAGAAGTAGGGGACACAGGACTCTTATTCTCATGACTGGCGGGCCCCCCAGTGATCTTGAGAAAACCCCTGTAAATACAGCCCGGACTCCAGACTGATATACTTTACCTGCATTTATACACTGGAGTAGAAGAGAAACAAATGACCTGCCTTGATCCTCCTAAATTAGGCTAACCACATTGTTTTTTGGTTACGTGATAACAGAGTGTTATGTAAAGGAGTCACAATACACCATATAAAAGGAAGGTGTGAACACACAATTACATACAAATGGTATGATTTATATAACTCCAAGCTAGCAGAAAAGGCAAACTAAAAAAACAACAATTTTTACTATTTCACGTGCATTACTAAATTCAGCAGACCTTACAAATGCAGTCAGATATCTATGCCAGCAGAGGGCAGAACATCCTCACTAAAAAGTATAGGTAAAACACGGAATCCAGTTTACAGCCCAAAAGATGTAAATGCGATTGTTATATAACCAGTAACATGCAGCAAAAAGCGGCAGTGATGCAGAAGGCCAATCTGTGTGATAGCAATATGAGAGGTAATACAATGACAGACTAATAGATTACTTCATTTATTATCATAGGTTCTGTCTAGGCAGGACTGCATCAATACATACACGTGGGTGTAAAGTACATTAGAGAAAACATATGTGCACACCCTATATTGTATAAAATATGTACCTGTTCCCCGGTGGCAGCTTAGGACTTGTAGACGGCACCTTACACATGGTTGAGTAATGTGCACTCTTAAGAAAGCCGGTCTTGTGCACACCTCTAATATTGTATCCCCAAGTCTGGCTTTATCATATTTGCACATTTCATGTAAATTACTTAAAATAATAATGTAAAATCAGAGGCACAGAAAAACTGTCCATGGATCCTTAAAAATCTAAGGTATACCATAACCCTGTACTGTACCCTTAAAGGGTTTGTTCCTTGAAGAATATCCTACATTTTCCAAACCAGAATCTGGATCTGAATATCTTCGTGAGTGGATGCAATTAAAAGTTTAATATACCCTAGAGCAGAGATTTCAAACTCGTGGCCCTCCAGCTGTTGTAAAACTACAACTTCCATCATGCCAGGAGAGTCTACAGCTATTGGGGCATACTGGGAGTTGTAGTTTTACAACAGCTGGAGGACCACAAGTTTGAGATGCCTGCCCTAGAGTTACTCAGAATGTGTCTATAGAGCGCCATCTGCTGTCTGTTCTTTTCCTTATTTCTCCATCCACCTTGCTTAGGTGCACATGCTGGGTTCCATCCTTCAGCTGCCACCATCCCTATCTTCTGTTAGTAGCTGTGACAGTTACGCCTCACTCACACATCAGTATTTCGGTCAGTGATTTTTGAGCCAAAACCAGTTGTGGCTCTAAACACAGAACAGGTGCAGATCTTTCCCTTATACATTATCTCTGTGGAGGCTCAAATCCTGTTTTTGGCTCACAATCACCTGTTCCCCCTTTCCTGTGATGCCAAGGCTAGGCGCTGATAATTTCCTTGAACCTAGATGTGCCAATTACCACACTCTGGCGCAATTTACATCAAAATATAGGTGTACTTAAAATAGTAAATATGGGCCAAGGGCACCAGGTATTTTACCTTTACATTTAGCATTTAAATGTGAACATTTTATAGAGAAGTAGAAGGACAATTTAAAATGGTTGCCCATCTTCAGGGGTCTGTTGGCCAACCCCCCATCCCCCAAGTCATTATAGAACCCAGCATACTTACCTGCTCCCTGCTGCTGGGTTCCAGCTCCTTTGGTCCCCCCGGCATTGCTACTGCGCCCCAGTCCCCACTGCGGTGGCCACATGACTCCCAAACAGTAAGTTACCAGAGTGCAGCAGCGGGAGATGGGAGAAACCAGAACCCAGCAGTGGGGACCAGGTAAGTAGGCTTCCCTCTAGCTGATAGGCCCCTGAAGGTGGACAATCCCTTTAAGGAGACAGTTACTTTTTCTCATTGTTGGCACAGGTGTTGGATAACTAGTGACTGAGTAACCATTCTAAATCCATATTACTGTTTTCCCAGGCTCCCTCTGCCTCGTATCCTAAATCATTCAGTGTGATAGCTGAGCAAGAAGAGAGGGCATGCTTCATCATCCACATTTACTACCCGGGCTGACCTGTAATTATTTCACAACAGGGTACATATATAATTAACACTGCGTCACGTTTATTACATAATAACTGTGGGTATTAAAAGGTACACAAAGAGTGCACACGGTCATAAACGTGGTTTTGTCTCATTACATTGGTAACTGGTTGCTGGCCAGGTTTTTAAGCCATAGTCCTGTCACTTACAGTTGGATATAAAACATCCCAGACCACTGTAAATAGCATTAGAGCAGGAAGCACCCAAAATAGACCCAAACACATTTTTAATCCAGAATCACCTGATATTGTAGAGGTTCTAGGTCAGGGATCAGCAACCTTCAGCACCCCAGCTGCTGTGAAACTACAACTCCCAGCACGCAAACATGCTCGGTTGTTCTCACAACTCCCATAGACGTGAATAGAGCATACTGGGAGTTGTAGTTTCAGTACATCTGGAGTGCCGGAGGTTGCTGATCCCTGTTCTAGGTATTACGGAAAAAGGTAAAATAAGCATCAAATGAGTGATGTGTAAGGCTACATATGACATGCGATTTCTCTCTCTTTAAGTTCATGAACCAAGGAGACCAGGATAAATAGGACTATAGCTCCTCCCAAAACAGGTATAAGATGACAGATAACTGGAATTTAATTGGCTAAAATGATTTCAGATAAAGCAGGCGACTGTCACGTGTAAAGACTGCTGCAGTCTAGAGAGGCCTCTGGTAGCATGGTATACCCGTAAAAGTCAACGACCCCTTTTACAACCTCTGAGCCAAGCAAGTTGTTCATGTGTATGACACAGTGGGGTAACTTTACTAATGTACCAGATGTATCACAGTGATGCTGGATGACGAATCTGGTATTTCTTTAGACTGTTGAGTTACAAGTTAGCTAAATTTATTACAGAATTTTGCTCCAAAAGCCTGGCGCAGATGTGGCACTCAGCGGCATAAATTAAGTCACACCCACTATGCCATGCTTACTTATATGGGTTTTTTTTAAGTTCAGGCCAGTTTTATATATCAGTAAGTGGCATCATCATCAGCGAGATACATTGGTTTATATTAGCAATAAAGTGGCCACCCCCTTCAAGTTGCCCACACACACAATAGCCAAACCCATGAATTGTGATGAAAGCATCCTACTATTTTCTGGTGTGTGTGGTGGGGTGCTGTCAACTCTCCCCGACCAGATGATCTCAGGGAAAACAAGGGTTGGACATGTTGAGTTTAGACATGCCCAGGGGCGGACTGGGAACTTAAAGTGACCCTAGAAAAATTACTAAA
This sequence comes from Rhinella marina, assembly GCA_900303285.1. Taxonomy (NCBI): domain Eukaryota; kingdom Metazoa; phylum Chordata; class Amphibia; order Anura; family Bufonidae; genus Rhinella; species Rhinella marina. The sequence continues at coordinate 361,297 of ONZH01027885.1, read as the reverse complement.
AGTGGCCCAGGTTTTGTAGTCAGGTCCAACTTGATGGAAGGCAGGGCCAGCAATACCATATTGTGGAACATCATACCACCCCAACAGAGCCAAATACCACAGTCCATCACAAAATACTGTCCAGTAGCACAAAATACATCCCCAAAAACTTATACTGGCTGGCAGTGAGGAGGGCCTAGGTGGCTCCCTGGGCATCAGCCCACCGGGAAGTCTCCCTGTAAGGTCTATGGCCAATCCACCACCAGAGGCCTCAAGCAGCGGCTTATCCCCCCTCTTCTCATTGAGAACACATGCCCTCTCAGGCCAACAAAGTGAGCACATGTATGGGGGAGTCAGGATGAAGTGTGGTCAGCTGAATGAGGGTTTGGCCGACATTACTTAAAGGGAACCGGTCATCTCCGAAACACCCCTTGAACTAGAGTAAGCGGTGTATAGTGTAAGTGATGCTGAATCCGAATATGTAAGTTTTATCTTCATACTCACTTCCATTCAGACGCTGTGCTCCCACAAACCGGCAGTAAAATGCATTGAGAGGACTCTTCTTTGAGTCCTCTCCATTATGTGAGTGAGCACTGGAGTCCAGTGAGTGCATTTTACTGCAGGTTTGTGGGAGCACAACATCAGAATAGAAGTGAGTATGAAGATAAAACTTACATATTCGGATTCAGCATCACTTACACTATACAACTAGAGATGAGCGAACGTGCTCGAAACGAGCACTGTACCGCTCGGCTCCCCTGCGCTCGCATGGGCACAGGCAGCCACTTCCGTCCTCCTGAGGAGGACGGAAGCGGCTGCCGGCACCCATGCGAGCCGAGCGGTACAGTGCTCGTTTCGAGCACGTTCGCTCATCTCTATATACAACGCTTACTCTAGCTCAGGGGGTGTTTAATAGATGACAGGTTCCCTTTAAAGGGGTATTCTCATCTTAGACAATGGGGGCATATCGCTAGGATATGCCCCCATTGTCTTATAGGTGCGGGTCCCACCGCTGGGACCCGCACCTATATCCAGATCGGAGCGGGGAGCGCTGTGCCTGGAGGACCCCGGGTTTCCGGGGGTCCGGCCACCACCAGGCGCAGCTGCCCGCTTCCCATTCATTTCTATGGAGCCGACGGAAGTAGCCGAGCCAGCGATCGGCTATTTTCGGCGGCCCCATAGAAATGAATGGAGGGCTGCTGCGCATGCGCAGTGCGCCCTCATTCAGTTCGGGGGCTCCGTCCTGGATATAGGTGCGGTCCAGGGTGGACCCGCACCTAAGACAATGGGGCATATCCTAGCGATATGCCCCCATTGTCTAAAATGAGAATAACCCTTTAAGCTGAATGGCCACCGTTAGAGAGAGCAGCAGGGAGGGGGAGGAAGTTGTAAACTGCAGACCACACACAGACATCACATCCAGCATGTGTTTACTTGGAGAAACATGTAGGAAAGGTCAAACTAGGAGCAGGTTGGAAACTGAATAACAGGCATCTGAAAGGAGTAAAGGAATGGAGACTGCAGCCTGAAAATAAGTGCAGCTGATTTTGCCACTGCAGATTGGGGTCAGATATGTTAAGGAATTTCCATTGCAAGCTACGTGCGGCCATACCCTGAAGGCTCTAATATCTATGCTGCGGTTTCAGTCATGAATAGAGACTATGAATACGTTGCTGGATCTATTGCATGATGGACACCAGCAGTGACCAACGGACCTCACGGAGCGATAGTGTTGTGCAGAATGGCATCACATACATATAAAAAAAAAAAAAAAAAAAAAACACAATTTTCCAGGTCAAAGGTGTCCATAGCCTTTCAATCTACTGCTTGCTCTTATCTAGACACGTTCCCCTGAGAGATAAAGTATGAACAGGAACTTCCACGTGTGTAAGAGAACGTCATGGCACATAGTGCATTCACTGAGCACACGCATAGTCTATTCCTCTGTTCTTACAGTATGAAGCGGTCATCCATATCCCATCAGTTATCTACTTGTGAAATAGTATCTCCTTTTAATCTTAAAATATAAAATATATGACATCAATGCATGTAAAAAGTAAAAACAAACATTCAGGTTTCTGCATGCAGTTTTGGAAGCCAAAACCAGGAGTGAATTAGAGGAGACACTGTATCTGTCCTCTATACTTTCCCTCCTTTTATGATCTACTCCTGAGTTTGGCTTCGAAATCTGCATCAAGAAACCTGACTGTGTGACCATAGCCTTATGTGTATAGACATGTAAAATTACTGCCAATGATCACGGGAACATATACCTCCTCTAAATACTTTTCAAGATGCTGCAAAGCAGAGGTTGACAAATGCACTTGTTACTTGGTACCAGTTCTTAGATCACCACGCTATTTACCCTTTTACATGGGACTGCAGGTGTACTTACTCCAGCGATTCCTCTCAACAGCCAGCTGTGCTATATAATTGGCGAGGAACATTTCAAACACCTGCATATTTACTATAAAGGTCATACTGGTAACACCATGTTAGACATTACAAGCAACCTACCCCCTCACAATACTGTCATGTACACCGTATCATATCGTCACACCTTCTTAATCAAAAATTCATGCAACTCAAAACTAACTTTTCTACAGTGAATCCAACCTCTTACCTGAGAGTCGCAGTTTATTGGAGATGGGTAAGAAATGGAGCATTACCAGGAAGGTGCAACATGACTCCAAGTAACGCCACCACTGAAGATCCTAAATACACAGCAGGAGCTCTAGCCTGCTACTAAGTTTAGCCCAGAGGCATCTCGCATCCAAAACTTTGCAGGTCTATGCACAGATGATGACAGACACAGGGAAGCAATGCTTACCCCTCCAGATTGACCCCCGCCAGATCTCTCAGGAGGACAGTGCGCAGGTGACTTCCTTTTTGGCTCAGGCAGCAGGGTTTAGAAAACAGCTGGTGGAAATGCAGGACATTCCTGTACAGCAGCTCCTTGCCTTTGGCGGAGAACATGCCATTACAGTGTCACAATCAGTCACACTCCCTAGCTGTTCATTAACCGCAGAGTGCAGCATGTGAGCCACAGGCAGTGATTAAACCCTTTTACGTGCAGAGGAGCGCGCCGGACACTGATTGCATACCTACACCTTCCTGTTCTTAAGATCACTTGTCATTGACACTTGGCTTTCTAAAGCTGCTGACAACAGCAGGGCTGGAGACGGTCACACTATCGTGTCAGTAAAGCGAGGATTAAATCTGAGAAGGAGATTGGCAGCTAGATGTGATCACACACCACTACATGAGGCACAAACACCTCCTGTCCAAAAGCATGGATTTACTCCCATGAGGATGGCAGGCACCCTGAAGGCTACATATACTGTCCAAATGTGGAAAAAGATGCCAACTCATGTCCATGTCCAAATGACGGGGTGCATGACAGCCTTTCCTAGGATAGAGATCAGGCAGAAGTCCTCATGAACACGACCCTATTTTTCATCCATGTCTGATCTGGAAGCACACAGACCCATTCATTTCTATGGGTCCCCCCCCCAAAAAAAAAATCAAAAACATAAGACTCCATATTTTGTAGATCCGTGGTCTGCAGACCGCATTACAGACACGGTTGTGTGCATGAAGCCTAATAGAGAAAACAGGCAGGTGAATAGCCAGCCTGATTTGTACTAATGTTTGCACACATGTGCCACCAGAAGTCCGCTCCGGCCCCATTCACTATAATAGGGATGGGCTCGACATGCAGCCGCAGCATGGCAAAGATGCCGAGAAGCGGCTGGACAAAAACTGCAGATGCAAAGTCTAATGATGTAATTTTATTCTTCATACTCACTTGCATTCTGATGATGCACTCCCACAAACCAGCAGTAAAATGCATTCAGAGGAGTCCTCTCCATTATGTGTGTGAGCTCAGGAGTCCTCTCAGTGCATTTTACTGCTGGTTTGTGGGAGCACAGTGTGAGAACGCGAGTATAAAGATAAAAATTATATAATCGGACTCTGCATCATTGACATTATACACCAGTTACTTTAGTTTGGAGGGGGTGTTTCGGAGCGGACAGACTCCCTTTAATGTTCATGGGGGCCTCCTGACTCTCCGCTGACAGCAGGGGTCAGTGGGAAGACAGAATGGACAGTTAGATTTTAACACGCCCAATCCTTTTGTCCTCAGGTAAGATAAGCCACCACTAGAGGGATCTGGCAGCTGTTTGCTCTATAAACCTATTGTCGAATGTTCATATGTATGGAGGGCTTGGGAGCAACAGCTGTTGGCTGGGACAGCCATCTGAAGTATATGGCCAGCTTTAGTGGACGATGTTTAATATTCGTGTCTTTAAGGCTACTTTCAAACTAGCGTTTAAGTTTTCAGGTATTGAGATCCATCATAGGGTCAATACCGGAAAAAAACGCTTCAGTTTTGTCCCCATTCATTGCAATGGGGACAAAACTTAACTGAACAGAACGCTCCAAAATGCATTCCGTTCTCATACCGGGGAGCAAACTGCAGCATGTTGTAATTTGCTTTCCGTCCTGGGATGCAGAGCAAGACGGATCCGTCATGACCCCCAATGTAAGTCAATAGGGACAGATCCGTTTTCTCTGACAATAGAAAACTGATCCGTCCCCCATTGACTTTCAATGGAGTTCATGACGGATCCGTCTTGGGTATGTTAAAGATAATACAAGCGGATCCGTTCATAACAGATGCAGATGGTTGTATTATCAGTAACAAAAGCGGATCCAGCAATAACACTAGTGTGAAAGTAGCCTAAGTTCACATTCGTGTACTGGAGTCTGACCTGAAGTGCATATGATGAATGTGATTCAATTTGTTTGCTTCCATATCCACATTTTTCTCAGATTACCAGCACTAGCTTTTACATGATATTTTGTAATACAGTGCCTTGCGAAGGTATTCGACCCCCTGGAACTTTTCAAACTTTTGCCACATTTCAGGCTTCAAACAAAAAGATATAACATTTTTAATTTTTGGTGAAGAATCAACAACAAGTGGGTCACAATTGTGAAGTGGAACGAAATTTATTGGATCATTTAAACTTTATTTGTAATAATAAAACTGAAAAGTGGGGCGTGCAAAATTATTCGGCCCATTTACTTTCAGTTCAGAAAACTCACTCCAGAAGTTCATTGAGGATCTCTGAATGATCCAATGTTGTCCTAAATGACTGATGAAGATAAATAGAATCCACCTGTGTGTAATCAAGTCTCCGTATAAATGCACCTGCTCTGTGATAGTCTCAGGGTTCTGCATCATGAAGACCAAGGAACACACCAGGCAGGTCCGTGATACTGTTGTGGAGAAGTTTAAAGCCGGATTTGGATACCAAAAGTTTAAACATCCCAAGGAGCACTGTGGAAGCGATCATATTGAAATGGAAGGAGTATCAGACCACTGCAAATCTACCAAGACCCGGTCGTCCCTCTAAACTTTCATCTCAAACAAGGAGAAGACTGATCAGAGATGCAGCCAAGAGGCCCATGATCACTCTGGATGAACTGCAGAGATCTACAGCTGAGGTGGGAGAGTCTGTCCATAGGACAACAATCAGTCCAACACTTCACAAATCTGGCCTTTATGGAAGAGTGGCAAGAAGAAAGCCATTTCTCAAAGATATCTATAAAAAGTCTTGTTTACAGTTTGCCACAAGCCACCTGGGAGATACACCAAACATGTGGAAGAAGGTGCTCTGGTCAGATGAAACCAAAATCCAACCTTTTGGAAACAATGAAAAACGATATGTTTGGCGTAAAAGCAGCACAGCTCATCACCCTGAACACACCATCCCCACTGTCAAACATGGTGGTGGCAGCATCATGGTTTGGGCCTGCTTTGCATCAGCAGGGACAGGGAAGATGGTTAAAATTGATGGGAAGATGGATGGAGCCAAATACAGGACCATTCTGGATGAAAACCTGTTGGAGTCTGCAAAAGACCTGAGACTAGGACGGAGATTTATCTTCCAACAAGACAATGATCCCAAACATAAAGCAAAATCTACAATGGAATGGTTCAAAAATAAACGTATCCAGGTCTTAGAATGGCCAAGTCAAAGTCCAGATTTGAATCCAATTGAGAATATGTGGAAAGAGCTGAAAACTGCTGTTCACAAACGCTCTCCTTCCAACCTCAAAGAGCTCGAGCTGTTTTGCAAGGAAGAATGGGCAAGAATTTCAGTCTCTAGATGTGCAAAACTGATAGAGACATACCCCAAGCGACTTGCAGCTATAATCGCAGCAAAAGGTGGCGCAACAAAGTATTAATGCAAGGGGGGCGAATAATTTTGCACGCCCCACTTTTCAGTTTTATTATTACAAAAAAAGTTTAAATGATCCAATAAATTTTGTTCCACTTCACAATTGTGACCCACTTGTTGATTCTTCACCAAAAATTTTAAATGTTATATCTTTTTGTTTGAAGCCTGAAATGTGGCAAAAGGTTGAAAAGTTCCAGGGGGCTGAATACTTTCGCAAGGCACTGTACATAGTGTGATTGATAGGGTAAGAGAATGCTGAGCTAGGCATCTTCTAGAAGAATGCTTTCATTTATGGATTTGCCTTTCTTGGACTTACAAAATTAATTTATGCCACAGCTAAGATCTAGCAAACATATGACTAAACATATGCACCTAGCTGACCTATACTGTATAGTGAGCAGCCAGACAGATACAAGAAGACTCTTCAAAGCTCAATCCCAATGAGCAGCTATCGGGTTGATGACTGTGGCCAACTGCTTGATTCCTTAGGACTTGTCGGTAAGGCTTTTCTCTAGACTACACCCTCTATCTGATCTACAGAGCAGCCTTTATATACAACATACAGAGACACAGGCAGATTTACGAATCCTATAGATGGTGTAAACTGGACTGTCTAGAGTCCTGCACCGGATTTATCACAGGGGCTCAGGCTGGATGATAAATCTGGTGAAGGGATAGACACCTTTGTCTAGCTCTACATTAACTATTGGTTGGCTTAGGCTACTTTCATAGGGGCTCAATACTGGAATAAAACGCTTGAGTTCTGTCCCCATTCATTGTCAATGGGGACAAAACTGAACTGAAGACAATGGAATGCTCCTAAAAGCATTCCGTTCCGTCTTCAGACCAGAGAGCAAACCGCAGCATGCTGCGGTTTGCTCTCCGGTCCAGGCATACGCACCAAGACGGATCCGGAATGACCCCCAATGAAAGTCTGGTGTGACACAATGGTGAACGGATCCGTCCTCCATTGACTTTCAATGGAGTTCATGACGGATCCGTCACCTGCACACATACATACATACAGAGGTCGCGCTACGTTTTTTTCAGAAGAGTAAAAATACTCCTCTGACCATTTTTGAGGAGTATTTTTACCCGAGGAGGAGTAAGAAATCTGCGGTAATTAAAATACATAATATGCAGGCCTGCACTTGCTCACATCTGTGTTGGAGGCTGCATTTGGAGCCTCTGTTGCAGATTCTGTTGAAAAACCAGACAAAAAAGCCTTGTATGCAGGAGTTTTTTGTCTGGTAAAAAGACAGATCGCAAATGGAAACTGAACGGATCCCATTGTAGTCGGTGGAGTCTGTTCAGCTTCTTCCTGTGGGGTGACAGAAGGAGGGGAGCAGGGCCACTAGAGGGGCGACAGGGGGAGCAGGGCCACTAGAGGGGCGACAGGGGGAGCAGGGCCACTAGAGGGGCGACAGGGGGAGCAGGGTCACTAGAGGGGGAGAGCTGGGTTATTAGTGGGGTGACAGGAGGAGGGGGAGCAGAGAACTGGGAGACTGGACAGAACCATGGTTGGGGGAGGGGGAAAAAAATCACTCACTTGAAGGGAGGTCCCTTTACGGTATGGGATTTAGACATTACCATTCAGACACACACATCGGCCCACCCCTCCTCCATACAATCACATGGCAGGCTAACTCAGTCTTACAGTCTAACTCAGAATCCCACCTCAGAGTTGTCAGCCCCTCCATAGGATTCACGTCTACCTCTCAGGCAGACAGATCCTCTAGTCTCACTGCTACAGACTCTGCTGAGCAGCCATCCATGACTTTCCTGCTCTGATAGCAGAGCGCGCCGGCTGCCGACCCACGTGACCTAGTAAGTGTGACGTCAGGAGGTCCCTTTACGGTATGGGATTTAGACATTACCGTTATTTCAGGCACAGGCAGCATTGCAGTGCTGCCTGTGCCGTTCACAGCGCTGATGAAAAACTGGGAAAAGTCTAAGGCGTAGTGGTACGCCTTAGACTTTTTTCAGGGAGTAAAATTGCTTGAAAACGCGTCTATGACGCATTTTTATGCGTTATTGCGACCTCTGCATACAGATATACACAGACATATACACATACATACTTACATGCTCCCGGCAGGTCTCCACAGCGCAGGAGGAGCAGAAGGGGCGCACACATAGGACGATTCCACCCGGCGCCCAGCAGAGGGTGCTGTGGGGAATCGTCCTATGTGCGCGCCGTCCTGCTCCTCCTGCGCTCTGGAGACCTGCCTGGAGCATGTAAGTATGTATGTGTATTTGTATGTGTATATGTCTGTGTGTGTCTGTGTGTATGTACTGTGTGACATGTGTGGGGCCGGAGTGCGGTTCCAGCCCCACACATGTCCCTGCGGCAACACGGATCCAGCGGCACCCTTCACCTGCCGGATCCGTGCTGCCGCTAGTGTGAAAGAGGCCCAACTCCGAGACAGATTTTTATTTTGCCAGAACTGCCAGAGCAATTTTGGTTCAAAATGTAACATATTAGGCCCGGCCCTTTGATATGAAGACCCAGCCTTTCCCGGTAAGCCAGATAATTTCCCTGAGCCTAGATGTACCAAACTGCACCACATTTTGGCACAATGTTCAGAAAACTCATGTGTGTACCCCCTTTTCAGGTTGGGGACTACATTGTCAAAATGAACCAATCTCAATAAACTTGTAGCGGTATTACCAACTAAATACTGTATTTATGGCATATCGAACATATAGTATATACCATAAATATCTGGTTACACTTCAAGGACTCCCATCTAATGGCACAATACATACGAGAAGCCAGAAGACATGGACATACATGTTTGTTACCAGATGGTTGGGGGCCACACAGAATGGTATCAAGGGCCGCATGTGGCCCCAGGGTGTCAGTTTGTGCATCCCTGCTCTAGGTGTATTCACACGTGGGGCACTGTTCACACAGTATAGATTGATAATCATGTTGACTCCCTTTTTGGAGAAGTAAAAAAATAAATAAAATTTTTGGAGAAAACCTAACAGTTCTAAATTAAGGCTATTTGCACACTAGCAGCAGCAACCCAGCAGGGAACAGCCTGCCGAATCTCTCCACATTTCTGCAGGTTTGTAAGGCTCTGTCCGGCCGCAGTCACAGCAAACATGCCGAAGCCAGAAGAAAACCGCTGCGGATCTCCTCCCTGTCCCCATTATAGTGTATGGAGCCTAAGCCAGTTTGCACCACTTTTTAGGCAGATTCTACCTGGAGACAACTTAGTAAATCAGGGCCACAATTACCCCACTTGTACTATTCTAGTAGTAATCTAAATCCTATTGGGCCCCATTTAATAATCCCCTACATCACAGACATAGTTGATTGGGAGATACACGTCAAACATACCGGCAATTGTTCTATAATTTACAAAGACTTAATGACTACACCATTATTCTTGGTGGAGTTTTGCAAATTATAGAGGAAGAATGGAAAGACAAATTCAGTATACAAATAAAATAGGAGAAAAGCAATCTCCATGCCCGAAGGACAAAACAGCCTGCATTTATACATGACAACCTCTCAGCTTATTATCATTTTCCCACAGTAATAGAGCATTTCCTAACATCACTTCAGGCAAAATACATCAATGCTAATGATGGAGACCTGCACTGGAAACCACTCTCTGAAGATGTTCACAGGCTACACAGAAACCGTGCCCATCTATTTCAAGTATATGGATGCTTATGCGGAGCCAACTCTCCAGCCAAGGATGCCGCCCTGCAGCCCTTCACGCTCTAGAGCAGTGGTGGTCTCCAGAGTTTGGACCTCCTCCTTCTATTTTGACAAGTCAGAAAATGAAAAGTAAAGGGCTCTTGTTATATGTTAATTACTCGATAATATATGAACAGCGGAAAGAAGTCTAAGACGTTTCCAGCTTTGGACAAAGCCTACTTGATAAAAGGGTCACTTGACAACAAGCTTATCACAATGAGTCCCTCCCACAATGAGTCTAATCGGCAGAGAAGTGTGACAAAAGTGATCAGTATCCCTGCAGCGCCACCAAAGGAGAAGATGAGCATTACACACAGTGCCCATTGATATCAAAGGGTTGCCTACACATTATGCAGGACAGAACGGTTTCCTATATGGCCAAGATTACTGCACAGGAGAACCCCATCCATTAAGGGCACCTTCACAAATGTGGTTGTCAGATCCAACAGGGAACAGCTATTCACAGATGGATCCCCATTGACTATAAAAGGGATCCGGCATTTTCCGGAATAAATGCCGGGTTTCAGTCAGACAAATATCGCTACATGCAGCAGTTTTTGTCTGGCCTAATAGGATATAAAGGATTATTCTAAAGTAGGTGACCACTATAAAAAAAAGACAATGCTAGGGTACGACCACAGGACGCGTTAGCAATGCTGACTTCCTGAAATCGATTCTCATGCAGCCGTACAAGCAGCAGAAGGCTCTAATTAAACTACTTATGACCATACTGTTGGTCTGCATTGTTGATGCCCGTGCATTATTGCAGGTGCTGCGCAGCCATTAACAATGCAGACTGACTAAACAGAGCGGTTCTAATTAGTGTAAATTAAAGCCGACTGCAGATTGTATGGCCACCCGATGCTCGACCACATTGTGGACGTATCGCCACAGCAACACGACCGGGCCATGTGCTCTTACCCTTATACTGGTCTGGAGAAAGGGATAGCTTGGAGTCGGCTACCCCTGGCACGTGTTCCTAGCAGACGTGGCTCACAGGGGCTGGTTGAGTACAGATGTGCTACTCAGGACTCATCACCATGGCCCACTTCTCATGCTTCCCGCTCCACTAACTCACGGCTTGGCTGGCTGCTGTACTGCTAGTGTTCCTTGACTGCTGTTCTGCTGCAGGCACAGGTGACAACAGAGAGATGGGATTACCAATGACACAGATGACAGGGATGGGAGTAGTAGTGACACAAGTGACGGCAGGGGGTTAGGAGTAGTAATGTCATAGGTGACAGCAGGGGATGGAGTGCTGGAGCAGTCAGATGGAAGGTTGATAGTAGGCTTGGGGAATGGGGGAAGCTTTTTGACTAAATTGGGGGTGGGTTAAGGATGGTGAGCCTGCATGTGACTACTGGAGGTAATGGGGGTGGGTCAATTTGGCACAAGTTTCTAACAACTTTTGAGGGGGTAGAATGGTGAGCCTGCATGTAACTGGTGGGGAAACGGGGGACAATGTGGAACAAGCTTCTGATAACTTTAATGGGCGTTGGAAGATAGCAAGCCTGCTTGTAATTGCTGGGGGGGATGGGGAGCAAGCTTCTGACAACTTTGGGCAGTGTTGGAGGATTGTAAGCCTGCATGAGACTGCCAAAGGGATCTAAAAGTCTCCTTGTATGAACTACAGCTGGATCTTCTTTGCAAAGAAAGTCAGGAACGAGGGTTGCATTGAATTTAAACTGATTATTTGTGTTTTGCCACACACAGTTTGTGTTATATGATTTTTCTGCATTTCCCAGCACACTGAGCGCTTCAACTTTGAATTTTTTTAAAAAAAATTAGCACTCAGTCAGAAAAAGGTTGCCGACCCCTGGGCTAGTTCAATAGCGTCTTGCAGTCAGTCATGTATACACAGACAGAAACATACTGGAATGCCACACAGACCCACTAACTGAGCAGGTACAAGATTGGCTATGCCTATATGAAGATCGGGGGAGAGGCTGGCATTCATAAGAGTGGATGCAGGAAGGTCAAGGAGGTCAGATCCATACTAAACAGAATCACAGCCTGTGACAGGTGGATTCGGTGGCAACTTAATGAATCCTCAGGTATCAATCAATAAACCTAAGGGCTCATCTACTAAGAAGGCTGAATAATAGCTCAATCTCTACGGTGCCTTAATAGGGCTACCAAAAATGTGCTCCTTACTGTACCTTCATATGCTACACACTTCATAAAGAGGCACAAGGAGGTTTTTCTTCCAANTGTGGGTAGGCATTCTCCCCTGAAAACATTACTCCATACAAGTGGAGTCTGGTAGAACCTGTACAGCTCTCTGCTGTGTGCAGGAACCTTTACATCTACAACACCTTCCTTGATCCCTTCAACAAACCAGGTGGAGATCCTAAAATAACTCCATCCTAATAAATCACATCCAAGACAGGAAAGGGATATAAAAGGAAGATCCTGCAGTCAGGGGCTTAACCTGGACTAAACCAAAAATATTAGCAGTCTAGAGGTCTACGTCCCCTTTATGACTTACTCCCTGACCGACTGTCTGCAACCCATTTAGAGTGAACTATGAAAATAGGCCAAGTGCTGACCTGTCAGTACCACTGCTACTTCCAGAAATGTTCTGCACACACAGGGCTCCAAATAGCTGTATATTAATAAGAACAGTCTCCCTGGTGCATTTACAAATCTGATTTCTCGAGTGTTGTAGAATGCATACATGCATGGAAGAGCTGGCAAACTGGCAGAAATTGCTCCAGATCTGTCACAATGGAGTGTGTGACTTGACAAATCTGCATGGTAAGCATGTTAGGCTATTTTCAAATCTTCGTCTGTTCTCTCCAGTAGGCTGGTCCGGAAGAGAGTTTTTTGTCCGGTCAATTTGCTGGGTGGTGGCCAGACCTCTGCCAGACTCCATTATAGTCAATGGGGTCTGTCGGACCAGCGGCAGTATCCAGAGGACAGACGGGAGATGTGAAACTAGTCTTAGCCACTTCATGCTTGCTTGCTTGCTCCCATAAAAAAGTTACACATGCGCGGCCACCTATCCATTCAGAGGTCATTTGTGGTATGTCTGGATAGGTCATAAATGTCTAGTGTAGGAAAACTCACGTTTCTCTGGAATTCAGATATTGATGGCCTATCCCTAGGCTAGATCAGCAATATCAGATCTGCGGGGTTGATCAAATTACCATTTAAAATGTAAAGTAATGTAATAGTCATTAAATGCCCAAAATAGGAAGTATGATATTTGACCTAGGTAGGTACACACTGATAAGTTAGAGTAACAATAAACTGGCTTCGCTCACGTGGTTCAACACCTTTCACACCCTGGAGATTTTATATTCTGACACTTTCGCAGCCACACCTTTACATCTATCCACACGTGTAGATACACCCAGGGTGTTATGAGCCATCCATACAGTACATGTACACAGCCACGTTATGGAATATTCTATTTCTGCTTGGTGACAGGTCAGAAGAGTCCTCCATAACAAAGTTCTTTGGCTTTGAGCATTAACTACTCCTAAAAATGAGTTAAATAAAAAGTAATAAGGCCTCAAGCACACAACTGTATCCGTTTTGCAGTTCGCAATCCGTGGATCCCCAAAACATGGATACCTTCTGTGTGCAAATTGCATTTTTCTCAGTTCCATTAACAGAAATGGCCATTCTTGTCCACAAAATGGCCAAGAATAGGGCATGTTCTCTAATTTATGGGATGGACATACAGATGTGGACAACACATGGATGACATCACTGCACTGTACAATTTTTTTGGCGGACCCCTAGGAATTAATAGGTCTGAGTGTGATCTGCAGATAGGACGCAGATCCAAAATACAGTTATGTGTGGAGCCCTTAAAGAGTTGCTGCCTCCCCTTCAGACATACCCGTTTTAGAAAATATTTGCATCCCCATCCTGAAGTTTCTTATCTGTATCATGTGACTAGGAATTAGACCCACCACCTCACACAGCACCTTATGTGTGGACAGGAAGTCTAATTTTCTATGCATTCCTATGGGAGCCTCACTTTCAGTCTCATAGGAATGAATAGAGAAGTGACTGGCTTGCTGTCCTGGGTCAGTTGGAGGTCAGGGAGTTGGTCACATGACCCAGCTACAATAAGAAGAGTGTGGAAACTCTCAATTTTAGCCTCTGATAAGAAAATGACATTCACTACAGATTATATCATGCACCTTTCTAACAGGTCAGAGAATAAAAATGTTTGCAGGAGTTCTTCTTTAAAGAGGACCTTTCACCACTCCTGACATGCCTGTTTTAATAGCTTCATGCATTCCCCATGTAATAACAAGTCTGGAACATCTATTCTTATGGCTCTATGTTGTGCCATTCCTTTATTATTTGCACAAGAAGTTATGAATGAATTGCTATTTGTCTTCAGTAAAGGAACAGAGGGGAGGTGACCAGTTGGGGGTGTGTACCTGCACAGTCTGAACATGGCAGCACTGATTGGCTAGAGTCAGTCTGTGCAGGTACACACCCCCAACTGGTCACCTCCCCTCTGTTCCTTTACTGAAGACAAATAGCAATTCATAACTTCTAGTGCAAATAATAAAGAATGGCACAACATAGAGACACAAGAATAGATGTTCCAGACTTATTACATGGGGAATGCATGAAGCTATTAAAACAGGCATGTCAGGAGTGGTGAAAGGTCCTCTTTAAGTGAATGCAACTGAGCTACATTTTCCCTACCTCAGGAATCACCAGGCCATTAATCTCTGTTCCTCTACTAAAATATATATTTAAAAAAAAAATACAGAGAATGTAATACTTACAAAAGTCTACGTCATCTTCTACATTGTTATGTAAGCAGAATGCAGGTATGACATGTCTAAAAAGTGGAGCGAAATGGCGCAATTTGGTGCTTCTAGGGTTTTTACACTCCCTGCCCAGATATGCTCAATAAGGGGTGGGGCTTAGTAGAAAGGTGAAGATCTTAACCACAAAGAGGTGGGGCCTATGATGCACTATTTTGCGTGAAAAATTGCACCACAATTCTGGCGTAAAATTCTGTCTCAATGTAGGCCCACCAATAGTTGGTATAGAGTCAGAGGCCTATCTCTGCACATTCATCATCCAGCCTGAGCCCCTGTAATAAATGTGGTGCAGGTCTAGACTGGAACCGACTGCAAATGAAAGTTCTGGCAAACATGTGCAGCACATCCTCCTCCACATTTCCTGAGTTTCAAAGCAAAATATAAAGTTCAAGAATAGAGCCCATATAGAGTGAGAGAAAGGAGTAATGTCTTGCTAGGAAGATAAAATGAGCCCTGCATGAAAAGGTCCCAAAGTCTCCAAGTTCAAGTGTCCCCTGCTTGTAAAGAGGACAACTCCATCAGCAGCATTAGAATAGGGAAGCACTAGTTACTCTGCTCTCTAATATTTATGTATCCAGTCGGTGATTTTAATTTTACATGGCAGATGTTGACTTTAGTCTTTTGATGAAAACTATCCTGGCAGGATCATGAAAAGGCATGCCAACTGCTGTACTTAAAAACAAGCAACCATTCTACTGCACCAAGTTCTTCAGAAAAGATTCAATGCAGCAGACTTACGAGCAGTCCTGTAGAAATCCTCCAGGGAACACAGGTTAATCTCCTTTTGATATTTTCCATTTTCATCTGGGAAATGGCCGAGAGGTTGTCCTACTGCAGCCAAAGCAGAGGTGGGAGGCTCTTGCTACAGCCAGTTGTCTAACAGCTCCACACAAGACAGCGAGGAGGAATGGTGGGCATGGCTGGTGTCCAGGGACACATACAGAAGATTTCTTTAAATATTTCACAGCTCTGCCTTCTCTGCAACTTCTGCTCCCTCTCCACTTTTGACAGGGCCTGGCACAAGATGTTTTTGTTGCCCGGTCCTGACAATTAAAGGGGTTCTCAAAGAAATACCTTTCACTATTTATAATGGCTCGTTTTCTCTGGAGAGCAATCATTAGGAGAAATAAAATGGCCGCCGTCCTATTATTACACACAAAACCTGCCCTAATCACACAGGAGGACAAGTTACCTCGCAGCACTGAGGTAAAGAGCTGCCTCATCCCCCTCTCTGCTCTACTTGTGTCAGGGATTATGATCCTGAATACAGCTGATAAGATCTTCAGCTGAATCTCTGAAGGAATGGAGTTCACGAAGAGACATGAAGCACAGAGAGGAGATGGGGATGTGGCTGGCTGTGTCCTGCTGTGTGATTAGGAATGGTTTTGTGTGCACCAATAGGACAACAGCCATTTTATTACTCCTAATGATAGCTCCCCAGCCAAAACGAGCAAAGATAAATAATTAAAAATATTTGGGAAATTTATCATAAAGTAATATTCAGGTATTTTCATTTTCTTAATTCCCAGAGAACCCCTTTAAGGTGTATACGGCGCGGCAGTTAGAGAGAGAGCAGAGCCTCTAGGAGTAACGGTAACACCCCCCTTGCTTCTACAGGCTCATTTGCATATATTAAAACATCATTTTTCTCAGTAATGCAGGCACATATGAACATGGGACCAACACAGATGCCTTCAACTGCTAAGCACACATGTAACAGGTCAGCCAGTTTCATAGGTACAAATCTGCTGACAGATGCCCTTTAAAGGAGTTGTCCGGGTTCATCAAGTACTGGGACATGGGCTGAGAAATTGTGTACAATGGAAAAATGCAGCAATCTTGCTAAAACCAGAAAAAAATCCTTTAGGGTACACATGATATAATTTGCAGCAGAAAAATCCGCTTTCCATGTGCCTGCAGCAAATTCCACAACTTAGCTGCAGATTTGTTGCCGATTTCACAATGTGCATTGCAAAAGGGGGCGAAATGTGCAGCACACGTTTAAGCTGCAGAGTTTTTTGGCAGTATGTGGCCAAGTTTTTTTTTTTTTTTTAATTCACCTTAATAGTACAGCAAATCAGCTGCGTTTCAGTCCCGTGTGGACCGTAAAGAGTTAAAGTAATAAATTGTTAACCAGGTTACCTCTTCATGCAGAGTGGATGTTTTGATGAACGCAGATTCTATAAAGGTATTCACCTGTGTTTCACAAGTCAACCCTTCAGAGGTTCCTGAGTTGGTAACCTTGCCGTTATCTACATGTCCCCTCTCCACAAGGATCTGGCTGGAGCCAGCCTCTATTAGCGCCACTTGATTGAAGGGGGTAAGAACGTGGGGCCGGAATTAATCACTAGAGATAAGGAGGGCACTTGCAACTGCTGCAAACAGATAAAGTGCAGGCGAGATAAGTCTGCAACACACGTCTGTTAGTTCAGTGCCAACCCCAATAAGGTTTGCAGGCGCTAAAATCACTGCTTGTGTTTACTAAGGAGACAGGCTTTTCCTCTTCAAGAAGTGGAAAGTCTGTAAGGAAATGGAGCCACACTATCAAGAGACATGAAATACAGAGGTCATAAACTGAATAGAAGGAAACTGAAATAAAAGCAGATATGAGCCTGTGTCTCTGATTATGGAAGCAGGCCTCATTTTTCTGCGAGTGTGTCATTTACTTTGAAATGTCTACTTGACAAGTGCCTGTAAGAACGTATGGACATGCATCAAGGCAGGCACATGTCTGGTACACATACTACAAGAGCGTGTCTTCTGAGGAACTACAAGGAAGAGGGAAAGGACACACATCACCCACAGGTCTACACAGGACCATTGAGGACTAGCGTCTGCTAATGATGCCGTCAGACCCAACGTCCATGCAGAACAATTAACAAGAACGCAATGCTGAAAAAGAAAAAAAAAAAAAACTATGAAACTGTTGTATTAAGCTTCAAATGTAATAACTTATTAACCTTTATTGATTGCAATGTCATAAAACAGTTTTTTTTCTGCAAGTACCTTCAGCTGCAGTGGAGTTTGGGGAAACAGCAGGTGGCAAACTGGGAGTTCCCCAACAACTATACATTCAAGGTTGAGAACGACTCTCTACATGACTCTCAAGTCTGGCTAATAGAGTAGGACTTCAGTGAGGCAAGGCACGACAAAAAAAGTCATAGGGAAATAGACAACCCCTTTGAAGTGTTTTCAGACTGTGGGTTCTTTATTAAGTAGTAGATCGCGGCTCGCTTTACCTTCGTTTTCAAAAGGGAATTACCAGGAGGGGGTTGAAGGAATGATCATTCATTCTCTCCTCTTAGAATTACATGGATGGGATGTGTGGCTGACAAACAATGACCTTAAAGGAGTTTTCTGAGACTTTTCTACTGATGATCTATCCTCTGGATAGGTTATCCGTATCTGTTCGGTGGACGTCCAACACCCAGGAACCCTGCTTTACAGGTATGAGAAGGCGCCTGGCGTACAGTAGCGCTGCTGCCTTCTCTCAGCTTGGCCTAGGACATGTTCAGTCACGTGGCCTAGGAACACCTCTGCCCCATTGAAGTGAAGGGGCTGAGCTGCCATACCAAGCACAACACTCTGCTTGGTAAGCTGAGAGAAGGTCTTTGCGCTACTGCGAGCACCAATGCCTTCTCAGACAGTTGACCAGATGGGGTGTGGGACCCCCACCGATAAGATACTGATGACCTATCCATAGGATACGTCATCCAGAGGATTGGACATCAGTAGAAAAGTCTCGGAAAACCCCTTTAATGCTCACAAAAAGATGCAATTACTGAAAAACAAGTATATTTAGATCGGGCAGTGACCGGGAAAGAACATAGTTTGGTCTATTGTTAGACCATGTAAAGAGGACTTGTGGTGGGGAGGGGGTAAAAAACGTTAAAGACCGCAACAGAGCGTGAGCCAAGTCATGCTACACCCATTCTGTTGACATGAATCCACTTTTAGCATGCATTTCTTAGATATAAGGCCTCATGCACACGACCATGATTTGGTTTCTCATCTGAGCCGCATTTTTTGCAGGGTCAGATGCAGATCCATTCACTTCAATGAGGCTGCAAAATATGCAGACAGCTGCACGTCTGTTCCACGGCCCCGCAAAAAATAAATAAAACGTGTCCTATTCTTGACAAGGATAGGACTGCTCTATTGAGGGCCAGATGTTCTGTATACAACGAGCATCAGATCCACTATATGTAGAACACAAACGGACACAGTTGTGTGCATGAGGCCTAACCCTAATACTTCTCCTAAATACCATACACCTAGACAAGCAAAATTGATATGTGTACCCCATGAACCACCAATAGAAAAAAAAACAAGATAGATGCCAAGAATGTACTTTGACATTTTCTTGAAGTCAAGCACATTACTGTCAGCCTGGAGACTGCCGATAGGAAGCCACAACAGTGACGCAGGGAACACGATACCTCACAATAGCTTCTTTTGGTGTCATGTTCAGAGAACACTCCTGTATACAGCATTTCATGGAAGACGACCATTAGACAAAAGTTTCTTAGATTCATTCTGTAAAACCTTTAAAATAACGTGAGGCGTGCACAGCTTGGAAATGGCTTATTTTTAACTCCTGGGTTACACAATACAAAAGAGCGTTCTTTTAACGTGTAACAATAGTACTATACATCTGTGTTTATGGGCTGCTAATATTAAACTTTAAACAGGCCCCCCCCCTTCGTGAGGATCACTCGTTTCATCATGCTTATTGTCTCCTGGTATGGACAAACCCTTATCTATATGTTCAGTGCTTTTACATGAATAATAAAAATAACCAAAAAGCGACAAATTTCAAATCATTTCCTCTATGCTGTGTACATTTGCTATATTTCACATGCAAGTCTTATTAAAATCATATCCATCTGCTATATAAACAGGAACAATAATATTTCAGCTAAAGTACAGTGCCTGATGTGTCTCTCCATACATATGGCTCCCCAGCTGCTGACTGCAGAGGGAAACTCTTGAATCAGCCCTTACATCCGATTGAGTGTACATGGACAGCAACTACACTCAATCTTCCAGTGCCTGTCATCAGTGACGGATTTCACCACCATGTAAACCAAGCAAATTGGTGGTGGTGGGTGGGTGGTGGTTCCAGTGGGAGAGGAAGCCATTCCAAGCAGTAGAGCAATAGCAGACGCGTCCATAACTCAGCAGGGCTCAGCAGCACGACGGTGACCCCAGATAACTTTGCTTGTGGTCCCAGAAATGCCACATTCACCCATGCCAATGAAGAGCCATGGTCATGTAGGCTGTATTAGGGATCAGCAACCTTTCGGCACTCCAGCTGCTGTGAAACTACAACAAGCGTGCACACTTACTCAGCTATTCTTGAAACTCCCATAGAAGTGAAAGGCAGATTCTGGGAGCTGTAGTTTCAGAACAGCTGGAGTGCCGAACATTGTTGATCCCTGCTGTATTGAGTGGACGTGGGTCTGAGCAACATCATCAGTATTTCCCCCGCATCCTCCTGCCCTTTGGGATCCGACCGTCCCAACTGGATTACTCCAATGCTGCACCTTTTACTAGAGGATGTACAGTAATAATGATCCCAGTGCTCTGTAGACCTTGTGGATATGTTTTGGGATCAAGTATACCCCTGGTCTGTCAGTGATAAATGTTTTGTGTTGTGTGCGGAGGACTACAACTTCCTGTAGGCATTCTTCATTCGTGGTCAAGGGCCCCCTCCCCTTTGGGTCAGGTTCTCTTGGTGTTGCACACAGCAACCTATTGCATTTTAGTCCTAAACAATGGGAAACGTCTGTACGTACAGTACATGAAGAGCCAACTCATCATGTAATACGGCCAATGCGAGGCTTAAAATCTCATGCCTACAGGGCCCATCAGTGTGAGTACAATGTATCGGCCTGGAGTCCCGGATGATTAGCTCACAGAGGATTTCTGAGGCTGGATACAAGTGTATCTGCATGTATGTACAGGTTTTCAGCCATTGGATGTAGCCAATAAAGTTCCCATTCACTGCCCACAAACATAGCTCTTTCAAAGCAAATTAGAAAGCAGCATTTTCTTTACACAGTAATTTAGTTTCATGTATAAAAAAGTTGAAAAAACAAACTTCTAATATGCTGCATATGAGATCAAAGATGGCCACAGAATCTTCACATTCATGACCCAGTGAAAAGAAAACAGAAACTGGGTTCAGGTAGCCAAGTTCCACTTTACGCCATGAATGTCATCAGAGATCGTTCCTGCCTGTACAGGGGAGCAGCATTATTGCGGATGACCCTCCCCCCACATATAATACCGCACGCTACCTTATCACCCGTCCTGCACTGCACACAGACTTACCTTCACATCTCTCCTAACAAGATGAGGACATCTGAACGGTGCTACCTAGAAGTTACACCAGGCTTCAATGAATCCTATGCCAAGTTAATGTAGTAAATGACTGACCAGCACAGCCTAGGGGAATGTCTGTGTACTGAGCTCAAGGTCATCTCAGTTACCTAGCTATTTCTTATTAAAGACAGAACACACAACACCAGGAACATGCCTGCATGCATCGTAATCCAACATTTCTTTCAAAGTACAGGGCTTTGTAGCATATAGAAAATACACTGCCAGGAAGACACATTGAGACCATGTACTTTTCACCAGAATGCCTCCATTCACTGTCAGGAAATGTGAAATAAAGAGTGGACGTTTAACACAGTGAACATCTGATGACTGAGGGCGAGGTGTGTCAGATCCTCACCGATCAGATTTTAAGGAACTATCCTGAGAATAGGTCATCAACAAGAGCCTGGAAAACCCTTTAATGTAGTCCTTACATTACAGTACAACAGGAATTCACTGCATCATAAATCGTTATACTATGATAAAGTCAGCTTGGGTCACAGGAGCCACCATCAGTCCAGAAGGTATGGAGAACACACAAGGCGTTTTTATCCGGACCAAGCAAGGTCTTGGGCATGAATCCTAAACCTCAAAAATAAATTGCACCACGAACTGCATGTGTGATTCTAGCCAAAGTCTCATGATATCCAACAGGAGAGTCTGGAAGGGTACATGTAGTTTTTAAGCCAAGGTCAGGAGTGGAAACAGAAGACAAGTGAAGTATCAGTCTCTCCTCTTTACTTTTCTGGCTTAGGCTGAAAAAAACTGTATGATTTCTGTCTATAAAGATTTATTCTACATTCATTATTAGATACAAATTGGCAGCAAGAATAAACTAGCCATATAAGAAACATGTCAGGGCCTCTGTCAAAAACCACCATGGAATCAGAAGAAGAAACCCTCTGCTTATTGCCTCCTTTTATTTGAATGTGGGAGTCCCGCTTGACATCTGCTGCGGCTTCAAGAGGTAACTGGACAAGAAAGGACATACCCTTTCTTGGCAAAGTCAACAAAGTAAAACATGGGGGTAACAGGAACCGTAAATTACTGAAAGTAATAGGAGGATAATGCCTTGAGTAGATTCCAAAAGCCCTTCAGATTTATAGCTAAATTTCGAGTAATGGTTAGAATACTATACTGCTTTTCAACCTAATGCACATGATATACCTGTAAATACACCTTCTTTACAACATAACCTTAAATGGTTATTCTAACTTTTAGATATTGATGACCTATCCGCCAGGGAGGTCATGAATATCAGATCAGCAGAGGGGTGACACCTGGCATTCTCACCGTTTAGCTGCCAGCCACAGACAGAGGTGGAAGCAGAAGACTCCCATCTGTTGTGTAGGGGCCATGCCAGGGTACTGCATTCACTTGAATGGGAGCTAAAACGCAGTACTCCAGAGGATAAGTGGATAACTTGTTTAAAAACGTGGACAGTGATTTTACTATATATAACATAATAGTATGACATTGTGCCCACACCGTCACTTACACATTATACAGTGGTTTCACTTCTGACTGCGGCATCTAAGTAATAACAGAGGAAGGGGGCTCCCTCTCTCATCCCATCGCCACCCCTGTTCTCTGTGATGCAATCATTTGGCGCAGAGGTTATGGCAGCCAGGGGATCAACAATGGCCCATAGGCCTGGCATGTACGGATGCCTATTAGGTGTAAGTGACAAAACAGACTGCAATACAGAAGTATTGCAGTGCATTATATAAGCAATCAGTAGATTGCATGTTCAAGTGCACAGACACAACCGTATGTACAGAGCTATTCTTGGGTAAATACAGAAGAAAATGAAGCCATCAATACTAAAGTCAATGAAAACCCCAATGAAAGTTTGAACAAGTGGTCTACTAACCAAAAACGCTGCTTCTTCCGTTATGTAATCAAAAATAAATACATAGTATGTTGCCTATAATCTGGGACAGGAATCAGCAACCTTCAGCACTCCAGCTGCTGTGATACTACAACTCCCAGCATGCAAATATGCTCGGCTGTTCTCACAACTCCAACAGAAGTGAATGGAGCATTCTGGGAGTTATAGTCTCCGAACATCTGGAGTGTCAGATGTTGCTGATCCCTGATCTAGGAGTACCACACTAAAGGTCCTTTTACACAGACTGATAATCAGGCAGATTATTGGGAACAAATCAGACATCCCCGCTAATTGCGCGAACATCAGCAGAGATGTGAGCTGCAGTCATAAGCAGCTATCACCTTCTCTGCATGGGGACGAAATATTGATACAGAAAAACACTGCCCCTGGGCATCAGATCGCTGTTTAGACAGCATGATCTGCTGCATAGGACAATGATTTTTGGGACCAGCAGAACAACACGATCCGAGGGATTGGGAAATCGCCATCAACTTTTACACAGGCCAATGATCCCAATTATCAGGAATTAGTGTTTATGAATCTCTGCCAGATTAACGGTCACTGTAGGCTGGGTTTACACCTAAACTATTCGCTCCGTCATTCTGCTTCATTACAGGAACAGAACGACAAAATACGGCACATGACGGACTCCATTGACTGTAACAGGGTCTGTTGGGTTTTCATCATTTTATGGGAATAAAATAATGGGTTAAACAAACACAGACATGAGTGCACCTTTAGTTTTTAGTTTACTTTCACACGAACGTTCTGTTTTGCGGTCCGCAAAAAAAAACGTATGGCTTCCGTATGGCATCCGTATTTTTTACGGATCAATTGTAACGATGCCTATCCTTGTCCGCAAAACGGACAAGAATAGGACATGTTCTATTTTTTTTTGCGGAGCTACGGAACGGGCATACGGATGCGGACAGTACACAGTATGGTCTCCGTATTCTTTGCGGGCCCATAGAAATGAATGGGTCTGCATTTTTCATGTGAAAAATGCGGATCGGAGTCCGCAAAAAATACTGTCGTGTGAAAGAGGCCTAACCTGTGATTAGACTCATCTGCTTCCACCTTGTCAGTACTCACATGACTTTAATTCGCCTTTGAATGGTGGCTTTGATGTTCAAAAAGTTTTATACCCTGTTCCTTATTCACAATGGTAAAGACGAGCTATCCAAGCAGAACATATATGCTATCACCACCAAGAACAAGCAGTCTAAAGGGTACATGATCATCTCCAAAAGACCTTCCAAGACATGGTGGGAAGAGAGTACTTGATGAGATCCCCACAAAAAGTTGGTTCAAAACGTGGCAAAGAAACCACATACAGTACAACATTCTAAGAACTTAAGGGGGTATTCCCATCTCACAAATGTAGTTTGTATAATTAGATATAGCCATACCAATATTATTACTAATAGAATGTATTTATAGAAAATGTACCATTTAGAAGATTTCCCTATTTGTATAGGCATTGTCCCACACACATCAGTCAGGTCGTTGCCCCTAGTTATGACCACCGTGGCCATGTAGTAGTGGTGGCCAGCTTGCTCCTTTTCAAACCCGCTCTGAGGTAACTGCTGTATTGTGAACGCACATTACATGAGCATGCGCAGACACATCTTAGGGTTGTAGTATTTTTGTCTGCATTTCCAAAACGCAGAGAAACGGATCCTGTTCTAAGATTAATTCATCTCTATGGAGCAGGATCCGTTTATAAAGCCTGCGTTTTGGATGGATCCTGATCATTGCGTTTTGGACTGGTGGCATCCAAAACACAGATGTGAAAGTACCTAAGATGTGTCTGCGCATGCTCATGTAATGTGCGTTCACAATACAGCAGTTACCTCAGAGCGGGTTTGAACAGGACCAAGCTGACCACCACTACTACATGGCCACGGTGGTCGTAACCAGGGGCAACGGCCTGACTGATGTGTGTGGGACAAACTACATTTGTGAGATGGGAATACCCCTTTAAGGCTAACCTGAGACTTTTGGAGATTTGGAGTGATGGTTTTAAACCAAACCAAAAAGACAAGGGCTGTATGGGCGAAAGGGAACGCCACTGCCAAAAGAAAAAAAAAAAAAATCCCGCAATTCTTCTGGGAAAATGTCCTATGGACAGATGAAGCCAAATTAGACGTCTCTGGCAATGCATATCAGCGTTATGTTTATAGATGATGAAATGAAGCCTATAAAGAAAAGTGCACCCCACCTATAGTAAAACATGGTGGAGGTGCATAATGTTGTGGAACTGGTGTGCTGCTTCTGAAACTGGAGGCCTTGAATATAAAATCAGAAGGTTATCAGAGCATTTTAAAGTGAAATTTGCTCCCAAGTGAAAGAAAAATGGGTCTTTAACACATTGAAAAATACACAGGAATGGTTAAGAAGGATCTCAAACCAATAGAAAATTATTGGAGAAAGCTCACATCGACTATGGGGGAAGGGAACCCTGCAAACAAGAGCTTGAGGTAATTGCAGTGGATGAAACTACCAGCAGACAGGTGCAAGAAGCTCACAGATGGCTCCAAAAGGATATGGAGGCCATCACTGTCACCAGGAGTTGTGCAACCAAGTATGAAGGAAAGCGTCCTTTCATCCTGTCCATACTACTATTATTTTTTTAAATGACTGCATATATGTGGATTAGTCAATTTCTCGTTGTACGTTATTAAAATATTCTACTTACACAAAGAACATATCCAATTATTTCTGAAGATACTGGGTTCCATTTATCAAAGGTCAGTATTTTGTGTTGGTCTGGAGCAGGTGCAGGCCTCATCATAAATTTGGCACATCCTCCAGCAGCCTGTGCACCTAGACTGAAGTCTACTGTAGTCCGTGTTTCCAGGCATACATGTTAGTGAATTGCTATGCCCACTCCACTCCCAAGGATCATGTAAAAACAGAACGGGTCTTACAACTATATGCTAAAGACAGAATTTCAATGCACATGCAGATTTTCTCAAGGTTTATCTATTTAATTCTTCAGATAGTATTTATACATGATTTTCCATTATCTCCGGGAAAAAATAAAACAATTTCAAATGTTGCTTCTCAGATGGATGACGACATTTCAGTCATGGTGACCTTTTTCAAATCTAATCTATGAACAAGTAAGATTCAAGTGTGCTTCTCGTAAATAACTCCCATTAGCTTTTTTATACTACGCAAGCAAGGATGCTATTAATGTTTACCACAACTGTATTATTACTCATGAAGACAACTGCTTGGCCCTTGCTTCTGTTGCTCATTGTCCACCACCCTGCCCTTGCTCCTGCCCATTACATGCATGTCTTCACTTCAGCTCCAGTAATCCTTCTTTGTAGCCTCCTCAGCATCTCTTCATGTTCTTGTATGATGGCGAGTTTATAGAACATGATTCATAATCAACGTTCACTTTGTTATATTTGTGGTGAGAATAAAGCAACTACTGAAGAATCAATGGTCTTTCAAAACACAAGGAGGACCTGACTAAGTACTCTACTCTATATTACCTCCTATATCTCATAATGTGTGCCATGGACATGGCATACAAATCATATTTCTGTTACGACCCTTTTATAGACACCAGACTGTATTAAACATTGTTCATTGTGGCATCTTCATGCAATCGTCTAATGTCCATGGACAGGTTCACATGAAAGGACCTACGCAACCCATTAATCCAGTTTGCTCTTATAAAGAAGGCTCAGTCTGTGAATCATTACAGACAAAGCCCTGAATGAGAATTTACCATGGAGCCTGCAGAAGTGATCTTAGTACTCACCATTTCTTCACCGGACTGCATCATCCCTTTCTTAACGCTTCAATCGCTCCCATGAATTTGGGAATACTTGTCCCAGATAGGGCAGAATAAAAGAATACTGACCCAAGAAGGAATGAAAATCACAAGCACAACGGACTTTCGGCCAAGCCTTTTCCAATGGTCGTGTTGGAGCAGAAGGAAATAACAGATTGTGCGTGCGAACAAAAGCTTCTGAAGCTTGATGGATGGAGTCAGTAAGAGCAGCCCTCAAGCGCTTGCCCTCCAATTGTTTGCACCCAAGTTCTTTGTGTGACATTGTTTTAACCTCTCGGCAGCGGCAAAAGTCACCATAACCACAGCGCAAACACTCAGGTTACGTGTACATGTGTTCAACTTTCTTTCAACCAAGCAATGTACACAGTAAGAAGAGAAAGGGACGCGGCCTAGACAATTCATTTGAAAGACACTCACCTACTGAAAAGTTCTCACATATTCTGTGTAACTGTCCACATCGGAATACCCCTCCCTTAAAGCCATGTTCATACATTCAGGATTCTGACAGCAAAGCATGTCTATTCTGCTGCTCCATGAAAACAATCAGTGTGAATAATATCTTAAAATCCAAAGTCCATACTGGAAAGCCGTGGAATAGCGGGCCAATGTGCAGCAGATGGCAGAGTTCTAGCTGCAGATTTTCAAAACCGACGAGAATTTACACATGGCCAACCTATACTGTGTGAACAAGCCCTCAGAATGGCGTCACATAGCTTTATGTGACCACAGAAGTGATTCAGCAGGAAGGAAGAGTAGATGTTTCATTCCTTTCTAACCTTCTCCTTGTATTTTTGGCCCAAAATCCTGCATCAAAAACTGCTAAAAAAAAAAAGCTGAGTTTGACACCACCATCAGCGTTTGAGTCAAGGTAGGTGATGAAATACAGCTCACTATAGCCTCAAAATATCCCACATAACTGTATACACTGACCCTGCACCCCGTATACACTGCGCTGTACCCCATATATCTCTATACACTGACCCTGCACCCCGTATACACTGCGCTGTACCCCATATATCTCTATACACTGACCTTGCACCCCGTATACAATGTGCCGTACCCCATATATATCTCTATACACTGACCCTGCACCCCGTTATACACTGCGCTGTACCCCATATATATCTCTATACACTGACCCTGCACCCCGTATACACTGCGCTGTACCCCATATATCTCTATACACTGACCCTGCACCCCGTATACACTGCCGCTGTACCCCATATATCTCTATACACTGACCCTGCACCCCGTATACACTGCGCTGTACCCCATATATCTCTATACACTGACCCTGCACCCCGTATACACTGCGCTGTACCCCATATATCTCTATACACTGACCCTGCACCCCGTATACACTGCGCTGTACCCCATATATCTCTATACACTGACCCTGCACCCCGTATACACTGCGCTGTACCCCATATATCTCTATACACTGACCCTGCACCCCGTATACACTGCGCTGTACCCCATATATCTCTATACACTGACCCTACACCCCGTATACACTGCGCTGTACCCCATATATCTCTATACACAGACCCTGCACCCCGTATACACTGCGCTGTACCCCATATATCTCTATACACTGACCCTGCACCCCGTATACACTGCGCTGTACCCCATATATCTCTATACACTGACCCTGCACCCCGTATACACTGCGCTGTACCCCATATATCTCTATACACTGACCCTACACCCCGTATACACTGCGCTGTACCCCATATATCTCTATAACACTGACCCTGCACCCCGTATACACTGCGCTGTACCCCATATATCTCTATACACTGACCCTGCACCCCGTATACACTGCGCTGTACCCCATATATCTCTATACACTGACCCTGCACCCCGTATACACTGCGCTGTACCCCATATATCTCTATACACTGACCCTACACCCCGTATACACTGCGCTGTACCCCATATATCTCTATATACAGACCCTGCACCCCGTATACACTGCGCTGTACCCCATATATCTCTATACACTGACCCTGCACCCCGTATACACTGCGCTGTACCCCATATATCTCTATACACAGACCCTGCACCCCGTATACACTGCGCTGTACCCCATATATCTCTATACACAGACCCTGCACCCCGTATACACTGCGCTGTACCCCATATATCTCTATACACTGACCCTGCACCCCGTACTGTGCTGTACCTCATATCTCTATACACTGACCCTGCACCCCGTACTGTGCTGTACCCCATATATCTATACACTGACCCTGCACCCCGTACTGTGCTGTACCCCATATATCTCTATACACTGACCCTGCACCCCGTACTGTGCTGTACCCCATATATCTCTATACACAGACCCTGCACCCCGTATACACTGCGCTGTACCCCATATATCTCTATACACTGACCCTGCACCCCGTATACACTGCGCTGTACCCCATATATCTCTATACACAGACCCTGCACCCCGTATACACTGCGCTGTACCCCATATATCTCTATACACAGACCCTGCACCCCGTATACACTGCGCTGTACCCCATATATCTCTATACACTGACCCTGCACCCCGTATACACTGCGCTGTACCCCATATATCTCTCTATACACAGACCCTGCACCCCGTATACACTGCGCTGTACCCCATATATCTCTATACACAGACCCTGCACCCCGTATACACTGCGCTGTACCCCATATATCTCTATACACTGACCCTGCACCCCGTACTGTGCTGTTCCCCATATATCTCTATACACTGACCCTGCACCCCGTACTGTGCTGTTCCCCATATATCTCTATACACTGACCCTGCACCCCCATACTGTGCTGTACTCCATATAATTGTATACACTGACACTGCACTCCATATACAATGTGCTGTACCCCATATACCTGTATACAGTGTGCTGCAAATGCTGACGAGTGAAAGCCCTGTTTACTACTCACTCCCCGGCCCTCATTCCATGCTGTGGGGTGTGGGGCCCACAAGGAGACGTTTCTATATTGTAATGTATGGGGGCAACAGTATAATGTTTCCTTGTGGCCCCATACGGTATAATGTCTCCTTGAAGCCCCCCATACAGTATATCATCTTCCTGTTGCCCCCATACAGTATAATGTCTTCTTATAGCTTTTATAGGACAGCAAGCCTGGCCTGCCTTATGACAGTGGATGGAGTCTGTCACCAAACTTCCAGCATGTTTTGAGTGTTTTTTTTCTTCTAAATGGGTATTTATCTCGCTCTCTCATTATTGTGATAAATTTCTTAATATCATTATCGTGGGAACCCTAATCAGAGGTCTATCCAGGTCATTAGCAGAGTGACACTATGCAGATCACTAATCTCTGTTCTACTATGATGTATCATCCTGTCAGCTCTATCTGGACTCCGTCCAAATGAAGTCATGTGAAAGTACAAGTAAAAGCAGGGTGGTTTTGTTGGATACATGGATACAAGGAGTGTTCCACAGGATTGGTGCATAGCAAATGTGGTGCCAATATTCAAAAAGGGTCCAAAAACAGAGCCCGGGAACTATAGGCCGGTAAGTTTAACTTCTGTTGTGGGTAAACTGTTTGAAGGTTTTCTAAGAGATGCTATCTTGGAGTACCTCAATGAAAATAAGCAAATAACTCCATATCAGCATGGCTTCATGAGGGATCGGTCACGTCAGACCAATTTAATCAGTTTCTATGATGAGGTACGTTCTAGACTTGACCACGGCGAATCAATGGATGTCGTATATCTGGACTTCTCCAAAGCATTTGACACGGTACCACATAAAAGGTTAGTATATAAAATGAGAATGCTTGGCCTGGGAGAAAATGTCTGTATGTGGGTAAGTAACTGGCTCAGTGATAGAAAACAGAAGGTGGTTATTAACAGTACACACTCAGATTGGGTCACTGTCACTAGTGGGGTACCACAGGGGTCAGTATTGGGCCCAATTCTCTTCAATATATTTATTAATGATCTGGTAGAAGGCTTGCACAGTAAAATATCAATTTTTGCAGATGACACTAAACTGTGTAAAGTAATTAACACAGAAGAGGACAGTACACTGCTACAGATGGATCTGGATAGACTGGAGGCTTGGTCAGAAAAGTGGCAGATGGGGTTTAACACTGACAAATGTAAGGTTATGCATATGGGAAGGAATAATGCAAGTCACCAGTACATACTAAATGGTAAAACACTGGGTAACACTGACATGGAAAAGGACCTAGGAATTTTAGTGAACAGCAAACTAAGCTGGAGAAACCAGTGTCAGACTGCTGCTGCCAAGGACAATAAGATAATGGGTTGCATCAAAAGAGGCATACGTGCCCGTGATGAGAACATAGTCCTGCCACTTTACAAATCACTAGTCAGACCACACATGGAGTACTGTGTACAGTTCTGGGCTCCTGTGAACAAGGCAGACATAGCAGAGCTGGAGAGGGTTCAGAGGAGGGCAACTAAAGTAATAACTGGAATGGGTGGACTACAGTACCCAGAAAGATTATTAAAATTAGGCTTATTCACTTTAGAAAACAGACGACTGAGGGGAGATCTAATAACTATGTATAAATATATCAGAGGTCAGTACAGAGATCTCTCCCATCATCTATTTATCCCCAGGACTGTGACGAGGGGCCATCCTCTGCGTCTGGAGGAAAGAAGGTTTGTACACAAACATAGAAGAGGATTCTTTACGGTAAGAGCAGTGAGACTATGGAACTCTCTGCCTGAGGAGGTGGTGATGGTAAGTTCACTAAAAGAGTTCAAGAGGGGCCTGGATGTATTTCTGGAGTCTAATAATATCACAGGCTATAGTTACTAAAGAGGGGTCGTGGATCCAAGGAGTTATTCTGATTGCCTGATTGGAGTCGGGAAGGAATTTTTTTCCCCTAAAGTGAGGAATATTGGCTTCTACCTCACAGGGGTTTTTTGCCTTCCTCTGGATCAACTTGCAGGATAACAGGCCGAACTGGATGGACAGATGTCTTTTTTCGGCCTTATAAACTATGTTACTATAAACTATGTTACATTTCCATCACTAATGTGAAGGCTACACTAGCTGTCCTGAACCTCAACAGGAGGTCCTAAGAGAGTACTTCCATCCAACTTGACTCCCTGAGGTCCTACAGTAGTAACCGTGTGCAGATAGCTCAGCTGATACTATGTCATTTTTCTTCTGAATATTAGCACGGTAGCCTCCAGGCTCCCTCTGTCAGTTCTTACTGATTACTACCCCTCCCACTGTAAAAAAAAAAAAAAAAAAAAAAAAAAAAAAGCATGCAATGGTTATTTTCTTTCTCGTTTGTATGTGTATTGGAATAGTGTTTTTTATGTATATTTGTATGTTTAGTTATTGCACTTTACAAACGTAATACACTTATGGTAACCAAAATGTAAATTAAGAGAACTGTAGAATGCATTTTATCCCTATTATGGACATAAAAAATGTTTAGTTATAAAAAGTTTGTACACCCTTGAAGACACCCTAAGCCCTTCTGTACTGTACACAGGGTCGTAATGGCAGTGCAGTATGTTAATATAAGCAGTACAACATATTTAATGTATAATGATGTTATGCAGTCATACAAGAAACACAGAGCTACAAGCTACCACTGAAGTGAATTGGACTTGAGGTGTAGTTACCGGACACGGCCACTACACTTTGAATGGAGCTGTGCAATCAGCCATGTAATGTTACATCCCCACTGCAGCAGCCAGGTACAAAACTAAAATAAAGTTTTTAAAGTAACAATACTTAAAGAGGTTATCCCATGACTAATGTAAAAAATAAAAATCAGAAATCATATAGTACATGTCAATCGCTTTGTAACAAAGCCAGAACTAGCCCTGTACCTCACATGGATCCAGAGGTCTCCATATTCATTACTCTGATAGATTTATATCAAGCTGACAGCTCAAGGGGAGTGTCTTTTCTGCTGGAGCTCAGGAGGCGTGTCTCAGCTCTCCCTATCACAGGTCAGGAGACCGTTGAAGGATGAAGCTGAGCATGTGCGGCCTTCTCAGTGGGCAGGACAAAGAAATAAGTAAAAAACAAACTGCAGGTGGCACCATACAGATACATTTTATTGAATAACTCAGGGGCTATGCTTATTTTTTAATTACCGATACATGCAATTAAAATATTTAGATCCAGGTGCTGGTTTGAAAACTGTAGAATATTTTTCATGGGACAACCCCTTTAAGGCCACTAGGGCAGGTTTGCAGTGGAGCACTCACATTTATAGCATCAAGCTGTAAACAAACCTGCTCAAAATAATTTGTATTCATATCCGTCCTTCATTGGGTTATCTGATAACCTATCCTCTGGATCAGGATCTGATCAATGGGGCTTCGACACCCAGGACCCACACCTATCAGCTTTTTGAGAAGGGGCCAGGAGCTCCAGTGAGCTCTGAGGCCTTGTCACAGCTTACTCTAGGCCAGTGACGTCATGACCATCCGTCAAGAGGCCTAGGTGCAGCTCAACACGATTGGCTTCAGCGGTGATGTCTTTTTTGGACACATCAATGCTGAAGCCAATTACAAGCCGCAGACCAGAAGATGGATACACAGGAGCCGGCATGCTGCAGTACAGCAGAGGGGAACAGGCAAGTATGATTCTTTCCATAGCTGAGGAAGGCTTTGGGCACTAGCTTTGAGCTTTTGATATGGTTTTTCCTCCCTTCCTCTGTCAGACTCCAATCCTACTTTTCTTATACGGTACATGACATTCAAATGGACAGTTCATGCAGCTGTAGACTACAAAATTAGGGTTCTCTTTCACAGGTATATTCCAAGCCAATAATGAGGGCTAATCAATGATATACATGTCGATCTGTGCTTGTTTAAAGTGTCTTTTGCAAGCAAAAAACTGCATGGCACAGCCTGCTCGGCCCTTTATGTAGTCCTGTCCACCACATCCAGATGGGAGAAGGTTGGGGCTGCTGAAATGTAAACGCCCTTTTAAAATGGGTTTTCTGGGCTTCAGATATCCTATGGGGATAGGTCATTAATATCTGGTCAGAGGTCAGCCGTTTCAGGCTGCCGCAGCACCAGATTCTGGCGATGTAGAAAGTGGGAGCAGAAGGCTGTATCCACTGTGCAGTTTCCACCACCGGTGGACTGAAGCTCAGCTCCCATTCAGTTGAATGGAATCTGGGCTGCAGTACCCCTTATTGACCACTACACAGTGTATGGTGCTGTCTGCCTCCAGCTCCATACATATTGTTTCCTTTGCCATAGCAACCTGAAACAGCAACAACAACCTCACCGATCTCTGGAGGAGAAGTCCTCAATATCTGTAGTCCAGAGTGCCTCTAATTTTTAAAAAAAAATTTGCAGATTAAATTCTACAATTAAAATACCAACTGGTGTTAATAAATAATACTTCAAACACAAAGAAGTATTAACAAAAATAGAATGGTCAGAAAAACTAATTTTTGTGACCTCCATGAAGAAAAAAAAAAAAAAGGAGGCAGGGTAACAACAGAACTATGATACAGCTAGCAGCTGCTGCTCACAGAATACATAACCAGCAAAAAGTTGACACACATGGCCTCAGCTTATCAATAATGTATGGATGTGTAGAGATAAACAGCCACAGATATGACGTGACTATGGGCGCTCAGTTCTCCCACACACTATTAGTCTAGTTTACACACACCAAATAGCAAATGATCAGAAGTTCCCAAATACACTTCTACCACCCAAATCTCAGAGACCTTCTAGTATTTGCAGATTAGGGCATTAAATCATTGCATACAGGTCTTGAATTTCTCTTCAGTGATGGTATATTAGAAATTGCTGGCAATGTAAACTTTTGCTTATATAAAAAAAAGGTGGGACCACCCCTCCGAATCCTATTTCTATGAGCCATAGTAAAGAGGTGTGAATGTCCCCGTCCAGGCAGACTGAAGCCGTCCCTGTATTACACAAACAGCCATTCCTATTAATGGACACCATAGAAGGCTACATTCACACCAGCGTATCCGTTTTGCGGTTCGCAAATTGCTGATGCAAAAAAATACGGATGTGGACTGTGTGCATCCCACACTTTTTGCTGGCGCCACTTTCAAAATGCCTATTCTTGTCCACAAAACGGACGAGAATAGGACGTGTTCT
This sequence comes from Rhinella marina, assembly GCA_900303285.1. Lineage (NCBI taxonomy): Eukaryota > Metazoa > Chordata > Amphibia > Anura > Bufonidae > Rhinella > Rhinella marina. Next base: position 326,354 of record ONZH01027885.1, on the reverse strand, counting down.
ACCATTTGCAGATGACATCCGTGTGCTGTCTGCATTTTTTGCGGCCCCATAGAAATTATTGGGTCCACGTGACTTCCACAAAAATGCAGATCAGATGCAGACCGTAAATACAGTCTGGTGCATGAGGCTTAACACTTTCCAGGAAGGATGAGGAGAGTATGACAACCCTTCTAGATAGGGGTCAAGAAGGCTAAAATAGCAAAACCTCTTATAATCTGATGTAGAAGGGCTGAATACCGGACACTTTCCATGACCATGTTACTCAGCAGCTACATCACACTGACCCCTTTAATACTTGGAGTAAATCTCAGTGTCACCATGCTTCATGAGGGGAAGCCCCTGGGTAAAATAAGGACTAGGTCAACTGTCAGTAAGTCGTCACTACACAATACATGCTGCAACATGACGGTAGATGTCAAGAACATCTAAGCTGCTATTATTACATGTTAAAGCTTGCTCTAGCAATATAAATGTTACAAATGTGAAACACCGGAACATACGGTCCCACATAATGATAGCGAACGTCACACAGTCAAACCTCTCCAAAAGACCACCTCTTGGAGAGGATTTCCTTTGATTTTCACTTCCACCATAAGTTCCAGAATTTTACTTTGAATCAGATCAAATAATATGGCAATGAAAAATAAGAGACTTACTTGATGTAATACGGGGTTATTGGTACATAAATGTTGAGGATTTATTCATCCTGCATGAGAAAGAGAAAGGTATCACAATCCATATTTGTGAACATATTGATGTCTCTGCAGTACTGTATGTCAAGTCCTAAACATGCAAGAAGCACCACAGTTTAAAGGGGTTGACTCATTTCAGCCATTGATGGCATATCACTAGAACATGCCATCAAAAGACAGACTTTTTCTTGAGGTGGCACCTCAACCATCTCTGGAACTGGCCCCTGAAGTGAAGGAGAGCACAATGCGCACGTGCAGGAACTCTCCATTCACAGATATGAGAGTTACAAGAAATTCTAAAGTCCCATAACAATGAATGGAGAGGGCATCGTGCATGCATGGCCACCTCACCATTCATCTCTATGGGACTGCCAGAAACATCTGAGTGCTCACCTACATTTGGAAATCAAATAGCGGTGAATAAAGGGTGGCCACGCTTGTGTGATGTGCTCTCCTTCACTTTGGGGGCCCATTCTGGAGATAGGTGTGAGACACAGGAGGTGGGACCAGTACCTACTTGACTAACCTAGCGAGATGAGACAACCCCATTAACTAATGTAGGATTATTTACATACAGTGTGTGGAAATGGAAACAGCATTATACTGTAAGCTCTGTAGTGCAGGGGCCAATCTGCCTTATATTGTACATCCAATTATATTCAACCTTCCATAACTCAATAATACCAGTAATGAAATGCTTCTTTCTCCACTTATCAGACTCCTCTCCTACACTGTATCTCTGCTTTTGTGAAGTACACATGAGGCAAAGAGGAGATGGAGGTTCAGCAAACTGAGGTTACAGCTGCTGCTCAAAGATGTCTATGAAGAGAAGAGTGGGAGCTGCTGAAGAGACACAGGCACAGAAACTGACAAATGCTGCTTCTAGTAAGTTTTCTATCTCACCCAAGTGCTGGATTCCCAACTACTCTGCTCAGCACAGCTGTATAATGTCACTCATGCTTCTGAGGATGTGCTTACAGGGGCAGGATCTCCTCTTCTCCATGTGTGCTGTGTATAAGAGACATCATAGCAGCTAGTATTACCCCACTAGCTCAGGAAAACTGCAAACCCACAGCAATTTACATGTATTGGGAATAAATATTGCACAAAAATCATTTTCTGATTTTCATCATGTAATTCACTTTTTAAAATTAGGCAAAATATCAGTGGTAAATCCACAGCCAAATCTGCATCAAAACCCGCAGTGACTCAAGCAGATCTTGCTGTGTATTCGTTGTGGATTTGCATCTGGTGTTGGCAGGTATCCACCATGTGTGAACTTAGTCTTAGGGGGTAACTTTTCCGTACTTATAAACTCCGAACTTCAGCTGTGATATGCACGGTACTAATGCGGGTTTGAGACTGCCATGAAGTATACAGCATAATGATGGAGCGGTGACCTTCAAAAGGCCAAGGACTTAAACAAGCAAAGTCCATGGAGAAGAATGAACACAATCTAGAGGGCTGCTAAGCTGATCCTATAGTTACCCCTAAAGGTTTAACATTGAAAAATCAAAGAAAAGCCTCTTTATAGTGTAAGGGATTACGCCTTTGCGGCACAGGAAACTCAGACTACATATTCCTTTCTTTCCCTGCTGATTTATGTTGTCCTCTTTGTGACCATGCAAACAAAGACAATTCATTTGGATTCATTAATTGCCAGGAGGACTACTCTGGCATCTCCTTGTAGTACAGTACCAGGCTTAGTGCCAAAGGTCTAAAGAAAAAATAATGCACGGGGAAGGCAATGATGATTATTTAGTAGGCAACGTAAGAGCAGCATACTTATGTGAATGGCGAGAACTGCTCACAAAAGAAGGCAAAGCACCATTGTTCAATGAAAAAGCACTGTGAAAAAGTATTTCCAAAGAAAACCTAAGTAAGTCATAGTCTTTTCTTCCTTTAAGTTTTTAAAAATCCCATTCAGCAGTTTTAGTATTTGCTCAATTTGTTTCCCAATTGTAACAGAAAAGAGGAGCCATCAGAGTTCCTACAGGGGTCGTTGTCAGTTTACAACTAATCTGTCAAGCAACTCAGTGACACAAGAAATTGGCGGGGTTCCGACTCCCGGCACCTTCTCTGATCAGCTGAGGAAGACGCGGCACTCACCGAAGCTCTGATGAGCACCACGGCCTGCTCACAGCTTACCAAGCACAGCCTGTCCAATTCACAGCTGCTGTGCTTGGTACTGCAGCTCAGCTCCATTCACTTGAACAGGACTGATCTGTGCCTAGGCCATGTGATAGATGAACGTGAAATCGCATGGCCTAGGAAGAGGCTTAAGGGAGTCATGTCATTTCAGCAAATACATTAGCATTTATCATGTAGATAAAGTTAAAACAAGGCACTTACTAATGAATTGTGACTGTCCATATTGCTTTCTTTGCTGGCTGGATTCATTTTCCCATCACATTATACACTGCTAGTTTCCATGGTTACAACCACCCTGCAATGCATCAGTGGTGGCCGTGCTTGCACAGACAGACATGAATTACATGTTCGGCTGTTATTTGGCCCATGTAAAAGGCCCTTGAAGGGGTTGTGTCACTTCAGCAAATAACAATCCATCAGCGGTGACCATGCTTACACACTATTAAAAAAAGAACAAGCCTATGTGCGCTCCCACGGTCCCAGCCACCAGAGACGCTGACGCTTTTTCCTATAGTAAGGAAACACGACCACCACTGATGGACTGCAGGGTGGTCGTAACCATGGAAACAAGCAGTGTATAATGAGACGGAAAAATATATCAAGCCAGCAAAGGAGGCATTATGGACAAACACTATACATTAGTAAGTGTCTTGTATTAACTTTCTATACATAAATGCTACTTGCTGAAATGAGACAACCCCTTTAAGCACTTAAAGAGAGCCACTGCCTCTCTGAACTGCTGATCGGCGGGGTTGCCGATCTCATATTGATGACCTATCCTGAGGTTAGGCCATCAATATGAAAATCCTGAAAAATTCCCTTAAATTACTAAATATTGTCTGTAGCAGTCCGCACAGAAGAGCGCTGCACTTATCCGTGTACTGTATGATGCTCTAAGTCACCCATACCCCCTTCCCTCTCTGGCCTCAGTGAAAGGTCTGACTGAGAAAAGTGATTGCAGTGCAAACTGTAAATCCATGGTAGAAATCGGAAGGTCAGAATCAGATTTCTGCTGCCGAAATATATGAACATAGCGTTGGGTGGGGATTTTAGGGCATGCTGCAGATTTTCAAATTCAGAGCATGATCGGAGGGACCCCCAATGATCACCTGTGGATAGGGGATAACATATACTTGGCAATCCCTTTTAAAGGGTGCATTCCAGCTAGAAGAAGTTATCTCCTATACACAGGATAACGGATAAACCATCTGATTGGTGGAGGTCCTGGTGGTCAGACCACCAGCAATCACAAGAATGGGGAGGCCAGTGCCTCTTCATAACTTTGGCGATTCATTGTTTTACTTCAATAGCGATTATCCTGGTGACAGATTTCCTTTAAGAATGACATGTTTGGCTGACAATTGGTCCATGTAAAAGCATCATGGTCCACACATGGCTCTCCCCCTTTTGTGCGTTTTATATGCAGGTACTTCAACCATTTGAACTGCACAGAACTACACTCAGTCGTTCAAAAAAAAATCCCAAACTCATCCAAAACATCTGAAGAATCTTACTCAGGTAAGAAGCACTCACTGATGCATTTTTCTCATTCACCTTGTTCTCCAATGTGGCAGTAACCTAATACAAGACAGAGCCGCGATATGGAGTTACCGGCATCCGTAACCATGACAATGGGGTGAGAAAGGAAACTGAATACATGAGAGAGAAAAGAGTTGTGTTCTTGTACCAAGAAGGGGCACAAAGCATCTCCTAAGCTACAGTAAAATTCCCAAGTGAGAAATGAAGGAAATCTATTTCTGCACAAAAGAAATACATTCCTGTAAAGCTGGCCATCTTGTCCGACCCCATGCATTGATGTGCACATTAAGCTGAGCATGCACGTGTCACAAAGGGGAAGAAATCCCTTATCAGACACCTAAGCATCCTCCACACAGCTCTGTCAGCAGCTTACCTCCCCAAAATAAAAGGGCTGAGCACCACATACATTAGAGTGTCGCACAATTCCCCAAAATTGAGCGTTATCTAGTGTGTATAGCAGGCTTAAGAAATGTCTAAATTCTGTCCAAAGCACACAAACTGCAGTTGTCAACCCTATAACACAATGGCTGCCATAAGAAGTTGCCTGGGTTCTGCCGAGCCTTAAAATGCAGCGAAGGGAGACATTAACAACAAATATTGGTTATTAGTAGAGATGAGCGAGCATGCTCGGCCGAGCGTACTCGGGAGCAATTTTCGAGTAGTAGCGTACGCATCTTCTAATCCGTACGCATCTTGTAATTTGTACGCATTAGCGTACAAATTTATAAGATGCGTACGCATTAGTGTACAGATTATAGAATGCGTACGCTACTACTCGAAAATTGCTCCCGAGTACGCTCGGCCAAGCATGCGCGCTCATCTCTAGTTATTAGGAAATGTCTAATAATGCAAATGTTTCAAGTCGCACCCAGATGGAATTTTAGTCTAATATTTTTCTTCCCATATTCAACTTAGCCTTAAAGGGGTTGTCCAGGTTTTTCTAACCTTTTCTTCACTCATTTAGCATGTGTGAGTGGAGCGTCAGTATTTCTTGTCCCAATGCTCCCCCTTGCCCTGTGCTGCATTGCGCAGGGCAAGGTCCGTTTTATTTACATCCTCACTATTCTAGGCGGAGGCTTACAATTGTTTTTAGCGTGTTTCAAGAAAGGATTTTTATCTCCAGACCTGGTGCTGGACTTACTTTTTGCCCTTCCATTATTGACATGTAACTGACACAGTGTCTGTATAGACATGGGGGAGCCATAGGAGCTGGAACTACTTTCTCTGCTTCAGAGCAAAGCCTGCTGGGTTTGGTTGAAAACGCAGCAGGAAGCAGATGAAAAACAGGAAGTTCTGCATGTAAACATCCTGTCAAAATGAAGTAACACAGTAACATAGTTTATAAGGCTAAAAAAAAACCCATCTGTCCATCCAGTTCGGCCTGTTATCCTGCAAATTGATCCAGAGGAAGGCAAAAAAGTGGTGCTGAGAACAGGGGATTGAAAAAACTGTACATATGGCAAAAATCTGCAGTGTTTGGGGTACTTCGGGGAAAATGAAAAGAAATATTTTTTAATGGACCAGAGAACTCCTTTAAAGGAAAAATGTCACTAGGATTTAGTCCCTTAACTACCACTAACCTGTCATCCGATTTCAGGTTTACAATGACAATTTTCTATCCTCTGGACATTTCTGCATAATAACTTTGCCTGATGCCTTCAGATGCCAGTAAGGAGTCAAGGAAGTGGAGATACTCTCCTGAGGACTTCTTCCACCTAGCAGTGAGGCCGGTGATGGCACCGGCACTAATAGACAGGCTTTAGAGCAGTCCTAGATTGTAAAACAGCTAGGGCAGCACTAAAGCCCACCCATCAGAGCCAGTGACGAACACCATAAAAAGCCCTTGCTCACCAAGAACACCATAAAAAGCCCTTGCTCAGCACGATTCAGCGCAGGGCAAAGGAGAGCATCGGACCAGGAAATGCTCTGAACCCGTACAACACCTTTAAGCCAAGAGAGGGGACCAGTCAGAGCTGCTCCATTCCCATGACACCTTACTGGCATCTAAAAGCACGACACAAAATTCTTTCTTCATTACATAACATCCAGAAGATATAAAATCATCACTGTAAGGCCCCATTCACACAACCGTATGTATTCCGTGATCCGTATAAAAACGGAACGGAAGACATACGGAAAGTCTTCCGTAGTGTTCCGCAATTTTGCGGACCCATTGACTTTAATGGGGCTACGGACTGTGATTTTGCGGCCAAGTATAGGACATGTTTCATTTATTTTGCGGGGGAACTTCCGTGAGATACGGGATGCAGAATGCACACTGTGTGCATTCCGCATTTTTTTTCTCCTATGGAAAAATTGAATGGGTCCGTATGGTTCCGCATCTTATCCGCAAAAATGCAGATAAGATGCGGAAATGTACATACGGTCGTGTGAATGGGGCCTTTAACCTGTCTCAATAATGGACAACATGTTGTTGGTGGTTTGTGGGGTCTAAATCCAGATGACATGTCTCTAAAGAGGATCTGTCCAATCTCCGGAAAGGTTTTAGTAAATACTAGTATTCCTCATAACATAACAATTCTGTAGCATCTTCTCTACACTGCATGTTGTGTTCTTTTATTCCTCCTAGAAATGTACAAATTGGCAACCGTGTATCATTCCACTAGTCAAAGAGTGTGTCCCTGTACAGTTTGAAGTATAAGGCCTCTTTCACACAAGTGACTTTTCCGTCACACATGCACCCGCACTGAATCCTGACCCATTCATTTTAGTGGGTCTGTGAGCGGTTTTTTTCCCGCATCAGTTCTGCGTTGCGGGAAAAATGCAGTATGTTCTATATTCTGCGTTTTTCACGCAGCCCTGGCCCCATAGAAGTGAATGGGGCTTCAGTGAAAAACGCATTGCATCCGCAAGAAAGTGTGGATGCAATCCGTTTTTCACTGATGGTTGCTAAGAAATGTTGTTTGTAAACCTTCAGTTTTTTTATCACGCTCGTGAAAAACGCATCAAAACGCATTGAACCCGCGCGGAAAAAACTGAACGCAATCGCAGACAAAACTGACTGAACTTGATTGCAAAATGGTGCAAGTTTCACTGAACGCATCCAGACCTAATCCGTCACGTCGTCTCCTCTTAGAGGCCTAAGAGTGTAAATTTATTAATAAATTGTGCCAGTACGATCTGTGACATTCTGCTGGTATGTGTGAACACTCTCCAATCCAAATGATTGTACAGACCTTACTAAATTCCTGGTAAAAAATAAAAATACATGAAGACAAAATACAAAGATTTATTTGGCCATGATAAACCACGATCTTGGAACGCTTGGAGCTGGAAAACCTAAGTCATGAAGGGGAGAAATGTTCCATCAGAAATGAGGAAATGCAATACGATGCCCAGCCCCCGCTTCGATGAATGGCCTCATTGAGGACTTGTGTGTGACAGGTCTCAGTGAATCCTATTCACCAGCTCTGTGAACAATGCAGATCAGGCAGCAGAATCCTAGGAAGTTGGCACAAAAGTACTCGGAAGCAGACCAGCGGCAGTAAAGAGGACTCAGTGTTCACACGTATGAGGAGTACGCTCTTTTCAGCATGCATATGCAAATCCTTCCAACTTGATCTTGCTGGTGGCTTTAATATTCTATGTAAATCAGAACGGGAAGCGAAGTGTCTAGGTTCTTCTTCTTAATGAGGTTTGTCCACTAATAAAAGCCAAGGCATAACGGAAGACTGTGATTGCAGTGGTGCCCAGCTAGTGGCTGATCGATCACATGGCACCATGTTCATTCCCAGTGCCTGCACCCTCAACACTCATGACGGTATGGCATAGTATAGCGATAGGACCTGGCTTCCTTTAGTTGGTAGATCCAAGACTAAGTATATTTCTGTCGCAGGATAATTTACCTACAAGCAGTCTAAATAACTTTAGCGTGTGGGAGCCAGATCACCCTCAACCACACTGATCAACAGAAAAGGCCTATAAAAATACACACCTAAACGGTGCGCCCTCTCTTCTAACTACCCTTAGAACAACTTCTATTCAGTTTGTGAAATACAACCCATGTAAGAGGTATTTCCCAGACTGAACGCTGCTTCTGTGACACAAGCTCACAGCATAAAGCCTCATTCACATGTCCGCGTTTGGTCAGTGATTTCCATCAGTGATTCTGAGCCAAAAGCAGGAGCCTCCACAGACATAAGGTATAAGGGAAAGATCTGCACCTGGTTTTGGCTCACAATCACTGATAGAAATCACTGACCAATACACTGACTGTGTGAAGGAGGCATTATAATGTAGTGTGTTCCTGTCTGACCTCGGCTGTACGGAATTGTACTGAGGGCATTATGTAAGTACAATTCACTACAGCCAAAGGCAGGGAGAAACTCACAGCATTATAAATTACCCCCAGCAGGCCATGCCACATACTAAATTCTACGCAAGCTCTCAGATGTAAAAAAAATGATAAATGAGATGGGCCTGCTGGGCCGCACTGTTCCCGGCACCCACGAAAAGTGTTGTGAGCAGCATAAAAACGATTGTAACAAAATCTGTGACATTAATACGCCAAAAAGTGGCATAAAATTCATAATAAATGTCCCCAATGGTTTGTAGATTAGGATCTGGATTTGTAAAAAGGACAGGACAGACAAAATGGAGACTGACTAATTTTTCTGTCCAGCCAGTTTTAAATCTGGCAACAAAATACTACCAGATTGCAACATAGGTAATGCAACATTGTGTCTTTTTTTTGTATTGACCAAGTAAAATGTGGTCTGAGCCTAGCCTACATTCTTCTACCTTATCACGGCAGACTAGTGAAGCCCTCAGTCAGCCATAATGACGTGAGAAGTTACTAAGTCAATGATTGTTCTAATGGAATGGCATGTGCTACAACCGTCCCCATATCAGAGACATGAAAAGCCTACGTCATAGATGTAAATATTAGCTTTAGCAAGGGGGTCAGTGCCAGAGGGCTTCTCTGGGTCAATGAAGCTCTTCAGCTGCTTACACAAAGCATTCCTTTCCATATGAGATACAACAAGTGAAAGGAGACTAATTGTCCTCTGTGGAGACATATCTATAAAATGGCTTGCATCATCATGGACAAGAAAACACTGCCCTGAGAAGCACGCCTAGAAGGAGCATTTAAAGGGCATCTGTCAGCAGATTTGTACCTATGACACTGGCTGACCTGTTACATGTGCACTTGGCAGCTGAAGACATTTGTGTTAATCCTATGTTCATATGTGCCCGCATTGCTGAGAAAAATTAGGTTTCAATATATGCAAATTAGCCTATAGGAGCAATGGGGGCGTTGCCGTTACTCCTAGAGGCTCGGCTCCCTCTGTAACTGCCTCACCCTCTGCACTTTGATTGACAGGACCAGGAAGTGAAAACATTATTACACCTGCCTGGCCCTGTCAAAGTGCAGAGGGAGCGGCAGTTGCAGAGAGAGCAGAGCCTCTAGGTGTAATGGCAACGCCCCCATTGCTCCTACAGGCTCATTTGCATTTTCTTAAAACATCATTTTTCTCAGCAATGCGGGCACATATGAACATGGGACCAACACAGATGTCTTCAGCTGCCAAGCTCACATGTAACAGGTCAGCCAGTGTCATAGGTACAAGTCTGCTGACAGCTACCCTTTAAAGAGAACCTTTCATTGGTCCAGACTCTGTTTACTAAGTACCAGGTTATGGAGGGCATGTGGGGTGGAGGCCAGATCACTTACTACTTTTTCAGGGCGCTGCTCCGTTCGCCCGCTCTGTGCCTCCAAAGTTGAGAATCCCTGGCGTCTCCTCCTCCCTGTTCCGATGATATGCATTAGCATAGCACGCGCCCGAACTTTGGAGGCGCAGAGCGGGCGAACGGAGCAGCGCCCTGAAAAAGTAGTAAGTGATATGGCCTCCACCCCACATGCCCTCCATAACCTGGTACTTAGTAAACAGAGTCTGGACCCATGAAAGGTCCTCTTTAACGTGCACCTCCTATACCATGAAAAGTATTACTAGGCAATGAATATAGTATTTCGAATAAGTATTATTGCCATACATGCAATAAATATATTGTAAGTTTTGTTTATGTACATTACATTTTTCTCTCTAGGAGCGCCCCGTCCTATGACCTTCATTCAGAGGTGGACTAACGGTGGACTGCGGTTCCGCAAAACATGGATATCAACCATGTGCACACTGCATCACGGTGCAGAGCCGTTAACTACAATTGGTCCGTGGTCCACATGTTGTGTTGAACATGTCCTATCTTTTGTGGTGCAGCTGCGCAAATGCGTTAGCACCCGGGCGGCCGGCAAGAGATGGAACATTTGTTAGTGGAATTGCTGGGGCATAAGAGCATGGTAGAATTACATGTGTATAATTAAGGTCTGCATGTCCAACACATGTCTGGGATAGAAGGGTGCCACAAGTTGCTCTCAACTGGAAAGGTTTACCAGCATAACATTGAGTTCTCTAGAATCCTTACATACTTTGATGGTCCATGAGAGGATATGCATTTTCTTTTTATTATTTCATTTTTCAAGAGAGAAGTGTCTAAATATGCTTTCTAAAGGGAAACAGATTTATTTCAGAGGTAAAGCTCTCTCAACAAAGTGTGGAGGCCTCTTCAAACAGGGTACCATGAGTCAGACCCCCACTTATCCAATATTGATGAGCTATCGCCGAGGACATAAAATAAAAATAAGAACAGCACAAGCCGAGGTCAGGTGGAGTGATCCTTCTCCCAAACCAGCTGAACCTCTTCTGGTTACTTACACATAGAAAAAACACACACAGGGGACAGCACTCTGATAAAGGGCTGTGCTCGGCTATTTTTTAGAATCCCCACAGAAATTAATTGGAGCGACAAGGCTTCCACAGCCACCGCTTCCATTCACTTCTATGGGCTGATGGAAATGGCAAGCTCGGCTATTTTTGCAGGCCCCATAGAAATCAATAGAGGGCAGCCGCGCACGCGCAGGTTTAGGACATAGGTACGGGTCTCAGAGGTGTGATCTGCACCTATCAGACAATGGGGGCATATCCTAATGATATGCCCCCATTGTTTTAGATGGGAAAACCACTTTGGTGTGTCAGTGATAGGGAGTGTCTATGTAACTAGCTGGGAGGGAGGAGCTATAAACTAGCTGGTCGTTGTTAGGGGCAGTGATAGGGGAGTGTCCATGTAACTAGCTGGGTGGGAGGAGCTATAAAGTAGCTGGGTGTTAGGGTCAGTGATAGGGGGTATCTATGTAACTAGCTGGGTGGGAGGAGCTATAAAGTAGGGAGGCATTGTTAGGGGCAGTGATAGGGGAGCTTCTATGTTACTAGCTGGGTGGGAGGAGCTATAAAGTAGGGAAGCATTGTTAGGGACAGTGATAGGGGGTGTCTATGTAACTAGCTGGGTGGGAGGAGCTATAAACTAGCTGGGCGTTGTTAGGGGCAGTGATAGGGGGGTGTCTATATAGCTCCTCCCACCCAGTTACAAACTAGCTGGGCGTTGTTAGGGGCAGTGCTGGAGCTGTGGCAGAAAAAGGAGAAGTGCATCATGGGTCTGGTTGTATACGTGCGACACACAAGATGGAAACAAACCAAAGGGATTTGTTTACAAAATTTTTGTCGTCATTAAATCACCATCCATATTCTGGTATAAAACCACAATACTATGCCACCAAATCCATGATGTCTCAGCATTATTATTAGTGTAGCTCAGTATGCCATAGGTTTCATAGACTCCTTACATGGGTTGTACCACGAAAAATATTCTACAGTTTTCAAACCAGAACCTGGATCTGAATACTTTTGTAATTGTATGCAATTAATAATTGAGTACAGCCAGGGAGATATTCAATAAAATGTTTCTGTATAGTGCCACCTGCTGTTTGCCCTCTTTCAAAATTCTTTGCCCAGCTCACTGAGATGGAAGCACATGCTCCGTTCCATCCTTCAACTGAAACCAGCTACAGCAGAAAGGACATGCCCCCTGAGAAATGACACATCCTCTGAGCTGCCAGCTTGAAATAAATGAAGCAGAGCAATTGGAGCAATGAATTTGGAGATTTCCTGATCCATGTGAGGTACAGGGCTGGTTCCAAGTTTCTTCGAAAGAGACTCGTGTACTATATGATGTCTGATTGTTAATTTTTACATTATTTACATGATAACCCCTTTCTGATTTTGACAGAAAAAAAAAAAATGAGGCATGTTCCTTTGGAGACATCAGCTGAATACTTCTAACTGCTTTAACCCAATTTAGCGCTCTACCTCCCCTTTCCCCAGCAAAGAATTTTAAATATGTGCCAAGTACAGGCACCGATTGGGACTGGTTCTGGCTTTTTTTAACAGGAAGGGATTTGTTGCATGGATTAAAGTCTCAACACATAATCCACATTCTTGTGCATTACATTTAGAAGAGAGAGCTCCAAGGGTTCTCCTGATAGATCATACAAAAAGCCACAGAGCAGGTGCAGGACTGACTGGACCATCTAAAGTGTCAAACAGTAAGATTTCTAGTTTCCATGAGCCTTGGAGTTAAAGGAGTTGTCTGGGCCAAAGATTAGGATAGGTCATCAAAATCAGATCTGCAGGGGGCAGGGGAGTGTCTATGTAACTAGCTGGTGGGAGGAGCCATATACTAGTTGGTCATTGTTAGGGGAGGTGCTGGAGCTGTGGCAGAAAAAGGAGAAGTGCATCATGGGTTTGGTTGGATACAGAGCAGGAAATGCTACATACAGGATGTAAACCAACCAGAATGATATGTTCACATGGTGAAAACGCATCAGAAGGGTCCAAATTGTAACTGCCTGCTTGTCAGTAGAGGTGAAGGGCTACATTTCCACGCAGAGATCACAGAAAACACTCATCCATTGGGTGATCTGCAGCACCATTACATAAGCAGGTTAATCGGGAACGAGCGTTCCAATAACCTGCCTAACAATTGGGCAGTGTAAATGTGCTTTAGGTGGTTGCAAGACACCTCTGGCGGTGGCTTATCCTTTGTTCCTCCTAACATATGCCAGCAATGTTACGTCAGCTCTACATACGGTATATTAGTTGTGTCTGGCCAGATATTTTTGGCTGGGAGCAGTACACAACTAATGGGGGCACATAGCACTTCAGTGCTCAGATCCAGCCTGTACACTGATAGCGCCAGACAGAAAAACTGTGCATGCAGCGTTTTCCTGTCTGCCACTATTTGACATCACAACTAATGAGCCGGATGTTCAGGCTCAGTTTGTCTCAGGCGTTTGCTGCTTCATGTCGGAGGGGAACTGAGCCGGATAGCCTTGGCCCCCCTAACACGTTAGATGGCTGGCCTTTTTGCATGACCACTTTAAAGGGGTTTTCACAGTTTGGAAAAAAATTGGCTGAAGGGGGAATGACAGGTCCCAATCCTCACCTGATAAATCGTCCACCGCTGCCGTGCTGCTGTTTTGGTGGTCCATGTCAGCCTCTGATGACGTGCTCATATACCATGTACTGCTGCAGCAAAATAAAGGTCAATGGGGACCACCAGGGCTGGAACAGCGGGGGATTTACTGGTTACTGGCCAATTTTTTTGTGAACTCTCTGAAACTCTTCTTCCAGTCTTACAAGAGTCTGAATTATCTATGACAGTAACAAGGACCAGACTGTGCCAAATGAAAGGAATGTGCTTTCTATATACTGTAGAAGAATAGCCTCAAAAAAACAATTTAAAAAAAAAAAATCACAACACAAAGTATTCAGTGACAGGAGGAATCCACACAGGGCTGTGACAGCTGGCTAATGGTCAAAGTACTTCTCTGGTGTCCTAATTTGTATGAGGAAATGATTAGTCAGGAGATCAAAGCACGGCCGGGGTGAATGGATATTTGGCCAGTACCCAGGCTCTGCTTTTAGGTAAATACTGGGGCTCCTTTGTACATTAGCTCTGCTAACTTGTTAGACAAATCTATGACCTTTGGCTTTCCTTGATGTTGTCCAAAGCTTTTCTGAAGCACAGAGCGTTACACTTATACTCAAAGATATTGAATATTACAAGATGTTTAATAGAAAATGCTAAATACAAACAAATAAAACATGATCCCAAATAATAGTATCACTATATCTAATTTCTAAAAAAAAATAAAAAAAACAATTTAATTGGCATCAAGTCTATAGTGGTTGCTTCAGGAATAACATTGATGGTAAATCATTAGGATATGCTATCAATGTTCAATATGTGGGGGTCTGAGTGCTGAGGTCACTTGAACAAAGTGACAATAGTGCTAAAAAAAATAAAACAAAAAATAAACACTGCACAACTTCATGTACATTATGCTCTCTCGATAGGTTGTATGGTTGGCAAATTACCCTTTGACAACCCTGTCATATTCTCTTCTTGCATTGGATGCAGTTGCCCGGCGATAGGTACTATAGTGCCCAGGAAGGTAGTGCCACGCTTTTGCACACTATGCAGTATATATATCTCTTTCCCCATTCCCTCTCTTATTTTCCTCTGCTTGTGATTTGAATAAAGAACAGAATACTATACTTTTAGTTCTGGATGAAATTAATAAGCAATTATCACTGTACTTCTATGGGAGAAGGACCCAGAACCAAATACTGTATTTTCCGCAATATAAGATGCACAGGACCATAAGACACACCCCAGGTTTAGACAGCAGAACATTAAAAAAATATATATATTCCCATCACAGACAATGGGAGCATATCGCTAGGATATTCCCCCATTGTCTGATGAGTGCGGGTCCCAGCGGGTAGCCAAGAACAGAGCAGAGAGAGTGATGGCTGGAGGACCCCGGGTTTCCCGAAGTCCAGCCACCATCAAGTGGTCTCCCCCTACAAGTGAATGGGAGAGCACCAAGCTTGAGCGGCCACCGCTCCCATTCATTTCTATGGGGCTGACAGACCGCATTTGCGGTGTGCCCTCCGCCATCTTCCCCGCTCCATTCTCGCTACAGGTCTGGGTCCCAGAGGTAGGACCCGCACCGATCAGACAATGGGGGCATATCACTGTCTGTGATTGGAATACCCCTTTAAAGCTTCCCTGGTGGTTTAATAGTGTGTGTTTGTTGGTTGGGGAGGGGGGGGGGGGTCAGTATTCGTAACTTACACACACAGCACTGCTGCATACACACCTGACAAACACACCTATGCTACACAACAGACCAGGCCGACGGCAAGCTCCAGAATTCAGGCTCATTGGATTGGTGCTGGCGTTAAACCATCACTCAGCCTCACTTTCGCATTGGCCAGGGCAGCTCCGTGATCACGATCTAAGCATTTTCTGCAGTTCTGCGCACCCAGCATACTTTGACTATAGGATGCCAGAGATCATCCAGCATCTCCACTCCTCGTGCTAGAACTCTCAGCCAGGTAGACAGGAGCACTGATGCAGGCTTCAGTTCCGGTGTATGTGAATGTGGCAGTAGGAGGAAGAGGGAGCACAAGTCGTTATGGAAGCAGTGAGTGCTTACTGCTGGACCATCCCGACTGCTTTTTCTTTAGATACAGTAGATAAATATACATAAGGCATTATATGTGCCAGATTGGTCTAGCGGCACACACAATTTGCCATATAGGCCACCATAAAATCAATAAGTGTTTTGTTACGTCAGCATTTTCTTCTTCCAAAAACACTCTTTGGGAAGGTAAACCAATAAAAATGGCTAGTCCAGCTTTTTTATTTTGTGGCAGGGGGTCTTTCACCCCATTCAATAAAAATGCAAAACTCAGCAGCCTGGCCAACAAAAATTCATCGGACAGGTCAATTACACTGCGAATAAAAGAGGTTCCCATACATACAATAGCACAGCAAACCTCAAGTATGATCTAAGCATCCTAAAGTGCCCTCCACTCTTATTCACTTACAGAGCGGTGGGCAGGACATGGAGATTACATAAACCAGTCCCATTAGGCAGCTCACAAGCTGGTCCCTGGAAGATGAAACACTTGGGTTCATTCAGTTCTCATGAATTCATTCCACCCCGCAGTGGCATCATTTAGACCGCCAGTAACATTTGCACACATCTGACAATTCAATTCAGCTTCAGATAGTGAATCTATTGTTAGTGCTCCACATCCTAAACATCCTGCTCTATCACCATGTTAATCAAATAATAGCCAAAACGCCTCATCCCTGACCATTAAAAGATCAATAATGCCCTCCTGGAGATACTTACATTACAGCCTCCTGACTGAGGAAATTTGATAAGACATGATATAGGAGAATGGGAAAAGAAAGTTATTACTTATTTGTAATATTGTAGCTATGGTCTTCTTAGACTTTTTTATTATGCTGTTTGAATTTCCTTGAACCCATTTTATGCACGAGTCCTCTGTGCTACAACACTGAAGCCTTCAACCTGGCAATGGTCCAAGGCTTTCTGTGCCCCTCCGCATTCCTAGAAGAGACATGATGGATGGATATCACGATTATCTGACAATAAGATCTGGAAAGCCCTGATTATTAACAGCAAAATACGGAGGGGGTTGACAGAAAACACATTTTTTACTCAATAGAAGTGGCTCACTAGTAAATTACTAGAACAGAATCATAATTACACCAACTCTACTTCAAATAACAAAGAAATGGATAAGAAAAACAGAAATATACTGTATGAACAGCAATTGTCCCATCTATTGTTATAAGCCGAACCAGTGCCACTGATAGCCCCTGTACCAATACAGATTACCGCCATATGATTTCCCAGTCAGCCCATCAGCTGACTAAAGGTGGCAACAAACAGGTTCTTGGCAGTGCACTGGTAGCCACTTGTCTCCTGTATACTGAAACATGCTTGGCCAAGTCAAACATACACTATATGGACAACAGTAATGGGACACCTACAGGAGCTTTTATGCCATCCCATTCTCAATCCATAGGCATTAATATGGAGTTTGTTCCCCCTTTGCAGCTAAAACAGCTTCCACTCTTCTGGGAAGGCTTTCTACAAGATATTGGACTGTGTCTGTGGAATATTTAGCACATTCATCCAGAAGAACATTTGTGAGGTCAGACACTGATGTTGGAGGAGAGGACCTGGCTTGGTATCTCTGTCCTAGTTCATCCCAAAGGTGTTCGATGAGGTTGAGGTCAAGACTCTTATGTGGGACAGCCAAGATCTTCCACACCAAACTGACCCAACCTTGCCTTTATGGACCTAACTTTGTGCATTAGGGCACCGCCATGCTTGAAAAGAAAAGGGCTTTCCCCAAACCGCTCCCACAAAGTTGGAAGCGTATGATTGTCCAAAATGTCTTGGTATGCTGAACCATGAAGATTTTCCTTGACTGGAACTACAGGGCCTAGGCCAAACCTCGAAGAACAACCCTATAGCATTATCCCTTCTCCACCAATGCAATGCAGTCAGACAAATAATGTTCTCTTGGCATCCGCCAAACCAAGACTTATCCATCAGACTACAAGATAAAAAAAGAGTGATTGGTCACTCCACATTAAACGTACTACTGCTCCACAGTCCAGTGGCAGAATGTTTTACACCACTTCATCCAATGTTTGACATCAGGCTTGGCACCAAGGCTCCTGGACTGTCTTCACTGGGCGTATGGTCCTGTTAACTTCCATATGGATGGAGCCATGTGTGCTGCTGCAGTCAATGACAGGCCTCAGCACTAACAAGTCAGCAAGCAGCGTCGGCCTGGACAACTCCTTAAGATTTGTCATCACCTAACATGGCCCAAAACATGACCATTACTGGGACAATAAGAGTCTGTTCCTCTCCATGCAAAGTAAGCTGTGCCATGTACCATTTCTTCTACATCTACAGCTGTTGCAGTATCATTTAGCAGCGATAATTCATTATACATTGGATCCAGTTTACAAACAAGTCACTAGATTGAAGCCAACAACAAGCTTTCTCATGATTCATCTGCAACAGATGCATAAAAGGCGCCCACACCCAGTAGGTAGCAACAATTTGTACAATCACTTAGCCAACATGTATGAAAAATGTACGTTCCTAAGCGCCTTTTATGCTGTGGAGGTTGTATTCATTCTATTCCAGCTTGGCAAGACAAACTGGGAGCAATGCTAGACCAGTGGTGAGCAACCTCCAGCTGCTGTGAAAAGACAAATTACAGTATGCTACCTTCCTTTATTACTGGAGTTCTGGGAAATTACACATGCTGGGAGTTATAGTTTCACAACAACTGTAGTGCTGGAGGTGGCTGACCCCAGTGCATCAACCTGGAGGATATGGAGATCTACAGCTATAATACACGTTACTGGAGAACTGCAGTCATAAAAATGGTTTTGCTTATGGGTCACTCCTGCAATACTGGAAACATAAAGAGTTCTGGTATAATCGTGTGTGTGCGGTGTGTGTGTGTGTGTGTGCGCAAGAACGCTATATAAGCAGTTCAAACATGAAAACTTGGTGACAGACTCCCTTTAAGGTTAAATCAAGCACTGTTCGAAAATTCTAAAAAAACAAAAAAAAAAAAAACATTTTTAAAAATGCATCGTAAAGGTAATAAAATCCTTTAAAGAGGCTATGTCAGCAGGATCAAGCCTATTAAATCATACTGCATGGTAGGGCTCATCATACTGATTAAAACTATACCTTTCTTTTGTCTGTACGATAAATAGCTGCGGAGATATGCAAATGAGCAATTGGAGCACCAGGAGGTGGGGCTGAATTGTTTGAGCACTGCTATGCAACACCCCCTGAGCTCTGCACACGCCCCCCTCTCTTTGATTGACAGGGCTAGACATCATGCTGAGGGCAGAGCCCTGTCCAAGAGCAGTAAATATCATATCACTACGTACAATAGCTTCAGCACACTGAGATCTGCTCAGAAAGTTAACTCTACATATTACTGCTTTATTCACAAACACAATGTATGATTAGAAAGACACCAGTACTATGCGATAGTTTCTAAGCATAGAAAAAAGCTGATATCTATATGGTAATGCTATAGCTTAGTGGTATACATTGGTCTACCCTTTATGTAGAGATCCCAGGTTCAAGTTCAAGGAGAGAGGTAAATTTTCTCTCTTATTTAAAACCATATTAAAAGGCTATACTATAATAATCTATAATCATGTAATAAAAAAATAAAAAGGCCTTAATATAGGATAGGTCATCAGTCTCGGAAAATCCCTTTTACTATTCCTTGCTCCTATGCTGATATCCTAGCGAGGCACCAAAATACACTCCCTGTCAAAAAAACAAAACAAAAACACCCATCTCTTCTACCGCTTTCAGATGCCTCATACTGGGCCTCCAGCCTTATCTCTGCTGCCCTGCTGCGTGAGGCCTGGCCCCCAATTCACCATTCTGCTTACCTCACCAGTGCGTAATCCAGTAAGAAGCGTCACACTCACGGCAACAGTAAATTCTACTCAGTCTCAGTCTGAAAAATGTCTACAGCAAGAAAAACTGTTGAAGATTCAGTCACTATTGACAGCAAGAATAGAGAAACTCAGCGGAAGCACAATGGCCCCAATAAAAGTCAAAGGAGTCCTTCAGCGACCTGTCAGTTCCACTGTACTATTAAATCACCACAGTGCTCCTATTGGCCATACACATATGTATATTGTCTGAATTTGCTGGGATTTCACAACCATTTTATCTGTATGGACCCCATGTACCTCTCCCCCAATGGCATTTTCAGGGATATAAGTCAGTTTATTGGATTGCAAAATGCCTGATCCTTTTATTCTTGGAGAGAGAACCACAGTCAGAGGAGTGCGACAATGGCTTTCTCCCTCTCCGCATTCAGAACTGGCATGTGTACGGTGGGGTCAGGAGATATAGCAATCACCCAAACAAGCTTATGGCTGACAATTATCACCTATCTTATGTGTATGGCCAGACTTATGCTGGATTTACACGACCTTACCTGGCAGGCAATTATTGGGAAAGAACTGATCCTTCCTGACAATTGCCTGCTTGTCGATGGAGGTGAAGACATGCAGTGATCACCTCCATTGTACGGGGGAGAGCGATGGTTACTGCTATTGTTCATCATCATACAGATTGATTGTGCAGTGTGAACAGTGATCTGGTGACCAGAAACAAATTAATGTGCTGCAAGACCACACATTCAACGGCAGCAAACTTACATGGGCAGATAATTGGAAACTGGCGGTCACAGTAACATTTGTTCCCAACAACTGGGCGATGAAGCAACAATCAACCAACCCATGATGTGGTGTATATCCACAAATCATTGCATGTATTAAGGTATACAGACCTGTATGGGCGACACCTCCACAACACGTGTTTCGAGTCAGCTTCCTCAGGGCAGACCTTGTGTACCCCTTTGATCTATAAGGTCTATTTATATAGGACTGTGGCCATGCACCTACTTGTGGTTTTGGAGGTCATTACCCTTTTATGTAGTTTGTATATGTCTAATAAAAATGACATTTTGCAATATTGCTGTTAGCAGTGTGCTATAGATTGCTATTCGTCTGATGTGTGTACTTTTTCACCTGGAAAAAGTAGATGAATAGTTTTTCAGACAAGTCACGGACTGTCATATATGCACCTAATTTATGTCATAAATTAGCCGTATACCTCAGCAGTGCGGGGGGTGGGACACACACACACATACACCTAAAACCAGCGTAAAAAGCAGTCTTAGTATATAGTCTCCCTTTGTGTTTAAACTATACTTCTATATAGTTTTGGTGGAAATGCGGTAACATTAGGCCCTTGGGAGACTTATCAAACCAATGACAGTTGCCCATAGCAACCAGGCTGCACATTTCACTTTCCAAAGGAGCCCTGAAATATAAAAGGTGAAATCCGATTGGTTGACTGAGCAACTTAGCCTGAACAGTTTTCCCTTATATCAGTTTCATAAATCTCCACCATAAAGGGTTTTTCCAGAAAAATTAACTGCATGCTGACGAGTCCTGATATTCAAGAGCTTCAAATGTTTTTTGGTTGACACCATGGCCACTCCTCATCTAAGGATCATGAAAATATGCACTGTAAAACTCCATTTTCATGCTGGGCCGACCCAGTGAAGATGTGAACAGCTGTATGGACATTTATAAAGTTATAAAACAAGTTCCGGAACTAAGGAGAAACTGTCATTAAAGCGTTGTCTGCGACCTATCGATTAAAATATCACAACAGTATCCAAAAACATCATTTTAAGATATCTTCAGTGTCATAAGTGGGACCAAAGAAATGGAGTACTGGAACACGAATGGCCTGAGACCCTCAAGTAAGAATGAAAAATGTACTCCACACATTCAAAGAACTCAAGAAGGGCTTGGTTCACTTTTCAGATGACCACCACCAGAAACAAGATGATGAAATGGACCTCATGGATGAGTAAGAAAAGTAACTGGCCAGTTATGACACGTCTGAGCAGAGGAATAATTCATAACAACGTTTTTGGCTTCCATCCATGGATTTAGTAGTCAGCATCCCATCACACACTGAAGACTGGCTGGTGCAGATGTATACACTAGGACATTTTCAAGGTCTTTCCAGTCAAAAATTATTTGAGGAGGGATGCATACACCTTCATATGTGGGCATTCCTTTACGGGGTTGTCTGCAGTTAAGTTTATGATTTTTGGCCTTCTGAAGAAGTCAAAAAAGGAGGTAAAAAAGCCAGAAAACCCACACCGCCACTTCACATCAAAGTGTAAAAGTGGAGCTGGTTCGTAAAAGTTTGACAACCTGTAGTTAGACAGATATGTGAAGAATCTGCATCCTGTGATGGGAAGGGTTTATGCCAAAAAAACTGGAGACTCTTGACAGATATTTCATAGTAAGTTCTGATAAAATCCCATGACTCTGCCTGGTCCTTCCCTCGCCCCAACACAGGAAAGCTGGGAGGATGCAGAACTGGGGATTGAGATAACCCCTTCAAGACACAAACTTGATAGATACAGGTGTTTAAAAGGATTGTTAGGTCACATTTGCCACCCTGGTGCAGTAATGCAGGGTCCATGCTGAGGTCATGGAAGCACTATGGTGCGCTCCCATAGCTTTTCGGTCTGTGCCTCAGCACTGCAAAAAAATAAAAAAAATAGAACATGCTCTATTTTTCTGCGTTGTGGACGGATCACGGACCATTCAAGCTGAATGGGTCTGCATCCGCCAGCGCAGGCTACAGGAATGGTGCCTGAGCATTAGGGACCACATACACAGTGAGTCTTACGCCACAGAAAAGCAAAGCTTCAGTACAATAATTGACTTTATTCACATTTACTAGAAACTTTGCCTCTCAGGCAGAATGTGGTTAATGGAGAATCAATAGATGTCTGGAATTTGAAGCTCTGCCAAAAGTATGAAGATATCAATCCATTGTATTGTAAGGGTCAACAAAGGACACAAAAGCAAAATATCTCACATTTTACATAAAAATCGCCTGAGATGTACTGCACGATAGTAAGTCACCTACCTACAGGGAATCAGTCACACAAGTTTATGCTGCGCTAGCTGCCATGTCCTAACCGCTTAAAGGGATTTTCTGGTAAAAAAAATGATTATTATGCTCACAGCCTGCCCTCCGAAACAGAAGATTCATACTTGCCTGCTCCCTGTTGCTCCAGTCCTCTACACTGCCTCCACTCTCTCTGCCTTCCGATCCCTGCACTATTTACATCCAGCTGGCTGTGGACATGGTCACATGCACAGGTCCAGCCAATAACTGGCTTTAGAGGTCATGTGACCACAAACAGCACATCAGCGATGAAGCCAGTCATTGGCTGGAGAGGCGCATGTGACCATGTCCACAGCTAGCTGGATGTAAACCGTGCAGGTACCAGATGATGGAGACAGCACGGACCAGGTAAGTGTGAATCTTCTGTTTCAGTAGGCCATGCTGCAGAAACATATTAAAAAATAGGAGGAGATTTATCAAACTTGTATAAAGTAGAACTGGCTTCACTGCCCATAGCAACCAATCAGATTCCACCTTTCATTTTGTCAAAAATGAAAGATGGAATACGATTGGTTGCTTTGGGCAACTAATCCAGTTCTACTTTACACCAGTTTCATAAATCTCCCCCATAATTTTTACTGGAAAAACCCTTTAAGTGCACGCTGACAAGTCCTGATATTCATGAGCTCCCGGATGACACCAGCAGCAGGGAGTGAGAAGAGCCACAAGCTCATGAATATCAGGACTCATTGGCATACGCTGGAGATGTTCAATATCAAATTTTAGCAAAACAGTTGGAGCAATTTAAAAAAAAGTGACCCCTAAGGGGACCTGTCACTAGTTTACCCTGCCCTTAGTGAAGACAGCTACAGGCTGTGTTCACATGAAGTTTTTTTGTCCCATGAGGACATACACATTAAACGGATGCCTCAGACAGATGACATACTGTGGCATCCAGCACCATCGGGGTACACTGTAATAAAAAGGTTTCCATTAACATATACTTTATTTTTATTCAGAATGGAAAAGCGTAGTGTACTACATTTTTTACAATTTTTTCGTTTTTTTACTCCCAGCCCTTCCAAAGCCATAACTTATTAATTTTTTTCATTCACATAGGGCTTTTTGCAGGACAAGACGCACGCACTAACAGCACCATTTACGGTTTCATAAAAAGTGGTGGGAGGCGGGCAAAACTGATCTGTTACTTTTATTCTCTAGGTCAGTACGATTACGTCGATACCACATATGTATAGTTTTTCGTACGTTTTAATACAGAAAAAAAATAAAAATTTTGAAAACCAATTATTTTTTTTTTCTTTTCATCGCCATATTGTGACCCATTTCATTTTTTTTTATTTCTTTTTTGTAGTTATGTGTATTTTTTTGCAGGGCAATGTGTACTTTTCATTGGAGGGGGGGGGGGAAACAACCGCCAGCACTCCAGCTGTTCTGAAAATACAACTCCTCTTCACTTCTATTAGAGTTACAAGAACAGCCAAGTAAAGTGTGCATGCTAGGAGTTGTAGTTTCACAGGAGCTGGAGTGCTGAAGGTTGCTGATCCCTGTGCCAACATATACCAAAGTCAGATAGGTGCAGGTCCCACATCAGAAATCTCTAAAACTCACCAGGCATGCGCAGAGTGCTCTCCATTAATTTCTATGGGAGTTATGAAAATAGCTGACTGAGCGCACTTCGCTATTTTCAGCAGTTTTATAGAAATGAATTGAGAGCGAAATGCACAAGCCATTTTCAGCAGTCCTATAGGAATGAACGGAGGGTGCCCGCACATGCACTGCTGCTCTTCATTCTGTTCTGGCGATAAGTGCCAATCTTAGAGGTGGGACCCACACCTGACACTGGTGGCATATCTTAGCGCTATGCCACCAATGTCTTAGATGAGACAACCCCTATAAACGTAAGGCAAACAGCCCCTAAAACCAGTGGGAGATTCCTCCAACTACTGACATTTAGTGGTAAGGCTCTGTTCACACCTCACTAGTGATATCTGTTGTTAGCTCAGTCATTGGAGCAGAACAATGAAAATCACAATAGGGTCAGATCCAGGAAATGACACCAGCCAGTACCCAGTGACTATAATCCATGTCGTGTTCGTCATTTTACAAGTTCTGCCTGGGCTTCTAACAGAATCTGATGCCTAATCTAATCTTGAGTGTAAGTGTGAACACAGCCCAAATCAGAAATGATGGATTACTAGGTATGTCCACATGCCCTCAATGACCCCTTGTGTTATACATACACTATATAGATGCTCTTGATTCCAGTCCATCCACTGGAAAAGCTGGGTGACAACCAGTATGGTGGACATGAGGGATTTCCTAAACATACATCCTCAGATTTGATATAAAGAAAAAGTGGGGTGCTCAGGGGCCCCAGCTGTCATGGTCCACACTCTATCCATAGGAATACACTCACTTAATGCCTTTGGCCAGACTTTTACAACCGGATTATAGTTCTCCTGGACTGTAGTCCGACAGCTGTGACCGGAGGCGGGCAAATAGCGGGTAACATTGTCTGCAGGTGTCCAAACAGACAGATCTCTGGAGCAAACAGCATCAGTAAACTTCCCAGCAGTGCCCTCCATGTGCCTGTGACCTGCTGCTGCCCCCGTCCATCCCAGGTGCTGGCAGAACATAGACACCAGGCAATCACAAGTCCCTGTCCAGCCTCCATCATTTATCATCAGGTGGAGCGCTACCACATACATACATACATACATACATACATACATACATACATACAGTCCACACAGCGCTCACTACTCACCTCAGCAACTAGTATCCCATACCAAGTACAGGCAAACTCCCAGGTAAGTACTGAAAGCCACTCAGTGTGCCCCGAAATCCAACAGACGGCACAGAGGAGCGAGGTCAGCCGTTACCAGCCCCACAGCAGAGAGTACGGCATCCTGCTCCCCGCCCGGCGTGCACCTCTCTCCGGTTATCAGTCTTTGTAACAGGAGTCACTCACTGCACATGCGCACTGGAGAGTCAACAAGCCTCCCTGCTGGCCGAAGGTTCACACGCTGGATGTGTGGGGGAGACAAGTGGAGGATGACTATGGATAGTGCTGAAGGGCAAAAGCAATCCTGAACTGAGGGCAGTATAGTCACATACAAAGCAGTCCTGCCCTGAGGTCAGTATAGTCACATACAAAGCAGTCCTGAACTAAGGGCAGTATAGTCACAGATAAAGCAGCCCTGCACTGAGGCAGTATAGTCACAGATAAAGCAGTCCTGCACTGAGGGCAGTATAGTCACAGATAAAGCAGTCCTGCACTGAGGGCAGTATAGTCACAGATAAAGCAGTCCTGCACTGAGGCAGTATAGTCACAGATAAAGCAGTCCTGCACTGAGGCAGTATAGTCACAGATAAAGCAGTCCTGCACTGAGGGCAGTATAGTCACAGATAAAGCAGTCATGCACTGAGGGCAGTATAGTCACAGATAAAGCAGTCCTGCACTGAGGCAGTATAGTCACAGATAAAGCAGTCCTGCACTGAGGCAGTATAGTCACAGATAAAGCAGTCCTGCACTGAGGGCAGTATAGTCACAGATAAAGCAGTCCTGCACTGAGGCAGTATAGTCACAGATAAAGCAGTCCTGCACTGAGGGCAGTATAGTCACAGATAAAGCAGTCCTGCACTGAGGCAGTATAGTCACAGATAAAGCAGTCCTGCACTGAGGCAGTATAGTCACAGATAAAGCAGTCCTGAACTGAGGTCAGTATAGTCACAGATAAAGCAGTCCTGCACTGAGGCAGTATAGTCACAGATAAAGCAGTCCTGAACTAAGGGGAGTATAGTCACAGATAAAGCAGTCCTGAACTGAGGTCAATATAGTCACAGATAAAGCAGTCCTGCACTGAGGTCAGTATAGTCACAGATAAAGCAGTCCTGCACTGAGGCAGTATAGTCACAGATAAAGCAGTCCTGAACTAAGGGCAGTATAGTCACAGATAAAGCAGTCCTACACTGAGGGCAGTATAGTCACAGATAAAGCAGTCCTGCACTGAGGGCAGTATAGTCACAGATAAAGCAGTCCTACACTGAGGGCAGTATAGTCACAGATAAAGCAGTCCTGCACTGAGGGCAGTATAGTCACAGATAAAGCAGTCCTGAACTGAGGTCAGTATAGTCACAGATAAAGCAGTCCTGCACTGAGGCAGTATAGTCACAGATAAAGCAGTCCTGAACTAAGGGGAGTATAGTCACAGATAAAGCAGTCCTGAACTGAGGTCAATATAGTCACAGATAAAGCAGTCCTGCACTGAGGGCAGTATAGTCACAGATAAAGCAGTCCTGCACTGAGGCAGTATAGTCACAGATAAAGCAGTCCTGCACTGAGGCAGTATAGTCACAGATAAAGCAGTCATGCACTGAGGCAGTATAGTCACAGATAAAGCAGTCCTGCACTGAGGTCAATATAGTCACAGATAAAGCAGTCCTGAACTGAGGGCAGTATAGTCACAGATAAAGCAGTCCTGAACTGAGGTCAGTATAGTCACAGATAAAGCAGTCCTGAACTGAGGGCAGTATAGTCACAGATAAAGCAGTCCTGCACTGAGGGCAGTGTAGTCACAGATAAAGCAGTCCTGCACTGAGGCAGTATAGTCACAGATAAAGCAGTCCTGAACTGAGGCAGTATAGTCACAGATAAAGCAGTCCTGCACTGAGGGCAGTGTAGTCACAGATAAAGCAGTCCTGAACTGAGGTCAGTATAGTCACAGATAAAGCAGTCCTGCACTGAGGCAGTATAGTCACAGATAAAGCAGTCCTGCACTGAGGGCAGTATAGTCACAGATAAAGCAGTCCTGAACTGAGGTCAGTATAGTCACAGATAAAGCAGTCCTGCACTGAGGCAGTATAGTCACAGATAAAGCAGTCCTGAACTAAGGGGAGTATAGTCACAGATAAAGCAGTCCTGAACTGAGGTCAATATAGTCACAGATAAAGCAGTCCTGCACTGAGGTCAGTATAGTCACAGATAAAGCAGTCCTGCACTGAGGGCAGTATAGTCACAGATAAAGCAGTCCTACACTGAGGGCAGTATAGTCACAGATAAAGCAGTCCTGCACTGAGGGCAGTATAGTCACAGATAAAGCAGTCCTGAACTGAGGTCAGTATAGTCACAGATAAAGCAGTCCTGCACTGAGGCAGTATAGTCACAGATAAAGCAGTCCTGAACTAAGGGGAGTATAGTCACAGATAAAGCAGTCCTGAACTGAGGTCAATATAGTCACAGATAAAGCAGTCCTGCACTGAGGGCAGTATAGTCACAGATAAAGCAGTCCTGCACTGAGGCAGTATAGTCACAGATAAAGCAGTCCTGCACTGAGGCAGTATAGTCACAGATAAAGCAGTCATGCACTGAGGCAGTATAGTCACAGATAAAGCAGTCCTGAACTGAGGGCAGTATAGTCACAGATAAAGCAGTCCTGAACTGAGGTCAGTATAGTCACAGATAAAGCAGTCCTGCACTGAGGTCAGTATAGTCACAGATAAAGCAGTCCTGAACTGAGGGCAGTATAGTCACAGATAAAGCAGTCCTGAACTGAGGTCAGTATAGTCACAGATAAAGCAGTCCTGAACTGAGGGCAGTATAGTCACAGATAAAGCAGTCTTGCACTGAGGGCAGTGTAGTCACAGATAAAGCAGTCCTGCACTGAGGCAGTATAGTCACAGATAAAGCAGTCCTGCACTGAGGCAGTATAGTCACAGATAAAGCAGTCCTGCACTGAGGGCAGTATAGTCACAGATAAAGCAGTCATGCACTGAGGGCAGTATAGTCACAGATAAAGCAGTCCTGCACTGAGGCAGTATAGTCACAGATAAAGCAGTCCTGCACTGAGGCAGTATAGTCACAGATAAAGCAGTCCTGCACTGAGGGCAGTATAGTCACAGATAAAGCAGTCCTGCACTGAGGCAGTATAGTCACAGATAAAGCAGTCCTGCACTGAGGGCAGTATAGTCACAGATAAAGCAGTCCTGCACTGAGGCAGTATAGTCACAGATAAAGCAGTCCTGCACTGAGGGCAGTATAGTCACAGATAAAGCAGTCCTGAACTGAGGTCAGTATAGTCACAGATAAAGCAGTCCTGCACTGAGGCAGTATAGTCACAGATAAAGCAGTCCTGAACTAAGGGGAGTATAGTCACAGATAAAGCAGTCCTGAACTGAGGTCAATATAGTCACAGATAAAGCAGTCCTGCACTGAGGTCAGTATAGTCACAGATAAAGCAGTCCTGCACTGAGGGCAGTATAGTCACAGATAAAGCAGTCCTACACTGAGGGCAGTATAGTCACAGATAAAGCAGTCCTGAACTGAGGGCAGTATAGTCACAGATAAAGCAGTCCTGCACTGAGGCAGTATAGTCACAGATAAAGCAGTCCTGAACTAAGGGGAGTATAGTCACAGATAAAGCAGTCCTGAACTGAGGTCAATATAGTCACAGATAAAGCAGTCCTGCACTGAGGGCAGTATAGTCACAGATAAAGCAGTCCTGCACTGAGGCAGTATAGTCACAGATAAAGCAGTCCTGCACTGAGGTCAATATAGTCACAGATAAAGCAGTCCTGAACTGAGGGCAGTATAGTCACAGATAAAGCAGTCCTGAACTGAGGTCAGTATAGTCACAGATAAAGCAGTCCTGAACTGAGGGCAGTATAGTCACAGATAAAGCAGTCTTGCACTGAGGGCAGTGTAGTCACAGATAAAGCAGTCCTGCACTGAGGCAGTATAGTCACAGATAAAGCAGTCCTGAACTGAGGCAGTATAGTCACAGATAAAGCAGTCCTGCACTGAGGGCAGTGTAGTCACAGATAAAGCAGTCCTGAACTGAGGTCAGTATAGTCACAGATAAAGCAGTCCTGCACTGAGGCAGTATAGTCACAGATAAAGCAGTCCTGCACTGAGGGCAGTATAGTCACAGATAAAGCAGTCCTGAACTGAGGTCAGTATAGTCACAGATAAAGCAGTCCTGCACTGAGGCAGTATAGTCACAGATAAAGCAGTCCTGAACTAAGGGGAGTATAGTCACAGATAAAGCAGTCCTGAACTGAGGTCAATATAGTCACAGATAAAGCAGTCCTGCACTGAGGTCAGTATAGTCACAGATAAAGCAGTCCTGCACTGAGGGCAGTATAGTCACAGATAAAGCAGTCCTACACTGAGGGCAGTATAGTCACAGATAAAGCAGTCCTGCACTGAGGGCAGTATAGTCACAGATAAAGCAGTCCTGAACTGAGGTCAGTATAGTCACAGATAAAGCAGTCCTGCACTGAGGCAGTATAGTCACAGATAAAGCAGTCCTGAACTAAGGGGAGTATAGTCACAGATAAAGCAGTCCTGAACTGAGGTCAATATAGTCACAGATAAAGCAGTCCTGCACTGAGGGCAGTATAGTCACAGATAAAGCAGTCCTGCACTGAGGCAGTATAGTCACAGATAAAGCAGTCCTGCACTGAGGCAGTATAGTCACAGATAAAGCAGTCATGCACTGAGGCAGTATAGTCACAGATAAAGCAGTCCTGAACTGAGGGCAGTATAGTCACAGATAAAGCAGTCCTGAACTGAGGTCAGTATAGTCACAGATAAAGCAGTCCTGCACTGAGGTCAGTATAGTCACAGATAAAGCAGTCCTGAACTGAGGGCAGTATAGTCACAGATAAAGCAGTCCTGAACTGAGGTCAGTATAGTCACAGATAAAGCAGTCCTGAACTGAGGGCAGTATAGTCACAGATAAAGCAGTCTTGCACTGAGGGCAGTGTAGTCACAGATAAAGCAGTCCTGCACTGAGGCAGTATAGTCACAGATAAAGCAGTCCTGCACTGAGGCAGTATAGTCACAGATAAAGCAGTCCTGCACTGAGGGCAGTATAGTCACAGATAAAGCAGTCATGCACTGAGGGCAGTATAGTCACAGATAAAGCAGTCCTGCACTGAGGCAGTATAGGTCACAGATAAAGCAGTCCTGCACTGAGGCAGTATAGTCACAGATAAAGCAGTCCTGCACTGAGGGCAGTATAGTCACAGATAAAGCAGTCCTGCACTGAGGCAGTATAGTCACAGATAAAGCAGTCCTGCACTGAGGGCAGTATAGTCACAGATAAAGCAGTCCTGCACTGAGGCAGTATAGTCACAGATAAAGCAGTCCTGCACTGAGGGCAGTATAGTCACAGATAAAGCAGTCCTGAACTGAGGTCAGTATAGTCACAGATAAAGCAGTCCTGCACTGAGGCAGTATAGTCCACAGATAAAGCAGTCCTGAACTAAGGGGAGTATAGTCACAGATAAAGCAGTCCTGACTGAGGTCAATATAGTCACAGATAAAGCAGTCCTGCACTGAGGTCAGTATAGTCACAGATAAAGCAGTCCTGCACTGAGGGCAGTATAGTCACAGATAAAGCAGTCCTACACTGAGGGCAGTATAGTCACAGATAAAGCAGTCCTGCACTGAGGGCAGTATAGTCACAGATAAAGCAGTCCTGAACTGAGGTCAGTATAGTCACAGATAAAGCAGTCCTGCACTGAGGCAGTATAGTCACAGATAAAGCAGTCCTGAACTAAGGGGAGTATAGTCACAGATAAAGCAGTCCTGAACTGAGGTCAATATAGTCACAGATAAAGCAGTCCTGCACTGAGGGCAGTATAGTCACAGATAAAGCAGTCCTGCACTGAGGCAGTATAGTCACAGATAAAGCAGTCCTGCACTGAGGCAGTATAGTCACAGATAAAGCAGTCATGCACTGAGGCAGTATAGTCACAGATAAAGCAGTCCTGCACTGAGGTCAATATAGTCACAGATAAAGCAGTCCTGAACTGAGGGCAGTATAGTCACAGATAAAGCAGTCCTGAACTGAGGTCAATATAGTCACAGATAAAGCAGTCCTGCACTGAGGTCAGTATAGTCACAGATAAAGCAGTCTGCACTGAGGGCAGTATAGTCACAGATAAAGCAGTCCTACACTGAGGGCAGTATAGTCACAGATAAAGCAGTCCTGCACTGAGGGCAGTATAGTCACAGATAAAGCAGTCCTGAACTGAGGTCAGTATAGTCACAGATAAAGCAGTCCTGCACTGAGGCAGTATAGTCACAGATAAAGCAGTCCTGAACTAAGGGGAGTATAGTCACAGATAAAGCAGTCCTGAACTGAGGTCAATATAGTCACAGATAAAGCAGTCCTGCACTGAGGGCAGTATAGTCACAGATAAAGCAGTCCTGCACTGAGGCAGTATAGTCACAGATAAAGCAGTCCTGCACTGAGGCAGTATAGTCACAGATAAAGCAGTCATGCACTGAGGCAGTATAGTCACAGATAAAGCAGTCCTGCACTGAGGTCAATATAGTCACAGATAAAGCAGTCCTGAACTGAGGGCAGTATAGTCACAGATAAAGCAGTCCTGAACTGAGGTCAGTATAGTCACAGATAAAGCAGTCCTGAACTGAGGGCAGTATAGTCACAGATAAAGCAGTCTTGCACTGAGGGCAGTGTAGTCACAGATAAAGCAGTCCTGCACTGAGGCAGTATAGTCACAGATAAAGCAGTCCTGAACTGAGGCAGTATAGTCACAGATAAAGCAGTCCTGCACTGAGGGCAGTGTAGTCACAGATAAAGCAGTCCTGAACTGAGGTCAATATAGTCACAGATAAAGCAGTCCTGCACTGAGGTCAGTATAGTCACAGATAAAGCAGTCCTGCACTGAGGGCAGTATAGTCACAGATAAAGCAGTCCTACACTGAGGGCAGTATAGTCACAGATAAAGCAGTCCTGCACTGAGGGCAGTATAGTCACAGATAAAGCAGTCCTGAACTGAGGTCAGTATAGTCACAGATAAAGCAGTCCTGCACTGAGGCCAGTATAGTCACAGATAAAGCAGTCCTGAACTAAGGGGAGTATAGTCACAGATAAAGCAGTCCTGAACTGAGGTCAATATAGTCACAGATAAAGCAGTCCTGCACTGAGGGCAGTATAGTCACAGATAAAGCAGTCCTGCACTGAGGCAGTATAGTCACAGATAAAGCAGTCCTGCACTGAGGCAGTATAGTCACAGATAAAGCAGTCATGCACTGAGGCAGTATAGTCACAGATAAAGCAGTCCTGAACTGAGGGCAGTATAGTCACAGATAAAGCAGTCCTGAACTGAGGTCAGTATAGTCACAGATAAAGCAGTCCTGCACTGAGGTCAGTATAGTCACAGATAAAGCAGTCCTGAACTGAGGGGCAGTATAGTCACAGATAAAGCAGTCCTGAACTGAGGTCAGTATAGTCACAGATAAAGCAGTCCTGAACTGAGGGCAGTATAGTCACAGATAAAGCAGTCTTGCACTGAGGGCAGTGTAGTCACAGATAAAGCAGTCCTGCACTGAGGGCAGTGTAGTCACAGATAAAGCAGTCCTGCACTGAGGCAGTATAGTCACAGATAAAGCAGTCCTGAACTGAGGCAGTATAGTCACAGATAAAGCAGTCCTGCACTGAGGGCAGTGTAGTCACAGATAAAGCAGTCCTGAACTGAGGTCAGTATAGTCACAGATAAAGCAGTCCTGCACTGAGGCAGTATAGTCACAGATAAAGCAGTCCTGCACTGAGGCAGTATAGTCACAGATAAAGCAGTCCTGCACTGAGGCAGTATAGTCACAGATAAAGCAGTCCTGCACTGAGGCAGTATAGTCACAAATAAAGCAGTCCTGCACTGAGGCAGTATAGTCACAGATAAAGCAGTCCTGCACTGAGGCAGTATAGTCACAAATAAAGCAGTCCTGCACTGAGGTCAATATAGTCACAGATAAAGCAGTCCTGTACTGAGGCAGTATAGTCACAGATAAAGCAGCCCTGCACTGAGGCAGTATAGTCACAGATAAAGCAGCCCTGCACTGAGGCAGTATAGTCACAGATAAAGCAGTCCTGCACTGAGGGCAGTATAGTCACAGATAAAGCAGTCTTGCACTGAGGGCAGTGTAGTCACAGATAAAGCAGTCCTTCACTGAGGCAGTATAGTCACAGATAAAGCAGTCCTGCCACTGAGGCAGTATAGTCACAAATAAAGCAGTCCTGCACTGAGGCAGTATAGTCACAGATAAAGCAGTCCTGCACTGAGGCAGTATAGTCACAAATAAAGCAGTCCTGCACTGAGGTCAATATAGTCACAGATAAAGCAGTCCTGCACTGAGGCAGTATAGTCACAGATAAAGCAGCCCTGCACTGAGGCAGTATAGTCACAGATAAAGCAGCCCTGCACTGAGGCAGTATAGTCACAGATAAAGCAGTCCTGCACTGAGGGCAGTATAGTCACAGATAAAGCAGTCCTTCACTGAGGCAGTATAGTCACAGATAAAGCAGTCCTGCACTGAGGGCAGTGTAGTCACAGATAAAGCAGTCCTGCACTGAGGGCAGTATAGTCACAGATAAAGCAGTCCTGCACTGAGGCAGTATAGTCACAGATAAAGCAGTCCTGCACTGAGGGGCAGTATAGTCACAGATAAAGCAGTCCTGCACTGAGGCAGTATAGTCACAGATAAAGCAGTCCTGCACTGAGGCAGTATAGTCACAGATAATGCAGTCCTGCACTGAGGGCAGTATAGTCACAGATAAAGCAGTCCTGCACTGAGGCAGTATAGTCACAGATAAAGCAGTCCTGCACTGAGGCAGTATAGTCACAGATAATGCAGTCCTGCACTGAGGGCAGTATAGTCACAGATAAAGCAGTCCTGCACTGAGGGCAGTATAGTCACAGACAGGGGTGTAACTACCATAGCGGCAGACCATGCAACTGCTATGGGGCCCAGGGCAAGAGGGGGCCCAGTGTTAGTTGGGATCATCTCCTCTTCTACTGGAGATGAAAATTTGGTCAGGAGTCGGACTCTAACCTCTAAAGGAACAACTTTTAGCAAATGAGGCCGTGGAAAAATGTCCCAAGGGTCATTGAAAGGGGTTTAGGCAGAAACCCTTATGTCCTGTGTGGGGGGCCTGGTTTGATCCTTGCTATGGGGCCCTTACTTCTCTATGTACACCACTGGTCATAGATAAAGCGGTCCTGCACTGGGTGAGGTGAGTATGGTCACAGATAAACTAGTCCAGTGTCCGACTGCAGGGACCCCCACTGCTCCGTAGTACTGGGGTCCCGTTCCCCCGATCTGATGGAGCGGCAGGTCAGGCGTGGACCCTGCCTCTCCTTTTATCTTTATGGGACTGCCAGAGATAGACAAGTACATCGCTCAGCTATTTCCCCTAGAGAATGAATAGGGCGTAAGAGTGTGTGCCCGACCTGCCACTACATCACATAAAGGGAATGGGACCTCGGTACTTAATATCAGTGGGGGTCACAGCGGTCAGACCCTCAGCGATTAAGTAGTTATTGGCAGGTAGTTATCAGTGAAAAACGGATACCTCCCATCAGTTAGACAGAGCTCTACACAATGGTGGGCATATAGCCTGAGAAAAGTTAGCGCCACACATAGGTGGGCACACAGGCCTGTTTCATACTTCATTGGTCAGTGTTTGATCAATGATCCCCATTGGTGATTGTGAGCCAAAACCAGGAATGGATCCTACACAGATAAGGTATAATGGAAAGATGTGCAGCTGTAAAGGCTCCACTCCTGGCTTTTGTTCACAATCACTGATGGAAATCACTGACCAAACACTAACGTGTGAAAGAGGCCTTAGGTAGAAGTTAGCGCTACACTATGATGTGCATATAGTTGGAGAAAATACAGCCCTGTGCCGAGGTAGACATTGTCATAAATAAAGGAACACTGCAGCAAATTGGTCGCAGAATACGGCTACGTACGTCCAGATACACGCGTGTAATTCTGGTATTTTATTCAGGCATTTGCCATTCGTCTGCCTGTGTACTTACCAATATGACCTTGCTGCCTGACCTCAGCCTGATCTTCTCTCTGACCCTGAACGCTTTTCCTTACCTCAGACTGTCGAATTGCACATACTCTGCCTGAAATCACCTCAGACTGTCCCTAACTACTGTTTTGCGTTTTCCTTCTGTGCGCTGTATCGATATCTGTTGACTTCCATGGGTCGGCTATCACTTGAACAGAGACAACTTCAAGAGGTAGTGGCTTGTTGGTTCCCCTGCAGCAAAGTCCAGATCCCTGTATAGGGATTAAAACCCCTGGTAAATACCCAGGAGTAGCCCCATGCAAAATCTTTTTAAGTGACACAGTGGGCCCTCCCCCACTGCAGAACAGTCTGCTCAGGCCATGGATCCCTCTGGCCCACCTAAGTTAGAACTGTCTGAAGTTGAATAGTCCTTCAACTCCTGCAATATCTAAAAAAAACTATTTCTTTAGACTTCCTGGTGGCTTTTGTCCCAGTTCCGTCTCCACAAGCCACAGCATCTGCACTGCAGCCAATCCGGGACCAGGTTCCCAAAATGTAAGGATGCAACTGAGTTAGGGTGGAAAAAATTATACTGCTGGAATACTGGGGGTGAGTTAGGCTACTCTCACACTAGCGTTAGGTTTGTCCAGCAGACTGTTCCATTGCACAAGTGTGCTGCCAGAAGTCAGCCCGGCCCCATTCATTATAATAGGGACGGGTGGGAGATGCGGCCACAGCACGGCAAATATGCTGAGAGGCGGCCAGACAAATACAGGGTTAGCAATATATGTAAAATACAAAAAAAACGGTACTGCTTCTTTAAGGACGTTCCGCCAGGCAAGATTTATGTCCCCATGGCCAAGATACAGCTGGTCCTGGCCAGGGGACAGAATGGCTGGACATTTAGCATACCTCCCAACTGTCCCGGATCCAGCGGGACAGTCCCGGATTGCAGTGGCTGTTCCAGCTTACATAGGAAGCAGAGACAGTTGCCTCTGTATTATGATGAAGCAGAGAGCCGGCATCGGCTCCCTCCTTCATCATTCCTACCCCCCTTCCGAATCTCCACACCTCTGGTCTGTGCAGGCGGCGGGGCCGGTCGGCAGTCAGCCTCGGCTCCACCTCCTCTACAGACCAGAGCAGCCAGTGTCCTGCTGCTGCTTGTAGGAACAAGGTAAGTATGTGGTGTTTAACTGGATGTGGCACGTAACTGGACTGGACATACTATTGGGGGCACATAACTGGACATATTACTGGGGGCACATAACTGGGCATATTACTGGGGGCACAGCTGGGCATATTACTGGTGGCACATAACTGGGCATATTACTGGTGGCACAGCTGAGCATATTACTGGTGGCACAGCTGAGCATATTACTGGGGGGTACATAACTGGACATTACTGGGGTCACATAACTGGGCATATTACTGGGTGCATAGCTGGACATATTACTGGGGGCACATAACAGGGCATATTAATGGGGGCACATCTGGTCTTAATTCCGTGAGGCGGCACATAACTGGGCATATTACTAGGGTCACAGCTGGGCATAATTCTGTGACGGGGCATGAAGGGGCAATAACTACTATGTGGGGGCATTAAGAGGACTGGTTGGGATTAGGTGCATAGATATGTTTTGGGCAGAGTTAGAGGTGTGGCCTAGTGTGGGAAAAATTTGCTGCGGCGCACTTTGTGTGACGCACGATGTGTCCCTCTTTGTTCATTTAAAAAGTTGGGAGGTATGATTTAGGTCTTCTAAAAACCACAAGCCTGAACTGTCAGCATTACTGGTGTCCTGCAATCTCTAGGGACATCAAGCTTTTTGTAGTCTCCTAAACAAAAACCCACAGGACTCTTGTTTCTTTTGCCAATACTCGAACCACCATGGCAACACAGCCATGGATTTTATCACTGATCTTTCGCCCTTCTTGGGGTGTAGTGTAATCTAAAATGGCCCACTTCATACCCTTGTCATTGCTTCCTACCACTGGTGAACTAGACAACTTCACCAGTTGGCAAGAAACACGCTGCATGTGTAAGAGAGAGTTCACATCTCCATTTCATTTTCTGTTCTTCTGATCTCATCCTTTAGAACAACAGGAAAAAAATGCACGGGCACCAGCTGTGTGGCTGCAGATGCGGACCCATACACTTGAACGGGTCCGCAATCGGCAATAATCTTTCTGTTCCGCAATAAAATCTTTTTTTTTTGCGGTGCGGAGGCAAGGACCAAAATCCCAATTCAGGCGCGGCCGGCACATGGCCATGTGCATGAGCCCTTATGCACAGGATCCAAAACTGTTGCACATTTGGCATCATTTTGAGTCATTTCCATCTGACATTTGTTTTTGTTTTTTTTTAGACAGAAAAACAGTACTCCATCTAAAAACGGATCTCATATGGAAATGGCTCATACGCATGTCAAATGTGCATAACTGATGCACAGGATCCGTTTTTTGACAGGAGCCTGTTTTTTTTTCTATTCTTCTGACAGATCAGTAAAACGGAAAATGAAATGAATGTGAACTCTCCCTTACTGTGATTTCCGATTCTGACCTCAGTTCCGCTGACAGGATTGTACAGCATTATGATTTATAATGCTGTGTGTCCGTGCCAGACCTTGAATCTTCTGAATTGTTCTGACCTAATGCCGTCAGTGTAATTCAGTAGCTACAGGTCCGTAGTGCTTCCTTGGGCTTCCGCTCCGCACCACTCTGTATGTTGCAGATTGTGGACCAATTCAAGTGAATTTGGGATACAGAGCACACGTGGCCGGTGCCCGTAAATTGATAACCCGCTGCTTGCAAGCTGCAATTTGGACAGTCCTTACTTCTGTACAAATTGAAAACCCCATGTAAGAACTACCCACAGTAACCCCTCACACACATGCACAGGGGTGAATGTGTTCTGAAAAGGGCTCTGGTTGCAGAATATCTCCTCTCCGAATGAAAGGATTGGGTATGTTGAAATGCTATAGCCCAGTCGTTATTTCTCCCAACACAGGGCATCTTGAAAATGTCAGGACACCAGGGCCAAATTAATCATGGCGCACACGGAGCAAATGCTCCAGGCCCTGCAGCGCACCATTACTAGGAAATTCACCTGGTTTCTGGAGCCCCTGTGCTGCTGGACACAGATACAATTGAGCCTCCGGCAGGGCTGGTGGAGCAAGAGAACCATTGGTTCCCTGCCCCTCCATTCTGGGCACTTCTCTGGGACATAGGCGGCGCAATGACATCATCACACCGCCTGCAACTTTCCAGCAGAGCAGACTCGCCAGAAGAGGCCGGGTCTGCATCACCATGTAACCATCGTGGGACCGCGAAAGAAGAGGGTGCCCTTCCCTTTTCTATTAATGTGCCTGAAAACTAACCCTTGACCCTAATACTGACCCTAACCGTAATACTAACCCTAATCCTAATCCAGAACCTAACCCTTAATACTAATCCTAATACTGACCCTAACTTTGTTACTATTCCTCAACCTAATACTAATTCTAACCCTAATACTGACTCCTAACTGTAATACTATTCCTAAGGGCTCATGCACATGAATGTATTTTCTTTCCGTGTCCGTTCTGTTTTTCTTGCAGACCGTGTGTGGAACCATTCATTTCAATCAGCCAAAAAAACAAAAAAAAACAAAGGTACTCCGTGGGTATTCTGTTTCTGCATTTCCGTTGTGCAAAAAAATAGAACATGTCCTATTATTGCCCGCATTACGGACAAGGATAGGACTGTTCTATTGGGGGCTAGCTGTTCCGTTACGCAAAATACGGAATGCACACGGCCAGCATCTGTATTTTTTTGCAGTCCGCAAAATACATACGGTCATGTGCTTGAGGCCTAACCCCAATACTGACCGTAATAGTGCCATAACCTACAGGACATAGTTTCCCTAACTCAGAATTATGTCTTGCTGTGCTATGCTGTTTCCGTAGCTCTCATGCACCGCAATGGGAGTTACAGAAACAGCGAACGCTGAAGGGCTGTACTGTTTGCCGCACCACTTTTTTTTTTTATATTCGGGATAACAGATTTGATCGGTACAGTTATATAATATGTGCAGAAATGTGTTGATATTTGAGGTGCAAGGTATAACGGATGCACCATGTACAGATATATGGTATATACAGCCGTGTACTGATATTTGAGTTACGAGGTGTAATTTATACCTCTTACCTCACATATCAGTACACTGCTGTATATACTATATACACCCACTGTATCTATTATACCTCTTACCACATGACATCGGCAACATGTAACCTGTGATGTCACACCTTGTGTTACCTACTACATTCTAGCTGCTGCCGAGTATTATAATACAATGTACACTGTATTCAGGGGGCACATACAAGAGGCACTATACATAAAGGGGACACATATAAGAGGCACTATACATAAAGGGGGCACATACTGTATAAGAGGCGCTATACATTATGGGAGCACATTTAAGAGGCACTATAGATAATGGGGGCACATATGAGGTTCTGTACATAAAAGACTACGTGTAAGAGGATATATATATATATATATACTCGGGCTACATAGCATGAGGCACTATATATGGGTTTCACAGAGTGTGTGGCACTATAAGAGACACCAACCACCATATACAGGGGGCATGGAACATGTGGAACTACCATACCGAGCACTGTGTGCAGCACGATATACAGAGGGCACAGATTGTGTGATAGTATATACAGGGGCACAGTGCATGTGGCACTATATACAGGGGGCACAGAGCATGCGGTACTAAATAGAGATGACATAGAGCATGTGGAACTATAAACGGGGCACAGAGCTTGTGGAATTACCATTAATGGCACTGTGTGTGTCAACATATACAGAGGGCACAGATGGTATGAACCTATATACAGGGGGCACAGAGCATGTGGAACTACTATTAGGAGCACTGTGTATGGCACTATACACAGAGGGCACAGATAGTGTGGCACTTTATACAGAGTATGTGGCATTATATACAGAGGGAATAGAGTGCGTGGCATTATCGTTAGGGGAATTTTATTTTCAGGGGGCATAGTATGTGACATGAGTGTATTAGGGGCCACAGTGTATGCTACTATTATATTTATGGCCGTGTGTGGCAGTAAGAGAAGTCTGTCTTAGTATACAGGGTGCTGATTTGTTGATAAAACGATAAGCTGAAGAGATCTTATATGACAGCGGCTGACCTGACTACTCAAATTGGATCTGTATTGAACTTATTAAATCTGGTGATGTACAATGGGGAAAAAAAGTATTTAGTCAGCCACCAATTGTGCAAGTTCTCCCACTTAAAAAGCTGAGAGAGGCCTGTAAAAGACATCATAGGTAGCTTTTATGTAGTGAACTTGTTTCTGGTCATTATTTAATTGCATGGCCCCATACTGACTAGTGGTTTTCTGGCAGCAGATCATGATTAAACACCACGATCTGCCTCCGGCAAAGATTTTTAAACATGTTTAAAAATGTGGATTGCCCGATGAACGAGCATTTGCTTGTTCATCTGGTAATCGGCGGCAGTATTACACTGCCAGATCATTGCTAACGAGTGTTCCTATGAACGCTCGTTAGTGATACTCAGGCCAACTATTGGCCAGTCTAATACTGGCTTAAGAGTAAAACCTGAATGTAGGACCTGTAAGACTAGTGCTCTGTACATCTCTTCTCTCAGTGCATAGTGAGTGCACCGTCCATGCATATGATACATATATAGGCCTATAATTAAGTTATACATGCAGGGAGTGGTTTGTGGTTAGTAGGTACAGGGGCGGTCTTGGCATTTCTGGGGCCCTAAGCGAAGTTATGTCCGGACCCCCAACCCGGCCCCCCCCCCCTCCCAATGCCGCGTCACACCCCTGATGACACGCCCTCTGATGACACGCCCCCCCACACATCAAAGACTTTTTTAACAATAAAATACTGTCAAACAATTAACAATTAACTCACTGTAAAACAATGAAAGAATGTGTTTTTTCCACACTTATCGTATATCACTCTCCTATCTGTTTTTCACACACTTGTCATATATGATTCTCCTATCTGTTTTTCACACACTTGTGGTATCTGACTCTCCTGTTTTTCACACACTTGTCATATATGATTCTCCTGTTGCCTCTGTGTCTCCTGTTTTATTTCTCTCTGTCCCTTCTCTATCACCATTCACTATATATTACAGTCAAGTCAACTACCCTGAGCTGGCTGTCTTTGTCACTGATGATCCAGCAGCTGCCGCCTGCAGCAGCACTACTACTCCCAGTCCTCCTGGCTCCTGACTCTCTCTACTACAGTGCTGTGCTATATAATATTAAAATCAGATTCACACACAGCAGCAGCACAGCTCCCTAGCTCCTAACTACCTGGTCTGCACTAGACTAACATGAAGGATGCCCTCCTCGCACTTTTTTACTAAAATTACGTCTGCAGCACGTCCCAGCTCTTCATTGGCTGAGCTGGGGCACATGCTGCTGACCATCACTCACTGGATGGGGGGGGGGGTTGAAGGTTGCCCACAGACTCCCAGCTCTCTATTGGCTGGGCGGGGACACGTGCTGGAGCCTGGGACACTGACGCGCAGCCGCAGAGTTTGTGTTCTGCTGTGCGGACCGGCCTCTCTGCGGCTGCGTGAGCTTCCTGCTACACTTCCGGACTTGAGAGTGAGCTGGTGCGGTGCGCGCAGCCGCAGTGAGGCCGGTCCGCGGAAGACAAATGCAGTAAGTGACAGCTGGGCGGCCGGTCTTGAACACTGGCACAAGAGCGGAGCGTGGGGGCCCCCTTGGACGTCGGGGGCCCTATGCAAATGCATAGGATGCGTGGTGCCCAAGACCGCCCCTGAGAAGGTACAGTGCCTTGCGAAAGTATTCGGCCCCCTGGAACTTTTCAACCTTTTGCCTCATTTCAGGCTTCAAACAAAAAGATATAACATTTTAGATTTTTGGTGAAGAATCAACAAGTGGGTCACAATTGTGAAGTGGAACGAAATTTATTAGATCATTTAAACCTTTTTTGTAATAATAAAACTGAAAAGTGGGGCGTGCAAAATTATTCGGCCCCCTTGCATTAATACTTTGTTGCGCCACCTTTTGCTGCGATTACAGCTGCAAGTCGCTTGGGGTTTGTCTCTATCAGTTTTGCACATCTAGAGACTGAAATTCTTGCCCATTCTTCCTTGCAAAACAGCTCGAGCTCTTTGAGGTTGGATGGAGAGCGTTTGTGAACAGCAGTTTTCAGCTCTTTCCACATATTCTCAATTGGATTCAGGTCTGGACTTTGACTTGGCCATTCTAAGACCTGGATACGTTTATTTTTGAACCATTCCATTGTAGATTTTGCTTTATGTTTGGGATCATTGTCTTGTTGGAAGATAAATCTCCGTCCTAGTCTCAGGTCTTTTGCAGACTCCAGCAGGTTTTCATCCAGAATGGTCCTGTATTTGGCTCCATCCATCTTCCCATCAATTTTAACCATCTTCCCTGTCCCTGCTGATGAAAAGCAGGCCCAAACCATGATGCTGCCACCACCATGTTTGACAGTGGAGATGGTGTGTTCAGGGTGATGAGCTGTGTTGCTTTTACGCCAAACATATCATTTTGCATTGTTTCCAAAAAGTTGGATTTTGGTTTCATCTGACCAGAGCACCTTCTTCCACATGTTTGGTGTGTCTCCCAGGTGGCTTGTGGAAAACTGTAAACCAGACTTTTTA
This sequence comes from Rhinella marina, assembly GCA_900303285.1. Classification (NCBI taxonomy): domain Eukaryota; kingdom Metazoa; phylum Chordata; class Amphibia; order Anura; family Bufonidae; genus Rhinella; species Rhinella marina. Next base: position 283,091 of record ONZH01027885.1, on the reverse strand, counting down.
TGGATATCTTTGAGAAATGGCTTTCTTCTTGCCACTCTTCCATAAAGGCCAGATTTGTGAAGTGTTGGACTGATTGTTGTCCTATGGACAGACTCTCCCACCTCAGCTGTAGATCTCTACAGTTCATCCAGAGTGATCATGGGCCTCTTGGATACATCTCTGATCAGTCTTCTCCTTGTTTGAGATGAAAGTTTAGAGGGACGGCCGGGTCTTGGTAGATTTGCAGTGGTCTGATACTCCTTCCATTTCAATATGATCGCTTGCACAGTGCTCCTTGGGATGTTTAAAGCTTGGGAAATCTTTTGGTATCTAAATCCGGCTCTAACCCCGTCCCGACCAGCGCCGTACTAGTACGGCGCTGGCCGGGACTTTAAAGATGGTGACCACTCCTGCACGGAGCGGGCGTGATGGCCGCGGGTGACCTGCATATCCAACTAGCAGGCACCCGCGGCTAACGTCCATGACCGGCTAACCGGTGCCGATCGCAGACATTTAACCCCTCGGGTTGACCGCGGCACCCGAATGCGACAAACACCAGAAGCGTACGTTTCTGGTGTTGCTCCGGCTCCCCCGTGTGGCGATCGGAGGATGTAAGTGCATTGGAGTCTATGATATAAGCAATCAAATGATTGCTTCTTATAGTTCCCTATGGGAACTATAAAAAAAGTGTAAAAAAAAATTAAAGTTTTTTTTAAAAAATAAATAAAAAAACGTTCAATTTACCCCCCTTTCATGAAAATAAAAATAAAACTATTAAATATAATAAATATTAAATAAAAAAAAAATACACATCATGGGTATCGCCGTGTGCGAAAATGCCCATATTATAAAAATAAAAAAATATTTCCCATACCGAAAAAAGCGTCAATATGGCCGATTCACCATTTTTTGTCGCTTTAAAAAAAAAGTAAATAAAAAGCGATCAAAAAGTCACACACACCCCAGAATGGTATCAGTAAAAAGTTCAGATCGCCCCGCAAAAAATGAGCCCCCATACAGCTCCGTACACATAAATACCAAAAAGTTATAGGGGTCAAGAAAAAAAAAAGTCCAACTTTATAACTTCAAAATGCAAGAAAAACTATACATATTAGGTATCGCCGGATTCGTACTGACCAGTAGAATGAAAGTAACTGGTCAGTTTTAACGCACATCGAACGCCGTAAATAAAAAACCCGTAAAACTGTGGCGGAATTGCGGTTTTTTTGCAATTTCACCCGATTTGGAATTTTTTTTCCCGCTTCCCACTACACCATACGCAATATTAAATGGTGGCGTTGGAAAGTACAACTTGTCCCGCAAAAAACAAGCTCTCATACAGCTATGTGAACAGAAAAATAAAAAAAGTTATGGCTGTATCAAGGCAGGGAGCGCAAAACGAAAACGCAAAACCGAAAAACCTCCGGGGTAGAAAGGGTTCAACTTCTCCACAACAGTATCACGGACCTGCCTGGTGTGTTCCTTGGTCTTCATGATGCAGAACCCTCAGACTATCACAGAGCAGGTGCATTTATACGGAGACTTGATTACACACAGGTGGATTCTATTTATCTTCATCAGTCATTTAGAACAACATTGGATCATTCAGAGATCCTCAATGAACTTCTGGAGTGAGTTTTCTGAACTGAAAGTAAATGGGCCGAATAATTTAAGGCAAGAGCTACACTGCGACACTAGTCACGCGACACCTCTGGCGGCTAGGATTGCTGTGTAGCGGTGATCCCATAGAAATCAATGGCTGGATTTCTTGCTACTGTCGTGGCGATCCCAATAATTTCTATAAGATCACCGCTACTCAGCGATCCTGGCCGCGACAGGTGTCACATGACCAGTGTTGCCGTTTAGCCCTTGCCTAAGGCCCCAAGCAGACGACCGTATTTCACGGCCCGATACGGGCCGTGAAAGCCCAGCCTGTGCTGCCCCAGAGGATGGGAGCGCACGGCGTCATTGGTTGCTATGACGCCGTGCGCTTCCTGAGGCCGCCGCCGTACAGTGAAACACCGTGAAATACGGTCGTCTGCATGGGGCCTAAGTCTTACTAAATGTCCTCCAGTATGTGTTGGAGAAGGACTTTGCGTTAGTTAGGGGTCCCCCAATGAATGGACTGCTCCATACTTCAGGGACCTTCAATCTGGCCCTGCGGGACACTCATACTTATTTGATAGCGAGCCTATCCTGCTGAAATCAGCAGGTTTGGCCAACACTAATGTAAGTGTGTAGCTACCTTTATGATGTTAGAAGACTACACTGTGGTTCAGCTTTGTGGACTAAATGTGCCAAGAGGTTGGGAGATTAATGTATGTTTTTTAAACTGCTGTAAACTTATAGAAATGAGTTAATCTGAAAGACTTATGCTAGGTTTCCTTTTTCTTTGGAATCTTATACATCACTTGTTTTTTATTAGCTAATAAATGTATGTATAAAAGCTAACATGCAGAAAAGCCGACGACTCACTGTAAACTAGCCTGTCCCGCATCGCCTGTGTAATTGAAAATAACCAGTTATAAATAGTGCACTTTCCTTAAGTGCTTTATTGCTTAGCTCATGTTCGCTTCGTGCATCATCCAGTGATATTGTCGTCATTGTTATTTTGTCGTCCATCATTGTTCCAGAAAGCTGGCTTTGCTTTCAGTATCTATAGTTTTAATGCTTTGCCATAAAGCAAACTACAAAGCTGTGATGAATGAAAGGACCTCTTAATGCCTGATATAAATAAACTATAAAACTCCAAAGTGCAACAATCCTTCCACAAGCTTCATAAAGACATCAAGGAAATGACACCGCAATACCTGTGGCACTGTATTATTCATCGTCTACAGCAGTGCTTGCATTTTTGTTAGGAATTAATATTTAACCAAGTCATTTGGTCGTCAGGTCGTTTTCCTGATCTGCTCACATAGCAATTTATGAATCTACAGTTCTCCTAGCAACAACAGAAAATTCAATTACATTTTACATTGCTGTAAAATGGCTTTTATTTTGGAATGTGTCTCTGAATTCCATTCTTTCCAACATTTTAAAGTTGGCTTAGGAGAGAATGATCAGTGCGGCCTGTGATATTTGCCGGACGTGCGCACAGCCCTTTGTACAGAGCCCCATCCCTTTTGTGCGGTACTCTGCTCATTTTGTGTGTTGCCCTGATCCTTTGTGTTATGACCAGCGGGTGAGAACCTGCTGCCCCACGTGACCATATCCCTCTGAGGGCGATGTCTAAGCACATCCTTCATTCTTCACACGATACCTCTGATGGTGTGGAGAGACTTTCCCGAGGGGTGTACCAAGTGCTACCTCAGAGGGGAATAGGAACACGAGGGAATCAGGACCAGAGTGTGAACCCACTGGACTTACCTCCAGGTGACACAATACACCCAGTGGATTCTGGGAGGCCAGAGGCTGATCAGACCAAAGCGTACTCATGGTACGAAGGCAGAAGCCAGGGCAGGGTGCAATCAGGCAAAGTCCATAAACGTAGATCAGGGTCAGGGCAGGCGGCAATCAGGCAAAGTCCATAAAACAAAATCTGAAGTCTGATACACAGAATGACAAGAACCAACAGAACACCTTCGCTCAAACAGGAAACTAGACAAGCTAGGACCCTAAGTTGCTCAGGTGCCTTCCTGTAGAAGGAGGCGCCTTTAAATACCTCCTGCAGACCAGCAGTAGGCAGGGGAAGATAGAGGGGTGCGCAGGCTGCCTCACAAAGGGAGGAGGGACACACCCGCACAAACCCTAAATACACACAAGGAACTCTGAGCCAGAGTACAAGCTCTGCTCAGAGCCAGGAGGGAAATGCTGGTGGCAGGAATGCAAACCACAGCTAAGAACCCCGCTGCCCACGCCTGTCAGCGCGGCATGCAGCAGCAGGAAGGAGTGAAGAAGCCCGGTGCCCGTACCTGTGTGTGAGTACAGAATCGCAGGTACAGGGAGATGGGCTAACACTTTGTACACCTCCCGGTTTTCCCCATTGCATTTTGGGCATTGGGAAAATGATGCAGGCTCCCAGTGCCACATACAGGTAAAGTACATGAAGGTCTGTTTTGCGAGAGAGAGCAGCCCTCAATGTTGTGCCCAGGAGATTTGCCAACTCTTCCAGGAGTCCAAAACTTCTCCTTTTTCCAGGAGATGTATGTTCCAGGAGAGTTGGCAAGTGTGCTCTGTATAGCTGATATCAACACTTCTTAGAAATAAGTGGAAAGGCCAAGCATCATTGATAAAGAAAGGTTACATCATACTGCTGAGGTCATGCTTGATGGGGCCTGTAGATGTACAATAACTGGGCAGTGGTTTTATCACATCCGACTCAGGTCTAATAGGTTTGCTTTCTGAGACAGGTGGTCTTTAAATCCCTGTTTGGGAGCTTCCATGTCTTTCCTGGCGGTGTGTGTGCTGTCAATCACGCACACAATAATTAATAATCCCGTTTAGGCCCCTACTCAGGGGCTCACAGGTGATGTCTCCTCTGACAGGAGTCGTTCCTTTTTCTTATTTTCTCAGTCCTGTAAAGATCACTCTGATGACGTTTTCTGACCACAACTTGTTTCTGCATAAGGCTCCATTCACACGTCCGCAGAATGTGTCCGCATCCGTTCCGCAAAATTACGGAACGGGTGCGGACCCATTAATTTTCAATGGGGCCGCAAAAGATGTGGACGGCACACAGTGTGCCGTCCGCATCCGCACTTCCGTTCCGCGGCCCCACAAAAATATAGAACATGTCCTATTCTTGTCCGAATCCATGGACAAGAAAAGGCATCTCTATTATAGAGTCGGCCATGTGCGGTCCGCAAAATGTGGAACGCACATGGCCGGTGTCCGTGTTTTGCGGATCCGCAATTTGCGGACCGCAAAACACACACAGACGTGTGAATGTACCCTAACTGAACACACAGGAAACATCTATTTAGTATAATGCCTTCTTTTATGTCCCTACTTAGTAATCATCCCCATTTAGGCCCTATTAGATATAATGGCCCCAGTAGTAGACTTTTTACATGTAGTGCCCCCCAGTAGGGACTTCCTCACATATAATGCCCCCCAGTAGTGACTTCTTTACATACAGTATAATAACCCCAATACTGGTCTCTTCACTTATAATGACCCCCCCAGTACTGGACTTTTTACATATTGTGCCCCCCTGTAGTGCCCTCTTTACAGATAATGCCCCTTAGTAGTGGACTCTTTACATATAATGCTCACCAGTAGTGACCTCTTTATGTATAGTATTGACCTCTTTAGATATAATGCCCCTCAGTAATGACCTCTTTACATATAGTGCCCACTAGTAATGCCTTCTTTACATATAGTGCCCCCCAGTGGTGGCTTCTTTAAATATAGTGTCCCCCCCAATAGTGCTATCTTTACATATAATGCCCCCCAGTTGTGGCCTTTTTACATATAGTGCCCCCCAGTAGTGGCCTCTTTAAATATAGCCCCCCCCAGTATAATAATAATGCACCGCTCACCTCCCTGTATTGCCCCCAATAGCGTTCAAAAAAAGAGAAAAAAATACTCACCTTGCCCTTGCTGTCTGTGATGCAAGTCTCTTCCAGGCTGCTGCCCTGGCTACCTACGTTACAGCACAGGTGGTCGCAGTCTCTGGTGGCGTGATGATGTCATCACGCAGCCTATGACCCAGAGCAGGAGGTCAAGATCATGTCATCACGATCATTCTGTATCTGAGCACTTCCTCCTAGGCCTCGGGCCTAGTGGTCTTCAGCCTATGAGGCTAGACGATGGGGCATAGAAGTTAATAATTGTCATCCCTACCGTTCCACTCTGTCGCTCCCCACAGACCAGTACCAGATGCATGGCCTGGAACTGGTCTGCGGCCCAGTGGTTAGGGACCTCTGCTGTAAACTACAGTATGTCCTTGTGTTAGGGCTTGTGGGCAGTAGAAACGGTATTATAAATTAGTGCTCATAGTGCCAATACAATATATAGGGACACTATATACTGCAAATTAGCTACTCCTTGTCTCTCCTCCTCAATAGCCAGTGCTGACTGCACAATCTGCCCTGTATCTCCCGGTCTCTGGTTAGTTAGCGCGCCGGGGAGACGAATTATTCACTGGCAGCGCTGAAGGGAAGAGCAAAGATGGATGCATAGTATTTATATTAATTTCTAGAAATATATAGGAGCCAGCAGGGAGGGAAAAAGAATTAACCCCAGGTCTTCACAGTGAGTGCTGCTCTGTACTGTGTAGATACACATGGCTTATCAACACTCATTTAGAGAATGCCATTAAGGAACATTTCAGGGAAAGTTTTCTCATATAAATTATAAAAGTTCTCCAAATATAGTTTATTGGAAAAAATGTTCCCTATCTCCGTCCCTACACAGAAGAAAAAAAAAGAATAAATGGCAGTTAGAAAGACTTTTGTGCTTAGGGCTGTTGTCTTGCCGCATGACCCACATTCTCTTGATATTCAGCTCAGAGACAGATGTCCTGATATTTTCATTTGGAATTTGCTGGCATCATTCAGAATTCATTGTTGCATCAATAATGGCAAGCTGTACGAGCCCAGATGCAGCAAAACAGGCCCAAACCACGATACCACCACTGTGTCTCACAGAAGAAGAAGTTTTTATGCTGGAATGCAATGTTTTCTTCTCTCCAAACATAACGCTTCTCATTTAAAGGGGTTGTCCAAGTTATTTTTATTGATGACCTATCTTCAGAATAGGTCATCAGTATCAGATTGGTGGGGATCCAGCACCACTGCTGATCAGCTGATTGAACAGAAGGCGCGCATCATGCTAGCGCAGCCTTCCCTTCATTGTTTACCTGCTTGCCATTGCAACAGCAACGTTGAGCAGGTGTAATTACAAGAAGCCGTCCCATTCATTTCTATGGAATGGCTCGTTTCTATTCAAGTGTATAGGAAGGAGCCATCCCAAAAAAAGTGAATGGGACGGCTTCTTGTAATTACATCTGCTCACCGCTGCTGTTGCGACGGCAAGCAAGTAAACAATGAAGGGAAGGTTGCACTGGCACAGCGCACCTTGTCTTCAACCAGCTGATTGGCGGGGGACACCTTCCTGACACAGTCAAATTTTGCAAATCTGACGTGTCACGTTATGTGGCAATAACTTTGGAATTCTTTTACTTACCCAAGCGAATCTGAGATTGTTTTCTCGAGACACATCATACTTGATTCAAGGGTAAATTTGAGTTGATAAGTTCTACCGTTATTTATAAAAAATACATTCCAAAATTTACAGAAAATTTGGAAAAATTCTGTATTTTCTGAATTTGAATTTGTCTGCTTTTAAGATGATAGTAATACTGCATAAAATAGTTATTAATTAACATTCACCATATGTCTACTTTATGTTAACATTATTTTGTAAATGTCACTTTATTTTTTTAGGATAGTAGAAGGGTTAGATTTTTAAAATTTTTTAAATTTCTAAGAAAATTTCCAAAGGCTGGCTACTTGTGTTATCTGTGCTGGCTGCGGACTTCGGTGGATCTGTGTGAATTGTTCTCTGTGACTTGTATGCATCCTGTGTTCATTTAAGGGTTAATATTTCCCTGGTCTGCGTGTCTGAATATCAGGAGGTCAGGTGTCTTAATCACTCTGCTATTTAGATCTGTGAGCTGTACGCCTGGGAGGTCAGTTTCTGATTGGTCTCCAGGTAAGCTGTGTGCAGGGTGTTTGCATGGTCAGCCTGATTGTTCATTAAAGGGGTTCTCCGGGATTTAAGAAAATAAAAATACTTAAATATTACTTCATTATAAATATATTACCAAATACCTTTCATTATTTATAATGGCTCGTTTTGTCTGGGTAGCAGTCATTAGGAGAAATAAAATGGCCGCCATCCTACTAGTACAGACAAAACCTGTCCTAATTACACAGGAGGACAAGTTAAAGAGCTGCACCATCCTCCTCTCAAACTTGTCAGGGATTATGATCCTGAACACAGTTTTATATGATCTTCAGCTGAATCTCTGTAGGAATGGAGCTCATGAGGAGACATGAAGTACAGAGAGGATAGTGGGGTTGTAGATAGCAGCACTTATATGCAGTCTCCATTACCACAGTCTGTCCCGTCCGTCCTCTCTGTACTTTGTCTCTTCATGAACTCCATTCCTCAGAGATTCAGCTGAAGATCTTATCATCTGTATTCAGGATCGTAATCCCTAACAAGCAGAGCAGAGAGGAGGATGAGGCAGCTATTTACCTCAGTGTTGTGAAGTAACTTGTCCTCCTGTGTGATTAGGACAGGTTTTGTTTGTACTAATAGGACAGCGGCCATTTTATTTATCGTAATGATTTCTCCCCAGACAAAATGAACCATTATAACTAATGAAAGGTATTTGGGAATATATTTATACTAAAGTAATATTTAAGTATTTTCATTTTCGTAATTCCCGGAGAACCCCTTTAATGTCTGATATGTCTTTGTTGGATCTTTGGTTATTTTCTGTGAACGCCACACTTCCTGAGTGTATTCTGATCAGCATGGGTTTCGGTTTATGCCTTGATCCTGATTCTGTTAATCCTGATTCAGTGTTTTTGATCTGGTTTGGTTGTGACCTTGATTTGTGTCTGTTCGGTATGCTTAGGTCATCAATATGTGAACAGGTCCCTGCAGTCTTAACTGCAGGTGCTTGGACTAGGACCCTGCATAGGGACTGTCGACCAGTTGGGGGCTGTCTTTTAGGATAGATTGTCCAAGCAGGCCTACCCTTCTGTCCAGTTTGATTCTGATTAGGGATGAGCGAACTTCTGTTTTGAAGTTCGGCCTTATGGTCCGTGGTAGCGGAATCCATAACGGAATTTTTAGATAACCCGAACCTTGTACGCCGAACTTGAAAACACAAGTTCGCTCATCCCTAATTCTTGTATCCTTTGTTAATAAGTGTTAGTTTTTGCATTTTCCGTGTCCTTATGTCTTGTATGCGAAATCTTGTCATACTCCAGTGGTTCTGCGTAACCCTTCAACGTGATAGACCAAGTCTAATATTTTTGACACATTTGTGTGATTTGGTTATCTTTATAAACTTTTAGGACTTATGTGAAAATTCAGTTTTAGAAGCCAAAACTAGTAGTATTCAAAAGAGATAAGTCAAATCTGTCCTTTCTACTTTCATGATCTAGTTACATTTATGGATTGCAAAACTGCATCAGGAAACTAATGGTTAGGGTCCATTCATACATCCGCAATTGTTTTGCGGATCCGCAAAGCACGAACACTAGCCATGTGCCGGCACTATAGAAATGCCTTATCTTGTCCGTGGCTGCAGACAAGAATAGGACATCTATTTTTTTGCGGGGCCGCGGAACTGAAGTGCAGATGCGAACAGCACACGGTGCGCTGTCCGCATCTTTTGCGGCCCCATTGAAAATTAATGGGTCTGCACCCGTTCCGCAAAATTGCGGAACAGATATGGAACCATTCATACGGATGTGTGAATGGACCCTTACACAGCATTATAAATCAATATAGTGCTGGGTGATCCTGTTAGAAGAGGGGAGGTCAGAACAGGACATCTCACTGACACACTCTGCAAGTTTCAGGCACTGAACTCACTCGTGTGTGTCTGTTTAAGGCTAAATATTCCATAGAACACAATTTGGAGGAAACAATGGTGCTATGGAACAACAACATACATGATGTAAGTTGTGTATTAACTATCCATAAGGCTTCATGCACACAACTGCATTTTTCATTCATGTGCTACTTACATGACTTTTTTGCACGTAGCACGCATACCTATTGATTTCTATGGGTAATAAACATATTTTATGTTTTTTGTGGATCCGTGTGGCCGTTCAGCAAATTATAAAACATGTCCCTTTCCTATTGCAGATAGAAATAGTCCTTTCTATTGATTGAACTGAGAATAATGTGGAATCCACATGCATGGAAAGTATCCATATTTTGCAGATCTATTGTTGGTGGACCAAAATATACACACAACCATGTGCATGAGGCCTAAGGCCCAGGATACACTGCTACTTTTTGTAGACCTACTGTTAAAGGGTTAATTAATTAATAATATTTTGTGGAATATTATTAATTAATATTTATAAGTAGGCGTATCCGGCTGACGCTAGCTCCGCCTATTTATTTCCCACACTGTTCTATTCCCTTCACGCTTAAGCTATAGCGGCGACTATAAAGACCACGTATACAGTATTTTAAACAATAAAAGGCTTTATTACAAAACAATGTCTATCATCTAATTATCTAAGACTATATCTATATATATTTATATCAACGTATATAAATATATATACATATATATCCGCATATAATACTATACACTGGCTACACTGCACACTTCCCACAATTAATTCCACCCACAATACTAAATACACACACTCACAATGTTACACAATATAGCAACCCACCCTCACCTACACTTTACTGTCCCTGGCAACAAAGGGTTAAATTACAGTACAATAAGATTGGCAGGGAAGGGGTTAATGGTATTTCTGGGGTGAGGTAGTGATATGGTAGGGTCCAGGGGGTTACAGGGGTAATGTCAGGGCAAGGGTACCACAGGGCAGGGTATCACAGGGCAGTAGGGCAGGGGTTCAGCAGCAGGGCAGGGGTACAGAGGTTATGATTGGGTCAGGGCAGGGCCAGGGGTAGCAGGGCAATCAGGGGTTAACAGGGGTTGCAGGGATATCACACTGGGGTACAGGGGTCCACAGGGCAGAGGTGACAAAGGGGTTAAATAGTGCAGGGGTCCACAGGGCAGAGGTGACAAAGGGGTTAAATCATTGGTGGTTCAGGGGGGGTACTTAGCCAGTCCTTTAGGAGTATAATGCTCGTCTCCAGGGGGTTGCTCGTTCGTCCAAGGGATGATTCTTCCTTCCAGGTGGGGTGGCACGGCTCAACTGAAGAGCGCTGGGCGATCGGGTTTTTAAACCCGATCGTCCGCGCTGCCGCGCTGCCGGTGTGCGCGCTTTCGCGCACACGCCGGCAGCTGTGCACTCCTGGGGCCGGCGCGCTGATATGACGTCAGCGCGCCGGGCCCGAGCGCCCAGGAATCTCACAGGCGGAGGATCTACGTCCTTCTACACCTACTAATTGTTTTTAACCATGTGACAGCTGCAGCCCACAAGATTGCATACAATGTATCTAATGTATTCCCTTGGACTGCAGCTTGGCTTGATTGTTAAAATCATTCAGTAGGGCTACAAAAAGTGCAGTGGAGCCCTAACCTAAGGGTGCCTTCACACACGGCAGATTTTGTTCTAGAAAATTTCTGCAACTGAAAATCAGTTCAGTTCATTTGAATAGGGTTGTTTTGGCAGCAACTACATAGATTTCTGCAAGCACTATTCAGGTGAATTGAATTGATTTTCAGTCTCAGAAATTTTCTGTAACAAATTCTGCCACGTGTGAAAGCACTCTAAAAGATTATATACTTGACAGTCTTGTAAGGCTGAGGGGATTTATCAACCTGTAAATATTTCTAGCCTTCGCATCTGGATATTTTGACAAGTTCCAGCACATCTGATGTTTCCCACCTACATTAGCTTTCAACACTAAGTTAATAGACTCAGAAAAAATCAAATGAAACTTTATATGTGTGAATGTAATGATATAAGTAAGTTATTACAATGTTAGAGAGGAGGGATGGGTTTATTGGGGAAAACTATACAATTGAAAGGAGGCTCTGGTATCTTGTTGGGCCCCCTGTAACCTGGATGCATGATGAAATACGGTTGGGCATGGCGCCATACAGGCTCCATACTCAAACTTGACATGGGATCCCAAACAGAACCTGGATTCATCTCTAAAAATGATATGGTTTCAGTCCATAACAGTCTAGGTTTCTCAGTCAGGTCACCACTGCAAAAGAGGGTGATAGTGGCTGGCTGTCAATGGGAGGACATAAAATGGGCACCATGACACCACATTTCCTTCTGCCAAGTGCTTGGAAATGGTCCAGGCACATACTGGGGTGTATAATGAAGGTGCCACCTGTGGAGAACAAAACTGTGGGAGCTACTGCGGTCTGTCTGAGTCATTCAGAGTCTGTTCTCAGCGTGTGCATGCCCATACATAACAACAGCCCGTAGCATCTTCTAATAGCTAGGTCAGAATGGCTTAGATTGCCATGAGGATGGGGGTAACTCAGACCACTGGTACCCCCATCGATCACGAGAAAGGGGACCCCATAATCCCTGCAGGCCCCTTGCTGCTCCCCTAAAATAAGCAGAGCAGCCAGTCGCAAATGAACGTGAGCTCTCCATTCATTTTCAATGGGAGTTCCGGAGATATGAGCAGCTAAAGCAGACCCTCCCCCCGCTAAGTGGTTAAATCTGTCACCTCCAAAATCTAGTTTCAAAGTAAGCAAACCCCATGCAGAGTAACTATACCTTTCTAAGGGCTCATTCACACGACCGTATCTGTTTTGCAGAACGGAACAGCCAGCCCTATGATAGAAATGCCTATTTTTGTCTGCAGTTGTGGACAAGAATAGAACATGTTCTATCTTTTTTGAGGGAACAAAGAACGGAAGTACGGATTCGGACAGCACACGGTGTGTTGTCACACCACAGAACATATATCCGCATAGATTGTAAGCCTTCACGGGCAGGGCCCTCTCTCCTTCTGTACCAGTCTGTAACTTGTTTGTCCTAGAGCAATTGTCTAGACTATGTATGTAAACCCCTTTCAACATGTACAGCGCTGTGGAATGAATGGCGCTTTAATAATAAATAATAATAATAAATAATAATATCCACTGCTCGAAAATCCAGTGGTACTGTACCATACTTTACAACACAGCATCCCACGCATTGTTCTTAGTTAGGTAAGCCTTGTATGCAGCTGGTGTGTAGTGACCCATTCTGTACTGCAGGTGAAACTGGACGACACATCCCAAGTCTAGGGTGGCAAAGATTGTCTATACAAACCATCAGAAGGTGCATGCACTACACTGGGCTAATGAGCCAGACATCCAGCTATAGGTGTTTCAGTGAGCTCACGCCACCACTCTCAAAGGCTATCAGCAAGATGGGAATGGAGGTCTATCCTCATCAGCAATGAGTCCAGCTTTTATTTTGGAGACAATGATAGTTGGAGGTCTTCACAAGGGAAAATCATACTGGTCCTATTCCTGGGATTATGGTGTGGGGTGACATAATGTATTGTAGTCAAACCACTCGAGGCTTCATTTCAGATACACTAACAGGTGGGCATTACATTGATTTGGTTGTAGAACTAGTGGTATGACCATTTCTCCAAAGTGTCCCAGGAGCCGTTTTTTCAACAGGACAACACTGTGCTACTGTGGCAGCCTGCACAGTCTAAAAGTGTTACAATGGCCTGCCGCATCTTCCGACTTGTCTCCCATCCAGCACATCTGGGACATCATTGGCTGGTAACAGCATAAGGAGCTGCCAGCAGTTGACCTTGATGATTTGCTTGCCCAAGCGTATTCAGCGAGGCAGAACGTTCCTCAGACAACCATTAATAACCTCATTGATAGCATGCCAAAGTCTATAAGTGCATGTATTTCTGTGTGTGGTACACATACTCAACACAGAATAAACATGTTATGAATGTTTTGTATCCATTTTTTAAAATAATTTCTCTATCATTAAAGGACTAAGGCTACTTTCACACTAGCATTTTTGCTGGATCCGGCAGGGTTCAGTAAAAACGCATCCGTTACTGATAATACAACCGTCTGCATCCGTTATGAACGGATCCGGTTGTATGATCTTTAAAGTAGCCAAGACGGATCTGTCATGAACTCCACTGAAAGTCAATGGGGGATGGATCCGTTTTCTATTGTGTCAGATTGTGTCCGCATCCCAGGACGGAAAGAAAATGGTTTGCTCTCCAGTATGAGAACGCAACCAATCGGAATGGAATGCATTTTGGAGCACTCCGTTCTGTTCAGTTACATTTTGTCCCCATTGACAATGAATGGGGACAAAACGTAAGCTTTTTTTTCCAGTATTGAGACCCGGTATTAAAGGGTTATTCTCATTTTAGACAATGGGGGCATATCGCTAGGAGCCCCCGAACTGAATGCGCAGCCGCCCTCCATTCATTTCTATGGGGCCGCCGAAAATAGCCGAGCGCTGGCTCGGCTACTTCCGTCGGCTCCATAGAAATAAATGGGAGCGCACTGCGCATGCACGGCCCGGCTCCCATTCATTTCTATGAGCGCAGCGGGGAGCTGCGCCTGGTGGTGGCCGGACCCCCAGAAACCCGGGGTCCTCCAGGCGCAGCTCTCCCCGCTCCGTTCTGGATATAGGTGTGGGTCCCAGCGGTGGGACCCGCACCTATAAGACAATGGGGGCATATCCTAGCGATATGCCCCCATTGTCTAAGATGAGAATAACCCTTTAAGTAGCCTTATCCGACAATAGCAAATGCTCCCCCATATGCTGGGCTACTCACATTGAATATACTTACCTGGCTCCCTGTGCCGCTCCTGGTCCCCGTACTGCCGCTTCTCCACGTGCGTGGATGAAAACATCCAAGGGGGGGGGGTCAGCCAATGGCAGGTGGTAACGGGGACGAGCCTCCCTAGTATCGCGGGTGACACTAGGGAGGCTTGTCCCCGTCACTGCCTGCCATTGGCTGCTCATCCCCACCCCCCCATCACCGGATGTTTTCAACCACGCACGGGGAGAAGCAGCAGTAGTGGTGCGGGGACCAGGAGCGTTGGAAGGGAGCCAGGTAAGTAGAATCAGTGTGAGGGGCCCAGCATATGGGGGAGCATTTGTTAGTGTTGGATAACCACTTTAACATGTCTATCGATCCTGTGACTTCCATAATTCCACAACTTTTCCTTCATGGTATAGCAATTTCAACATTGAGGAGAGTTATACTTCTTGCAGCAGTCAATGAATGAGTTCTTTAAAAATGTTATGCTGAAAGATTTACTGACATCACCTACAGGTTCGCTAACCTTTACTCAGTGAACTGTTTTCTTAGGTCTTTGTAATGAAATCCATTTTAATAATGGTTGACTACAGATCTCAAGGATACATCTGACCTTTTCTGAAGCTGGATTAAAATATCTTAACTTCAGGAGACCGTTCTACCATTCAGCTCAATGTGAACCCTGACAGGGGGAAGGGAGAGGAACAATCTGCTATTGTGCAGAGTAGACAGAGGTCACCACTCCTAGGGACTGTGTACACTATCAGTATTTACACTGTGGAGGCCAACAACACACAGTAATATGTGCAAGCTAGTCCAAAAAGGAAGTCGCTATGAGCAAATACCAGAAATAGTGTATAAAATAATGTCAACTTTAGCAAATCTAAGGTCTAAACATGGCCCAGTGTTCATCATGCAGGGGTGGATTGGCCATAGACCTTACAGGGAAATTTCCTGGTGGGCTGATGCACAGGGGGCTGCCCAAGCACTCCTCTCTGCCGCTGGCTGGGTACATAATAAGCTCTAAGCGGTAATTAACTCTGTGAGAATCAGGCACTCATGTACCTGGCCAGTACACCTCCATGTCAGACCCTCATTTCAGACCTCAGATCAGGGTCCCTTTAAACATCGATGTCAGACCCCCATTTCAGACCTCAGAGCAGACCCCCTTTAAACATCCATGTCAGGCCCCCAATCAGACGTAATTTAGACCTCAATGTCAGACCCCCATTTCAGACCTTAGTTAAGGGTCCCTTTAAACATCCATGTCAGACCCCCTTATCAAACCCCATTTAGACCTCCATGTTACACCCCCATTTCAGACATTAAATCAGACCACCTTGAGACCTACATGTCAGAGCCCCATATCAGACTTTGTATGAGACACCTTTAGACCTCTATTTTAGACCCCCATCAGACCTCAGATCAGACCCCAAATAAATACATTAACTTACCTCTCCTGCTCCGCTGCTTCTCTGCAGGTCCAACGTCCTCTCCTTTAGTCTACACTCGCTGATTTTCACCGGGCCGCACTGCACTCTGACCTCACTGGGTACAATGTCAGGTAATACTGCGTGCACTATGTCCTGACATTGTACGCAGTCAGGACAGTGCAACATGGACCTGGAGACCCGGAGAAGACCAGGGAGGGTAAGTACAGCACTAGCAGTGCTTCATTCACCTGCCTCCTGCAGACTAGTGAGCGCTTCTATAATTGAAGTGCTCACTAGTATTCGCACTGTGTCTTATAACGCGAACAATACAGTAATTGGCAGTGCGCCACTGGATAAAGGGCCGGTTGCAATTGTGACCACGGCGACCCCTATAACTACGCCACTGATTACAAGGCCATTGGCCCCTATAGTCTTTTGATGGGTCTATAGATTTGATGACACTGCAAAAGAAGAGGCTAGAAACAAAACTGAGTATAACATATCATCTTTTTTAAGGCCAGACACAGATGAACGAGATCAAGGTGAGAAACTCGCTGTGAGTGGAAGTGTGAGTTCCCGTTCTGGACTCCTCTGACACGATTGCATGGCATTACTATGATTTATAAGGCTGTGTGATCCTGAAAGACCTGGAATCTACTGAATTACACTGAAAGCATTATGTTAGTGTAATTCAATAGATTCCAGGTCTCACAGGGACACACAGTATTTTAAACCATTATAATGCCGTGCGATCCTATCAGAGGAGCGGAGTTCAGAACAGGAACTCACACTGCCACACACAGCAAGTTTCTCGCATTGAACTCGCTTGTCTGTGTCTTGCCTCAGCAACATTTTGTTTTCCTGAGTTCAACGATTGTAAAGTCATTATCCAAAGTACACGGTACTTGGTTCAAACATATTTTTTCGGCATAATTTTAGAAGTTTTTCCTTTTTTGGTGAGTTTTTTTTTTCTGTTTTTAGGCAAAAGTCTTGGGGCATGTGTTTTTTTGGTGGTGTTTTTTGACACAAGTTGAATTTTTTTGGGTCAATCGCTTTTAAAAAAAAAAAAAAAAAAATCTCAGAATGCTGTATACATGTGTGGTACTTTTTCCCCTAATTTTGTTCCATAAACCTTGACTGTTTTTTGTTTTGCTCTGTCTTTTGCTGTTTTTGCATGTGCTTTTTCTTTATTTTATGCCTACTGCTCTACAGAGGAAGTGACTTTACAGGGGGTATATACTTTCTGATATAGGTTTCCAGATGCCATTTACAGCAAAAGGACACCCATGGCAAGCAACTCATCAAATCCTAACTGTCAACTATATAGCCAGAAATGGTGTTAACCTAGCCTTACATAGCAATAACCAATTATGGTTAAAATTGTTGTGCCACCATTAAATGTTATGATAATATAATTTAGTATGAACAATTTGTTAATTTTGTCGTGAGAGATTCTCTTTACTTTATTATAATGGTGCTCCCTGGTGTTTAATCAGTATAGTAGCATGCACATCCACCTAATGAACTAGTCACGTATGCTCAGATCCATCCTTCAATTGACATCAGCCATATCTGCTCTTAGAAGCTGTGACACTTAGGGCTCAGGCATATGAACGTGTGTCAGCTGTGCCCTATTGCGATCCGCAAACAGTGGGTCCGCAATATATGGGCCCTGGCCATACCTCCAGGGCTGTGGAGTCGGTAAGCCAAAGCCCCGACTCCAACTCCGACTCCTCAATTTCCCCTCAGCCCGACTCCTACTCCCTCATACATGGAGCATGTTTAAGTGATAACTTTAAACAAATTTGCATAAAATCAATAGTACAGATAAGTCATGACAAAAACAGTTTGTAATCTATCAGGCTTCTCTGGGTACAGCTCACTAAGGGCCTGATCAGAGGTGTAGCTAGAGGTTCAGCACATGGGGGGGGCGAAACATACTTGAGTGGGCCCCCCACTTATTGGCTTCCCAAACGCACGTTTCCAACTTCACAGGCACATACTACTAGTTGTGGTTATAATACTGTATTAGCAAGATGACTATATAAACTGCTAGATCCAGGGGCGTAGCTATAGGGGGTGCAGAGGTAGCAGTCGCTACCGGGGCCCAGGAGCCTGAGGGGGCCCAAAGACCCTTGGACCACATAAGAAGACACACAGAGCACTGAGGGAAAGGGGGCCCAAGCTGAACTCTTGCACCAGGGCCCATGAGCCTTTAGCTACGCCCCTGGCTAGATCATCTATGCTGTTAAGTACAGTACAATAGACTTTCTACATACCCTACTCTAAATACTCTACAACATAATGCAGTAAAATATAGGAGTAAAAAACAAGGGGACTCCTATGTTAAAGGAAATCTGTCCCCAGCTTTTACATCACTAAACTAACAGTCCCTTGCCCCCATCAGACCACAGATCGGCTTAATGAGCCCCCATCAGATCTCAGATCGGCTTAATGTGCCCCCATCAGACCTCAGATCAGCGTACTGTGCCCCCATCAGACCTCAGATCAGCAGAATGTGCCCCCATCAGACCTCAGATCAGCAGAATGTGCGCCCATCAGACCTCAGATTAGTGTATTGTGCCCCCATCAGACCTCAGATCAGCAGAATGTGCCCCCATCAGACCTCAGATCAGCAGAATGTGCCCCATCAGACTCAGATCAGCTGAATGTCCCCCATCAGACCTCAGATCAGCAGAATGTACCCCCATCAGACCTCAGATCAGCAGAATGTTCCCCCATCAGACCTCAGATCGGCTTAATGTGCCCCCATCAGACCTCAGATAGGCTTAATGTGCCCCCATCAGACCTCAGATCGGCTTAATGTGCCCCCATCAGACCTCAGATCGGCTTAATGTGCCCCCATCAGACCTCAGATCGGCTTAATGTGCCCCCATCAGACCTCAGATCAGCAGAATGTGCCCCCATCAGACCTCAGATCAGCAGAATGTGCCCCCATCAGACCTCAGATCAGCAGAATGTGCCCCCATCAGACCTCAGATCAGCAGAATGTCCCCCCATCAGACCTCAGATCAGCGTAATGTGCCCCCATCAGACCTCAGATCAGCAGAATGTACCCCCATCAGACCTCAGATCAGCAGAATGTACCCCCATCAGACCTCAGATCAGCAGAATGTACCCCATCAGACCTCAGATCAGCGTAATGTGCCCCCATCAGACCTCAGATCAGCAGAATGTACCCCCATCAGACCTCAGATCAGCAGAATGTACCCCCATCAGACCTCAGATCAGCAGAATGTACCCCCATCAGACCTCAGATCAGCAGAATGTGCCCCCATCAGACCTCAGATCGGCTTAATGTGCCCCCATCAGACTCCATAATGGAAGCGCTCACTTGTATTCGCCTGATTGTACTAAGGCCATCCCTGCTGGGCCCCCCCAGAAGTATTGGGCCCGGAGCATTGCCTCCCCTGACCCCCCCCCCCAGTAGCTACGCCTCTGGGCCTGATGTATGAAAACTGTCTAGGTCTAAAACTTTTTTGTTGCCCATAGCAACCAATCAGAGCTCCCCTTTCATTTCTCCAGAGCACTATATGAAATGAAAGGGGAGCTCTGATTGGTTGCTATGGACAACAAAGAAACTTCTACACCTAGACAGTTTTCATACATAAGGCTCTAGGTGTTTTACATCAGCAGATATAAGCCATGAGAGCAGCTAACCTCTCCACACATGAGCTCAGAGGAAACATAAAGCAGAGAGAACATGCACTGGACATAAAGGGCAGTACACAGTCATCTCAAATAAAAGCCTAAATCCTTAGATCAGGAATAGAACAGACATTTATAGGACATTTCATCATTTCACAAATTCTTATAAAAATATATTCAGCACTGAACTAAATTCATTATATATTTTAGGAGTCGGAGTCGGTCCATTTTATACCGACTCCGACTCCACCAAAATGGTGACCGACTCCGACTCCACAGCCCTGCATACCTCCCAACTCTCCCGGATCCTGCAGGACAGTCCTGGATTTCAGTGGCTGTACCACGGTCCCGGTACGGGTGAGGTATGTCACGCATTCTGTCAGCTGTCCCTGCTTCCATAGGAAGCAGAGACAACTGCCTGTAATGATGAAGCAGAGAGCCGCCCGTTGGACGGCCAGGAGCTCCATGTATTATCGTGCTGCTAGAGAACGCGGTGAGTATGTGGAGTTTATTTATTTTTTACTGCCTGTGAAGGGGGCACAGCTGGGCATATTACTTTACTGTGAGGGGGCACAGCTGGGCATATTACTTTACTGTGAGGGGGCACAGCTGGGCATATTACTTTACTGTGAGGGGGCACAGCTGGGCATATTACTTTACTGTGAGGGGGCACAGCTGGGCATATAACTTTACTGTGAGGGGGCACAGCTGGGCATATTACTTTACTGTGAAGGGGGCACAACTGGGCATATGACTTTACTGTGAGGGGGCACAGCTGGGCATATTACTTTACTGTGAGGGGGCACAGCTGGGCATATTACTTTACTGTGAGGGGGCACAGCTGGGCATATTACTTTACTGTGAAGGGGGCACAACTGGGCATATGACTTTACTGTGAGGGGGCACAGCTGGGTATATTACTTTACTGTGAGGGGGCACAGCTGGGCATATTACTGTGAGGGGAGCACAACTTTTTAAATACCATTGTGACTCCCATTTTTACACCACCCTCGCCAGTTTCCGAAAAGGGGGCATAGCATGGACAGGGCCATCAGCCCTGTCAAATTCATCATTATTCACAACAGAAACTGCAGAAAAAATTGATTGAGCTGCCATAAATCAGTTTGGCGCATGGACTGGACTATGACGAATAAATGAAATGCCTCCTCTGGTGGTTTAAGCCCTATTAAGACCAATGTAGCACACGCTGGTCTTGATAAATCATGGCCATAATGCTGATTAACATTTCATGGCATACGTCATCCATCAGCCCCCATGTTAAAAAAAAAAAGTCTTACTTTTTTGCAGGATGCCATAAAGACATGAATGGAACTTTGAATGGAAGCCTATGCATATGTTTGATGTATGTGACAGGTGCTTCTTTTTGCATACAGCAGGTAGGTGTAAATGTTGCCTAAGCCAAAAACCAGGAACAGGTCCAAAACATGGAAGTGGCAGAAATCTTTCCTGTTCTCTGTTCCTGTCCTAGTCATAGATTACCATGCTGTTGCACAATATTGGCATGAGAACGTAGCCTAAGAATTTCATGATAAAATGTGATGGCCATTGTATATAAAGAGCCATTATTCATCACAGTCTTGCATTTTACCTGTAGACAAAGTGCGGCACATCAGTTTATATGTGGTATTTATTCTTGAGACTTCATGGCCGGAAATCTCAGAAGGTTTTCATGGTATAGAAGACTACGTTCAATGCATGCAGAAGAAAAGCCATTGCTTTAAAAAGTTCACATATAGTTTATAGTCTTGAAGGATTCACAATCATATAGTTTAATCAAAAAAATATAACTGTAGATCTTTTTTACATGACACGTGACATGTTCATCTCTAGATCACAAGACGTTCTTGGTTTACATAATACAATAATATCTATTTTATCTGTATTTATTGATGACATTGAAAACGACACCAAATAACACTGTACGACCATAGCAATTCAAATATATACAGATATATGGAGTATGCTGTTCTGTCATAAGCTTGACAAGCCTACAAACATAGCCACAGTGCAAAACATAGTACCATATTGTACATGAATCTATACAAGCATGTATCCAAAAAGAGAAAGTAAGACTTTAGTAAAAAAAATTAAAAAAAAACTTCATATACTCTAATAATAAAAAAACATAGAGCTTTTACTATTGCTCTCCTGCATAGAAAAGGCTGGGCATGTGTCACATTTATTTACAGCTCTACAGTCTACCTTGCAGACATACCCAGGAATCATTTCTCCCTTCACTGACAGTCTTGAGAGTTTTATTGATATCTTAGCTTTTTTAATACTTCCACTTGCCTGTTTGCTGGTAATTCAGGCATCCCAGTATCTGCAGGTACAGTACCTTAGCATAAACCTAGTGCTTCGCTTGTACCTATTTTAATGAAAAGCACGTTCAAGTAAGAACTTTAATATCTACAAGACACAAGGACAGATCTAGGCAGTGAAAGTGTACCACCACCTATCTTTCTGTTTTTGCTCAGATTTCTGTATATTCAGGCTTATATTCAATGGTCATGATGACAAGTACCGCATCTTCCATGTCTCCATAGATCCTGACATATCAGTATAAAATGCATGTTCACTCTTTACTTTCTCTTTGTTCTGTTCCTTTCAACAATTTTGATTTTCTTTTGTTTGATATTGAACAAAATTAAATTGCTATGCAAAATTGAGAAATTGTTGGCACGTATAGAACTTCCTTAATCATTATCTTCTGTCACTACATAAATTCATCAGCTGCTCTGAGACACCTGCGAGTCATATTTTCTGAAGCTGGATCTATGGAGGATTCCCCTGCAAGAGAAAAAAGGAATTTTACCGAAATAAATACATCAATATTCAAATACGAAATAGTTTTCCTACAGATGGAAGACAACTGTATATCTAGTGCCACTTGTTGGTGACTACCCTGTAAGTCAACATCTGATATTTACCTATAGGTGGCACTAGGGAGCATTTTCTTCCTTCTGTAGGAGAGTTTTTTTGCATACTTTTCCCCCGGGATCCTTGCCTTGCCTTAAAGGGGTTTTACTGTGAACCACAGAATAATGGATAAGTGTCTGATCGTTGTGGTCCTACTATTGGGACTCTGCTGATCATGTGAACGGAAATCCCATGTTTCCCAATTTGAATGGAGTGGCCATCGCGTATGTCTCCTGCTGCTCTATTCAATTGTATGGAACGGCCGAAGATAGTCAAGTACTACACTTGAGCCGAATGAGGTGCCAGTGGCACTACCGCCGCTCCATTCAAACTGCAGAACACCTGTTCTCATGATTGGTGGAGGTCCCATTTATCAGACACTTATTACGTATCTTGTTGATAAGGCATAAGTTCTGTTCACTCCTGTAAAGACTCTACCAGCTCGATCCCCACAACGAGAATCACAACCTTCTGAGTCCATATTCATATATAATTATTTTTAGAAACAGTGATACAAAAGTAAAAGGGTCTTCTGAATGTTTTATACTGATTAGCTATCCTCAGGATAGGTCATCAGTATCTGATTGGTGGGGGTCTGACTCCCGGCCCCCCGGCCAATCAGTTATTTAAAAAGGTGAGTGCTGTGGCCTCTTTCTAGGCCAGTGACATGACATTAATTTGTCACATGGCCTAGGTGCAGCTTAGTACCATTCAAGTGAATAAGGCTGAGCTGCGAAACCAAGAACAGTTGCTTTCCAATGGATGGTGCTATGATTGGTAAGCTGCGAGAAGGCCGCGGTGCTCACAGAGGTGTCGGGAGTCGGATCCACACTGAACACATACTGATAACCCATCCTGAGGATAGGTCATAAGTACTAAACATTTGGAAAACCCCTTTAAGACTTAAAATTAATGATTCTTGTATTATATTGTACAATATTGTAATCCTGACTGTAACTCTTTGTACCATTCATCAGTATGGATGATTGTGTTTGACTTTGCAGATTTTCTTTTAATTAGACACCCCTTTCCATGGCAGACACAAAACACAGAACAAGCTCACTTGCAACTACCTGCATGCCTGGAATACTTTCACCTAGCTCCAGCCAACTGTGAAGTGAAGGATGGTTCCTGCCCACAACTTGGAGAATCTTCAGCCTGTTTACCATCTCCAGAAATAATAGCTCTATTGTCACCAAACCATTTGTTAGCCACAAATGCATTCAAAGCATCAACAAGTTTCCCACTGAACAAACAGACTGTGACACACTGGCAATGACATTGATAATGGAGGGACGGAAGATCCTGCAGTTACACAAGCGTCACAGGACACACACGAAGCATCATCAAGAAATACTTCTCAGACAGTTGCTTGTGATTTATATAGCCTTTTTATCAGGAGTAAAGACGGCAACAGCAAGATATTTCAAGTATTTGTAGTGGGGAGATAAGAATGTGAAGCTTATTATACAATCCAGGTGCGAAGTGCATTCCTCTGGTCAGAAGTGAGGTGTTCAACTCCATTAGGAATTATACCTGAGATTAATGGGTCTGCTCCAGCTTGCATATTGCTTTATACCTGACAAATTTTCTGTCTGGCTGCAAATGCATAGCATCCGGACTGAATCCTGACCCGTTTTTCATACATTATCTTTGCTTTCAGGAAAAATCGGAGCATGTTCTATATTGTGCGTTTTTCATGCAGCCCTGGCCCCATAGAAGTGAATGGGGCTTGCGTGAAAAACGGAAAGCATCCAGACGCAATGCCTTTTTACTGACAGATACTAGGAGATGTAGATTGCTGTTTTTGGTGAAAAACGCATAAAATTCCAGATACAATCCACACAGAAAAAACACACACTGAATGCTATCGCAGAAAAAAACAGACTGAACTTGCGTGCTAAACCATCAGTTTTTCCCTGAACAGATCCTGATACAGTCCGTATTGCTGATGTGAAAGATACTGTACCTAATTATTTCACTGCTCATGGCAATTCCCTACCTATGAAACACTCATACATTTTTTTACCTGAATAGGTATGCCAAAATACTGATATAAATACTAATACTACCATATATATCACAAACAATGCTCCTCACTGCACAAATATAAGTGCCATTCAGTGTCCAAATAATGCTGCCAAACAATGCCTAAATACTAACGGTTTTAATGGTAAAGTCCCTGGTAGTCCAGGTTTACTTCCACTCTTGTTGCTCCGAGGACTCCAGTCCTTGAGGTACCCCCAAGGAAGCAGGGCCCTGGGAAATGGCCCAGTTGCTACCCCTGAACCTGCCTTATATTTTTTATAATAGTAAACTGTTCATTTTGTCATGCAATACTGTGTCAAATATCCAATACTTTGGCAATGCACTAAAGCATTTGCTCAAATCTAGGAGTAGGTAAAAATGAATTTCACTGCATACTGATTAGACATTTATAAGCAGACCTCCACAGCTTTGTTTGTCACCACTCGTTCTGGGCTCCAGAAATGGAATTGAATAAAAGTTTGTACCTTCTCTAATTAGAAACAATGTCTATAGTGATACATTGCTATTTAATGGATTTGTCAGAAGAGTAAGCAGTTATTTCCAGAGTATACAGAAACTATGACTATTGAGTATGTAATAAAACTCAATATAGCTGCCACATAACTATTTGCTGCTTGTACAGTACGTATAGACAATTCTGCAACATTCACCTTGCATCACTCGGAGGCTTTACCATTGGTTTGTACAGGTCAGGAATCTTGCGCTCGATCATGGGTCGGAGATTCTCCTTTAACCTACTGTAATTTTTCTTCAGCTCTTGCTGATATTCCTTCTGCTCAGAAGTAATGAGTCTCTTGTTCTTCTCCACTGCCTCTCCACACCTGCAGAAGGAAACAAGATTTGTATGTATGAACAATCAGGCATTGTTAATAGAAGTAGTGGCAGATGCTTGAAGTGTAGCTACACTTTTAGATAACTTTTCAAGACAATCTACTGTTTGTGTAGATGAGTTATAACACTATATCTGGCACTTATAACTTGTATCTGCCATTTTTAGCAGTTTTCCTCTCTACTTTCCTCTACGTTATAATTCTCAGTTGTCCCTGAGCTGGTAGGTGGAGACTAGCTGGTGGTATCATGTCTCCAATATGCTGCATATGGAGAAACCAGTAGATTCTGCTCCACAATTCTCACTCAGAGTTGCTCAGAAGCTCCATATAGAACATTATAGAGAGGTACTGAGCAGTACGAATGTGAATTAAAGGGGTACTCCCATCTCACAAATGTAGTTTGTATAATTAGATATAGCCATACCAATATTATTACTAATAGAATGTATTTATATAAAATGTACCATTTAGAAGATTTCCCTATTTGTATTTCCATTGTCCCACACACATCAGTCAGGCCGTTGCCCCTAGTTACGACCACTGCGGCCATGTAGTAGTGGTGGCCGGCTTGCTCTTGTTCAAACCCGCTCTGAGGTAACTACTGTATTGTGAACGCACATTGCATGAGCATGCGCAGATACATTTTAGGGTTGGAGCATTTTTGTCTGCCTTTCCAAAACGCAGAGAAAAGGATCTTGTTCCAAGATCAATTCATCTCTATGGAGCAGGATCCATTTATAAAGTCTGTGTTTTGGACGGGTCCTGACCATTGCGTTTTGGACTGGTAGCATCCAAAACGCAGATGTGAAAGTACCGTAAGATGTGTCTCCACATGCTCATGCAATGTGCATTCACAATACAGAAGTTACCTCAGAGCGGGTTTAAACAACAGCAAGCCGGCCACCACTACTACATGGCCACTGTGGTCATAACCAGGGGCAACGGCCTGACTGATTGTGTGGGACAATGGATATACAAATTGGGAAATCTTCTAAACGGTACATTTTATATAAATACATTCTATTAGTAAAAATATTGGTATGGCTATATCTAACTATACAAACTACATTTGTGAGATGGGAATACCCCTTTAAGCACTTTGGGTGAGACAGGAAACTTACTATTGACTGTGGCCTCTGTGTCTGGATTTTTTTCACTCCAGCTTACTTTCCCCTATTCCCTTAATAGATGTAGTAAACAACTCTGTTGATTGCTTGCAAATTTAGAATCTTTATTTGAGTACAGTAAGGCGGCTTGATAACATGCGTGACGTTTCGGCCAGATCAAATGGCCTTCTTCAGACTTCTACCGCAATGGAGTAAAGTGCCAAGGAAAAAAGCGCTGTGGAAACAGAGAACGATAGCCGCTGGCTATCACAGGTAAGATGCGCTGAGCCAGCTTGTACAGTAGCCTGATACTTCAGTGAGCTGACAGTCCATCTTGATCTCACAAGATGCATTCAGCAAAGAATTCACAGTACATGTTCGTTTACCAAAGGGGGTGTAAGAAGAAATAGTTGAAAGATGGATTTAGTTTATTTCATTTGCCTGTAATATTGATTTATTCAAAGTTGTATGAAAAAAGCTTGTTCCCTATTATAGCCCCTTGTAAACATGTCAATTGATCAAACAATAATTTTCTCATTTGATGTTGATCACATCTTTTAGGATTACATAAAAGTCATTATGTAAACAGTATGTGCTGTTAATAATGGAAAGTGTGGGAGAGGAGGGAACAAACGATCAAGTGAACAATCATTTGTATAAAACAACCCCCCAATAATTGCAACATATAGTTTCTATCGTTGATTGGAGCTTGTTACAGGTAATTTATCTGCCGATGTAAATGAACCCTTGGTTAGGCTTACATCTTCGCCCTATTACAATGTTTGGGCAGTGCAAGCAACAATTGATGATAACGCATCCATTGGCACCTATTTGCACTTGCTGATGCAAACTGAATATGGAAGCTACTGCAGTCGCCCCTCCTTCATTCAGTTCTGTTGATTACACAGGAAGATGTGCTGCTGATGTCCTGCAATCTGATGAAAGATGCCCATCAGCCAACAAGTGAACGTTTGTTCGTTAATCAGCTGATCGGCTATATGATTATAAGGCAAATTTCGGGAATGATCATTCCTATGTATACTTGATCCCAATAATTTTCCTGAAAATTGTGTGGTCTAATAGGGCTCTAAAACCAAAGCGAGATCTATAGAATAGAATTCAGATAGCACATAATCCACACTGAATATGAAACAGTATTTTATAAAGAATATAACAAATAGTGAGCTGCTATTGTACTTTGGGATATTATACTATAAAAATTAAAGTCTAACTATCATGAGAAAAATACATTTTAAAGGGAACCTGTCAACAGGTTTGGGGCCACAAAACACTAAAATCACCGTGAATGGTTTAGGGTCCTAAGTGAGTGAGAAAATGAAGAGCCAACTTACCTGGGACATGTGGTACTGCACATGCGCCTAATACTGCTATGAGTCCTGGACTCTTCTCCTGGTGAGTTAGATCTTTATTTACTTACTTTTCTGGGGAAGATGAGTTTGTTATGGGCAGGTTTGAAACCATAAACTCCAGATGCATAATGGCATGCTGGCGGTTTAATAGACCTGAATCAGATACAGGACAGGTTTCCTTTAAAATAAAATTAGTGGGTGAAAACTCACTAAAACAGAGTTTGGGGAGTCATCAATAGCACTGTGTATATACATGAGGAATACTGAATGACTTGTATCTGGCATTTTTTAGCAGTTTTCCCCTGTGCATAGTGAATGACTAGCTTGCAGTTCTCTCAGACATGGTGGGTGGAGACTAGCTGTCATCCACTGCACACAAAGTAGAGGATAATCTGCTTCCTAACCTTCTCTGTGCACTCAGAAGCAGCGCTAGGATCATGGAGGACATTAAAGAGAAGTACTGACCCTTATATATGTGAACAAAACACTTGGGTTCAAATATAAACGTCCTATTCAGCTACAGCAGTCTCTTTGTGCCTATCTCTTCTGTCTCACACCTTCTCCTACTCACTCCTCCCACCCCTTTCCATAGACTTGTATTAACATGTTTAATCTGGTACTTGACCCAGATGGTTTTCAAGCATATTTCAGAGTAAAAAGCAATTAGCAAGTGGGTGGGGGGAAGGGGGGCTAAACAGCTGATAACATGAGATCTAGATATTTCTAACTGATAAGACATATTACAAAGTTTCTGCTGGTCGCTTGTACTACTGATTTATGCAAAGCTTTGTGAAATGTTAGTGACCATTTAAGTCTTTATCGTAAGGTCCTAATGACATTAGATTTTCTACTGTTTCCACCCTATTTCATGTGTACGCTGAGTGTAAGGCATCAATTTTGTTTGTAACTAAATTTTTTTGTGGCGGTCAATACCGTTTCAGCTCCTAGTCAAGAGGTCTACCCCTTCTATGATTGGTCTCATATCCACATGAACCTTAACAGTAAAGTCTCCTAAGATTCATGAGACTTATTTAGCCTAGTCACTTCCAGTGTGTTAGCAGAATGTAAAAGGTACACATTCTGGTGACTCCAAGATCACCACCTTATCAAGTTAGGCAAATAAAGAAGACATGTCACCTCTTTTTCCTCTAGAAAAAAAACATAGGGAATTATATGTCCTCCTCTTTGCCAGGGACTCATCAAAACATAATTTTGATTCCACTTATATAATATAAATATAAATATATAAATATAATAAAAACAATACAGACAAGTATATCATGGCAGGCTCACTTCCTTCACGTCACACATCTCAATAAAGTATGGCATGCATAAAAAACAGGCTATATAACACAGCAGGAGAGCTAGAGGGCTCAGACACAAGGAGACACATACCGCATAATGAATTCCTTGAAGCACAGTCTCAGCTTGTTGTGATGTCGATATAGTTTAGGGTCAGCCGGGATTTCGGCCAGAAAGACTTGAGCTACCTCTAGTGGTCCCTGTTATACACACATGACAGTAGAGAAATGTTAACCTAAGGAAATTATTCATTATTCAGGCCACAACCTGCAACTGTGCAACACGAAAAAGTAGCCCACCTCCAGTGATAGTATGACAAGATGAACGAGCAAGTGGATTATTTTTTTAAATTACCCACAAGTCACACAAGATGCTGAAAGTGGTCCCTGTTCACGTCTCTGCATCTTGGGCAGGTCAGCTGATACTGCTTGTGATGCTGAGGATGGTGTTTGTGACGTCTTCCTTGAGTTCATCCAGGGGATGTGGATTGTTGGCGTATACTTTCTGTTTTAAATTTCCCCACAAAAACAAATTGCACAAGTCTGGGGAACGTGGTGGCCATAACCCCTCGCTCACAGTTCGCTCCTCCGTAAACAGTTCATGAACCTGTACCAGTGAGGTCCGTGAGGTGTGGCATGTTCTACCATCTTGTTGGAAAAAGCAGGACATTTTTTCTTCTGTAGCATCACTGTTGAAGAGCTGTAAGCAGTATCAGCCAAAATATTCCCCTGTATAATTGTGATACTTGAGTGGCTTTATTTTCCATTTTGCTACATCCAGTCATATCAGGTGCTAGCAGTTTTTGGAAAGGGCTGCTGATTGTACAGTGTTAGTCCTTATGAACAGGATCATCTATAGATGCATGTGAATTTCTTCTGTTCTTCAGTATGGAGGTATACAGAAAACAAATCAAGCTTTGTCATAGATTTATTTTTCTCCAGAAGCAATGGATCTAGGGGAGAATAAGCTGCACCCTAGTAATAAGGTGCTGTACTGAGGTAACATATGGTGGCATTCAGAGTGTCTAGGACTCTAACTGATTGGTACTCATTTGTGCCGAACCATGAGATCTTCAAGGAGACCTGTCACCAAAAAATCCAGAGCAATCTGCAGGCAGCATGTTATTAAACAGGAGAAGCTGAGCAGATTGATATATATTTTGGTGGGAAAAGATTCAGTAAAACCTGTAATTTATACATTTACATCTGCAGCCCTGTGAAGTGCTATCCGGTATAGGAGGGAGGTGTTATCAGTGACTGACGACTATCTCTCTATCTTGGAAGCCACTGAGAATGCTGGAAAGCAAACAAGTTCAGAACCCATGCCATGTATTTAGAATTTTTTAAACTTTTAAAACTTTTTTTTAAGTAAAACACACATATGCCCTACAAAGTAATAGATTCTCTTTAATAATCACAAGCAAAGTATTTGTACAAATATAAAATAGCACTGGTCAAATTTATATACCATCAACATCAGGTAGGTGTACGTCCCACCCCTTGGACATGAACGGCTGAAGTGAAGGAGGGCCCACTGAGCAAGCCCGCCAACCTTCATTCACCACTAAGGGGGTTCCGAAAATAGTCGTACACTTTGGCTATTTTTCGGAACTCCCATAGCATATGCGGTGCGCTCTCTTTCACTCGGAATGTGTCACAGAGGTGGGACCCGCATCTGTCCTAGCAATACGCCATCAATGTCTGAGAGGATTATAACTAGAGATGAGCGAACGTGCTCGAAACGAGCACTGTACCGCTCGGCTCCCCTGCGCTCGCATGGGCGCAGGCAGCCGCTTCCGTCTTCCTCGTCCCCCTCCCCTTCATCACTCCTACCCCCTCCCTTGGTTGAACTTGATGGACATGTGTCTTTTTTCAACCGTATTAACTATGTAACTATGAGGAAGGGGAGCCGAGCGGTACAGTGCTCGTTTCGAGCACGTTCGCTCATCTCTAATTATAACCCTTTAACTGTGTTTATGATAAATACTTCTTAGTACATACGATTAGGATTCAATGCTCTATTAGCTTGAAATAAGTCATCTGCACATTATGACTAAATTGAATATCCAATAAATTCCCACAAACCTGATTTACTGTGGCTCCTACAGAACCTTGCAGGACCATCTGCAGCATTTTCGCATCTGGCGGTTCCTGGCTGGTAGCAACTGCTAGCTCAAGTGTTTTCTTCTGCATGTCTTCTATGGCAACTTCAATGGGTGTCAGAATAAACTAAAAGACAAAAGATTTCTGTTTTTACACACAAAAAGAAAACTTTTACACAGGTTTATTAATTCTAAGGCAAAGAAAGGCACAAATGTTTATGCAAATCTATGGCTTAAAGGGGTATTCCCATCTCACACATGTAGTCTGTATAGTTAGATATAGCCATACCAATATTATTACTAATAGAATGTATTTATATAAAATGTACCGTTTAGAAGATTTACCTATTTGTATATCCACAGTCAGGCCATTGCCCCTGGTTACGACCATCTCGGTCATGTAGTAGTGGTGGTCTGCTTGCTCCTGTTCAAACCCGCTCTGAGGTAACTGCTGTATTGTGAACGCACATTACATGAGCATGAGGAGACACATCTTAGGGTTGTAGTATTTTTGTCTGTGCTTCCAAAACGCAGAGAAACGGATCCTGTTCCAAGATCAATTCATCTCTATGGAGCAGGATCTGTTTATAAAGTCCTGACCATTGTGTTTTGGACTGGTAGCGTCCAAAACGCAGATGTGAAAGTACCGTAAGATGTGTCTCCGCATGTTCATGTAATGTGCGTTCACAATACAGCAGTTACCTCAGAGCGGGTTTGAACAGGAGCAAGCCGGCCACCACTACTACATGGCCGCGGTGGTCGTAACTAGGGGCAACGGCCTGACTGATGTGTGTGGGACAATGGAAATACAAATAGGCACATCTTCTAAACGGTACATTTTATATAAATACATTCTATTAGTAATAATATTGGTATGGCTATACAAACTACATGTGTGAGATGGGAATACCCCTTTAAGAAGTGTGCAGCTTTTAATAAGTTTGGCGCAATTCACTCCAAAGATCTTTTTTTTTTTTAGCCTGCAGTATAAAATGTCATTCTTAATAAATATTCCCAAGGTTTTCCTCATTTGTCTGCAAAGCTACTGATGAACTACTGTCATGTCATGATAAGTTGTGCCAAGTGACAAATTCAGTCCTGCTTTTTTGACAAACTCAACCTGCTACATCTGTATACGGTTCGCTCAGTATCTGCGCTATTCTTTCCACACAGGCCTGATCATGAATAAATTAAGATAACGTGCCCACTAGACATATGACATGTATGCGGAGTGTGAGCTATTGTTAATGTTTCCCCTATTCAATACAGCTGCCAGAACTAAATAAGTATTTCATCTGCTTCCATTATAATTGTTCAGCCTTGTTTATCCAATGTTTGTCATCGCACTCCCGCCATTATACTGTGTCTTTAAGTCAACATAAGCTTATTGTCTGCTGGCAGTCTATGGCTGCCAATGTATACACCAGGGAGCGCACTGTGACATTGTCAGCATCAGGACTGTTCTGTCTCACTAGTTTACTTGAGAAGTTCTGCAGTATTTTTCTCCATTATAGTAAATCTCATTAGAATGTTGTAGATTCTATATACTTCACTTAAAGGCTATTTTTTTTATTATGGTATGTTATTCATTTTGGGCTAAAAATATTTTTTCTATTGGTCTCTATTAAAAATGTTAACAGTGTTTGTTCTACACAGTTACACAGTATACAGTACACAGTATCTGTAGAATATCTTGCTTTCAATTTCACTCTGAACCCATCAGGTTGCTGCTGTGACGGCTCGATAGATATAGCCCTTATCTCTGAACTCCTGACAGCTCATAAACACGTTTTATAGATAAATGTGTATGAAACAGATACAAATATGGCTTAAGGCCCCTTTACACAGCTCAATTGCTATCACTAACTAGCCAATAAATAGCCAATAAATGAGCAGTTTACTCATTCATCGAGTAAGTGGCAGCACCTTTACACTGGCAGATCATCAGTAACTCACTAATAAGTGTTCATATGAAAGCCCGTTAGGGATAATCTGCCCGAGCATCGGGCAGTCTAAAGGGGCCTTTAAATGAGTGTTTATGAGCTGTCAGGAGTACAGTGATAAGGACTACAAAACGAACCATAAAAGCAGCAACCTGACAGGTTCAATGTGATTGAAAATAATTAAACAAGTAAAATACAATAATAAAAAAATAGCCCCAAAGGTGTTTCTAGACTCTTAACTTTTTGTTATCCTTCTTTACACATTTTACAACACTGTACCTCTTCCTTCTGGATGACGGTTATGCGGGTCTTGATATATGGAAAAGCATGCATTGTGGTCAGAATGGTCTTCCTCTTGTACTGCTCACTAAGATCTCCTCGAGGACGTCCATCAAGAGTAAAGGGGGTGGTATACATAAATCGGCGTAGGTTATAGTTCTTCTCAAAATAAGTCATCCTGTATTTCATTTCATACTCCTCAAAGTATGGCTCCACAAATGTAATCTGGATGTAGGCCTAAGGAGCAAAGTAGGGTATAAAAGAACAGAAGAATGATATATTAGTGATTTATTACAGTATTTATGTACTTGTGTTTGATAAAATTTCAGTCTTTGAGTGAGTATTGAGTTAGCTCATAAGCTCCCCCTAGTGATAATTGTATGCAGGCAGAATATTACCATTAAAGAGGACCTGTCACCTCTCCTGACATGTCTGTTTTAGTAACTTCTTGGGGGAAGGGGGGTGCTCATGCTGTCTCACACTGGCAACACTGATTGGATAGTGTCAGACTGTACAGTGACCCTACATACTGTTAACACCCAGTTACAAATGCATTAATACATTTCTACTAGTAATAACAGAGGATTGGAATAACATAGAGTTATATGAAAAGATGCTCCAGAATCGTTATTGCAGGGGAATACATTTTTTTTAAAGTATGACAGACATATCAGGGGTGGTAATGGGTCCTCTTTAACTTTATGGGGGAATTTATCAACCCCTGCATGCCACAAATTTGTGCGCAAGCACCATTTACAAAAAAATGTGTGCCTTTTTGTGGTTTTATGCCACGCTCTTTACCATTCTGAAAGGTTGGTGGGACATGGGCTTAGTAGAAAGAGGCCTTGCAACTTTACTATAATTTATGTCAGAAAGCGATGTAAATTATAGTTCAAATGTACACTGGCTCATAGCCGCCACAGATCTGACTTTCTGGTACACAGGCCTGTGCCTCATGATGAATTAGGAGCATCTCTCTCCAGCGCAAACAAGATACCCTATGGCTATGACAGTAAGCAAATCATTAGGAGTTCTGTAACATAATATGATTTCAGACCCTTATTTGCGTTTTCAGATAACCACAAACCATGCTAAAATCAATTAAGAAATTGTTTCTGTACCTTGTTGGGATCCAGTTTGGACTTATCCACAGGAGTCGAGTCTTTAATCACTTCCACCATATGTTCTCCAAAACAATTACCATAAAATCCCTGCAGTGGAAATAAAGATAGAAAGTAATAATTTTGCAGATCATATGATATTACTATATGGTATGTATTTTAATTTTCTGTGCCAATACGACATGCAATGTATTTATATTGATATTATGTTATTACATGATATGTTGTATATATGAAGCATATCTCCATATAAAGGTGGGGGGAAGGAGAGTGCTCTCTTCAAGAATACCGTTAAATATGAGTCTTATATACCTTTTGCCTAGGTACCCATACATATTACACTAAAGTTGTTCAAAACTGATGATTTTAACCAAAATGATCATTCAGCAGTGTTTCAAATATTTATATTAATTTGGGCCCAGCTCTTCCCTCCTTGCGAGTCCTGTATATATGTTAGTGTGTGCAGATCTGTGTCTTGTCATCTAGGGCCTTTGAAGTTGCCTCCTCAGCTACCAGATAGGAGAGGTGTGGCGTAATAAAAGCGAGTCATAGAAAGAGAGAGTTGGGTATCATTTCTTGAGGCTCACCAAAGTTGTGAAAATTTGTCCTGGTTTTCTGCCTGCTTCGGAGCCTATGCCATTTATGTGAGTGTTAGGTTTCTGGTTTATTTCCTTTTAAGAAACTGTTGTGCATTGTTTTACTGTATGTCTTTTGTTAACCCTTTTTAGTATATATAAGCATAAGCATTATGACCTGTATTTTACATACTGCGGTTCTAAATCAATAATCTAGAATAAGAAAATCTTAAAAATGGATAAGACAATTTACCTCTAATCTGTGGGAAATCTCAGGGAGTTTGGTGATTGTTGGTTCTTTGTAAATAAACTCCTGTTCATCCAGGTCACCAAATTTTGCTCCATAAAATCCTACACGGAAGTATGTGCCAAACATTCTCTTCTGCCCCTGTTGCATTCAAATAACATATTAGTTACATTATTTACATCTTATTTTTTCTTTAAACAAAAGTACTTTAAAATAAATTACAGTTTTCCCAAAACAAAAACAGGGTAAGGGAAAACCACTGCATCTGTGGGGGGGTTAATGATCCCCAGAATAGGGAACCTGTACACACAAAATAAACAGAGCAGCCGGTCAGAGATGGCCAGCCAAGGACGGCTCTCCGCTATCTCCAGAACACCCATACAAATGAATAGAGCTGATGATCACATCTCACCACCTGCGCACTTGACCCAATCCCATCCCACCTCATTCCCAACCTCTCCTCAGTGTTCATCCCAGCCCTAACTCATCTCTTCAACCTATCTCTGACCTCTGGTGTCTTCCCCTCTGGTTTTAAACACGCTACAATTAAACCCATCCTTAAAAAACCCTCACTCGACCCATCTTCTCTGTCCAGCTATCGCCCCATATCACTTCTGCCATATGCCTCAAAGCTATTGAGCAACATGTCCATTCAGAACTGTCCTCTCACCTCTCCTCCTGCTCACTCTTTGACCAACTACAGTCAGGCTTCCGACCCCACCACTCGACTGAAACTGCCCTTATAAAAGTCACCAACGATCTGCTAGCAGCCAAAACCAAAAAACATTACTCTGTTCTCCTCCTCCTTGACCTGTCCTCTGCCTTTGACACCGTCGACCACTCCCTTCTACTACAAACTCTCTCGTCTCTTGGCATTACTGACCTGGCCCTCTCATGGATTGCATCATACCTCACAGACCGGACATTTAGCGTCTGCCACTCTCACGCCACCTCCTCCTCCCATTCCCTCTCTGTTGGTGTCCCACAAGGCTCAGTCCTAGGTCCCCTGCTCTTCTCTATCTATACCTTTGGCCTGGGACAGCTCATAGAGTCCCATGGCTTTCAGTATCACTTTTATGCTGATGACACACAAATCTACCTCTCTGGTCCAGACATCGCCACCTTACTATCCAGAGTCCCACAATGCCTATCTTCAATATCTCTTTCTTTCCTCACGCTTTCTAAAACTTAACATGGATAAAACAGAATTTATCATCTTTCCACCATCTTGCACAGCCCTCCAACAGACCTATCTATCACCATCAACGACTGCACACTCTCCCCCGTTAAACAGGTCCGCTGCCTTGGAGTGACCTTGGATTCTGCACTCTCCTTCAGACCGCACATCCAAGCCCTTTCCACCACCTGCCGCCTCCAACTCAAAAATATCTCCCGTATCCGTGCGTTCCTCAACTATGAGTCTGCCAAAGTACTAATACATGCCCTCAATCATCTCCCGCTTAGACTACTGCAACATTCTCCTCTGTGGCCTTCCATCTAGCACCCTAGCCCCCCTCCAATCTATCCTCAACTCTGCTGCCCGACTAATCCACCTCTCACCGGTTACTCCTCTGCCTCTCCCCTTTGCCAATCCCTTCACTGGCTCCCCATTCCCCCAGAGAATTCAGTTTAAAATACTAACAAAATACATACAAGGCCGTCCACAACCTGTCCCCTCCCTACATCTCAGAACTACTCTCCCGATACATCCCCACACGTAATCTCCGATCCTCACAAGACCTCCTTTCTCCTCCACTCTTATCAACTCTTCACACAATCGCCTCCAGGATTTCTCCCGCGCAGCCCCAATACTCTGGAACTCTGTACCCCAACATATCAGACTCTCACCTACAGTGGAATCCTTCAAAAGAAATCTGAAAACCCACCTCTTCAGACAAGCCTACAACCTGTGACCCTGCTGCTGCTACACTGCCATGACCAGCTTTACCCTCACCTACTGTGTCCTCCCATACCGCATAGATTGTAAGCCTTCACGGGCAGGGCCCTCTCTCCTTCTGTACCAGTCTGTAACTTGTTTGTCCTAGAGCAATTGTCTAGACTATGTATGTAAACCCCTTTTAACATGTACAGCGCTGTGGAATGAATGGCGCTTTAATAATAAATAATAATAATAATAATAATGTACACATGGCCAACCAGCTGCCCTGTTCATTTTTGGGGGGCTCAACGGGGTACAAGTTCCCTATTCTCGAGATCAGTGCGGGACCCCCAATGATCCGTTAGTTATCCCCTGCCCTGTGAGTAAGAGATAACTTAACACAACCGGAATACCCCTTTAATAGTATTTCCCTGCATAGTAGTTGCCAAAACCACACACTGTGCAGAGAACTGCAGTACCGCTCCATTCAAGCTCCATTGACATTATTATAATATTATAGTGAAACCAATTTTTAGACAAAAACTGCATTGAAAGGTTTTTTGTATTTTTTTTGGGGGGGTGGGGTGGGGGTCTAGCTCTATGTTACCGCTACCAGATACCGATACCAGTACTGACTAGGCATTATTTACCATCTCCTTTGCCTCAGTACCTTTTTATCACTACAAGTCACGAGCGCATGCGTCTACTCACCATGACAACACACGGGAGTACACATGTATACTATGGATGTTACTCACCATGGTGATCGGCAACACAGTGCACATGCACAGGATCTCACTGCCACAACAACGAGACGAGCAACCAGACCAGTTGCTGTACACTCTAGTACACTTCTGGTCATGCGCAATGCTGTCTAAAGCAAGGAACGAGAACTATATGGCCCTATTGGCGCAGATCTCACTCTGTTGAGTGTCTATGTCTCTATTTCTAGACACGGTTAGGGCTAATGCACACGAACGTATATTCTTTCCATGTCCGTTCCGTTTTTATTTGTGGACCTTATGTGGAAGCATTCATTTCTATGGGTCCGCAAAAAAAACGGAAGGTACTCCGTTTCTGTATGTCCCTATTTCTGTTCCACAAAAAGATAGAACATGTCCTATTATTGTCCGCATTACGGACAAGGATAGGACTGTTCTATTAGAGGCCAGCTGTTCCGTTCCGCAAAATACGGAATGCACACGGACGTCATCTGTATTTTTTGCGGATCTGTTTTTTGCGGACCGCAAAATACATACGGTCGTGTGCATGAGCCCTTATCCCTGTTGCATTCATGTTATTATTATTGGGCACTGTTTTATAATGGATGTGGTCTGAGGTAACGCTTCCTGTGTTATGGTAGTGACGTCATTTCACATGACAAGTGCTTGAAAAAGGTTAATAACTATCCGAAACGTTGCATCCCCTGGATTGCTGATCATGGAATAAATTTGCACTTTCAACGGCAAGTGCTGCCTTTCTCCTTTTTTGGATTTGTCTTCGGCTGTTTAGGACTTAGCTCTGTGTGACAACGGTACGATATAATTAAAAGAAATGAGGATTTAGTACCTTGGTTATTATGCGATCATATGCCCTCTTGAGTTTCTCATGGGTAGAAGAGAGCTTTCTGAAGTCTCGATGAGCTTCAAGAACTGGGATGACGATTTTGTAGACTTCATTCACTGTCTCATAGAATCCTGCCTGTAGGAAATAGTACATTTAATGTAAGATTATTATATACATTTTAACCAGTTTTGGTCTTAACAAACAGATCATTTGTTTTTGTACCATCGAATAATAGTAGAACGTATGTGGTCAAACAGCTACACGTTCATCATACAGGCATGGCTGATAGGTGATTGGTATTTTCTCAACTAGTAATAAAATATGAACACACCTAAATGCCATAGTAATCCATTCATGTACAAATCCAAAAAAAAAATTAAAAAATCATATTTTTATATACCCATTATTATTATTAAATTAATAAAAAAATGACTCACCTTTTCAATGCCCACTGCTCCAGCTCTGATGCCCAGTAGTCCCTGTCAATCTTTGCATCAATGATTTTACATCTGCTTGACCGCTACAGCCAATCACTGGTTGATGCTAGCATATACAGCACAAGACTGCTGAGGCCAGTGATTGGCTCTAGAAGTCACACGGATGTATGGAATGCACCGCCGGAGCATCGGCTCTAGAGCAATGGTTTTTTTAAATTATATTTTTTTCAGTTAGGCTAATTTCTTAAACTCCATCAAATATCATTACTAAATCATCTATGTAATAATACAGAAACACTTAAAGGGATTCTGTCAGCAGGATATGGGGTATAGAGATATTCACATCTATGTATTATTCTCTGCGTTGTAATTCCAAATATACTATTCTTAATTCTATCAGAGCAGTAGTTTCTTTAAAAAATCGTTTACATTCATATGTTAATTACTCACTTAAGGAGCCCAAGGGGCTGTGTCCCTGGCCGTTGGAGCCCAGCCGCTCCGAATATTTTGGAGCCCAGCACCACCCTCCTGCTAATTATTCACTCCCCTTTAGTGCTCTGGGCATCCATATGATGTCCATAAAGGTAGTTTTATGTCATACTTATTATGCTAAAGAACACTTACTTGACTGAAGAGCTCCGCAGCTTGTTCCAAAAGTCCAACTAGTCCAGTCTCTGAGAAGTATCTTCCAGAACATACGCCATCTTCATCTGGAGTCAAGATGTCATCAGATACTGCTGATTCTTCTATCACATTAGAGGAAATGTTCTGAAAAGGTCATTAGGAATATTATCACTTTCCCATAGAGATACACAGTATATGGATGCAAAATTAACCTTTCATTGTTTCTCTTTTGTATACAGAGGAGACATATGATTTAAAGGGGTTGTCTCATCTCAGACTTTAATGGCATATCGCTAGGATATGCCATCTAAGTCAGTTTCAAGAACAGGCCAAACGCAGTGAAGGACAGCGCACTGCGCAGGCACTTCCGCCCTCCATTCACTTCTATGGGACTTCCGAACCCTAGCTCGGCTACTTCCAGAAATCCCACAGAGGTGAATGGAGAGGTGGCAGTGCATGTATGGTGCATTCTTCAATCACTTCTATGTGACTTTCGGTAATAGCCAAGTGTACTTGCTATTTTCGGAACCCATAGTAGAAAATGGAGAGCACCCGTAAATGGATGGTGTGCTCTCCTTCATTTTGGGCGTCCCATTGTGGAGATAGGTGTGGATACCAAAGGTGGGACCCACTCCTATCTGACTTTGATGGCATATCCTAGTTATATGCCATCAATTCTTATTTTTTTCCTTTTATTTAATGGGAATGAGAATACCCCTTTAATATTATCATTAAAAGGGTTTTCCAAGATTTTTTTTTTTTTACAGATGACCTATCGTCAGAATAGGTCATTAGTATCTGATCTGTGAGGGTCCGACACCCGGGACCCCCGCCGATCAGCTGTTTTGAGAAGGCACAGACACTCCTGTGAGCGCCGCTACCTTCTCCCTGCTCACCAAGCACAGCGCCGTACATTGTATAGTGGCTGTGATTGGTATTGCAGCTCAGCCCCATTCACTTGAATGGGGCTGAGCTGCTCCTAGGCTACGTGATACATGATACAGTGTGTCATCACTGGCCCAGGAAATGCAGGCAGAAGGCTGTGGACCACCACCAATCACATACTGATGACCTATCCAGAGGACAAAAAAACATAGACTATATTATTTAAAAGTCAATGAGTTATAGAGATATGAAAAGTTTTGATTGGTGGGGGTCTGAGTGCTCAGAACCCCACTGATCGCAAGTACTAGGAGAGAGTAGTGCTCCCATATTGCACCCTCTGTCCTCACTGCAGGAGACGGGCTCAGTAGAAGGCTATTGGCCCATCTCAATTCCGTCCTCTGCAGCGAGGTCATCATATGCGTGCGTTTGTCTCTCCTTCTAGCGATCAGTGGGGGTCTCAGCACACAGACCCCCACTGATTAAAATTTTTGATATGTCTCTATGATTTATCCAAATTTTTACCAACACTCAGTGGCCCTTTAACTTACCTGAAAGCTGACACTCCCAACAGGCAGATAGCTGCAGTCTTCTAGCAAGCTCAAGTACTCTGCGACCAGGGCGGCAGCATGTACCAGGCACATGGCTGCCTCTGTGTAACACTTCACCTTTACGTGTTTCTCTGCCATGTTCTGTAGCCAGGTCAGTCTCAGGTCTGGAGAAGTCTGATACCCCTTAGCAATTCTAATGAAAAAAAAAGCAAAATTCAAAATGTTTCTATGCATGCATCAAAAAAATTACATTTCGTGTTTACTCTATAAGGAATGAATGGATATAAAGAAGTTTAGAAACCTGATAGGAGAGCAAGTAGGTTATGTGTTGATGAGGAGGAGAGGTTTTCATGAAATACAAAAGCAGAGCGAAAAAAGATTGACTGAGATTCCAAAATTCCTACTTTTGAAGCATCTGTTATAATACTGAACAGAACGGTCATCAGTCTGTGGTTGTTTTCTACTAGGGTAGGGGCACCCCATGTCAATACTTAAAGGGATTCTCCAGGAATGATTTAACAGGGGGAGGGGCCTCACTACACACTATGCTCCAGAACTTATATATACTACACATTTGTGAGCGTTCCTGTCAGGCTGCTCAACTATGATAACATACCATAAACAAAGATATATCATTACTATCTACTGTAGAGCAGTGTAGTGTGTAATGAGGACCCGCTCCCTCACCCCCCTAGGCAGCTCTGCAAGTCCTGCTCACATTCTAGGACAGGTTGCTGGCGGCCATTTTAAATCAGTCCCGGAGAACCCCTTTAAAATGACAGTCACTGATAGTTGTACACTGGGGAGGTGTTATCAGTGATTGATATTATTCTCTATGTAAGTGTGTACACATAGATAGCTGTCAGTCACTGATAGCTGTACACTGGGGAGGTGTTATCAGTGACTGACAGCATTCTCTGTGTAAGTGTGTATACAAAGATAGCTGTCAGTCACTGATAGCTGTTCACAGGAGGTGTTATCAGTGACTGATAGCATTCTCTGTGTAAGTGTGTATACAAAGATAGCTGTCAGTCACTGATAGCTGTTCACGGGGAGGTGTTATCAGTGATTGATAGCATTCTCTGTGTAAGTGTGTATACATAGATAGCTGTCAGTCACTGATAGTTGTACACAGGGAGGTGTTATCAGTGATTAATATTATTCTCTGTGTAAGTGTGTATACATAGATAGCTGTCAGTCACTGATAGTTGTACACAGGGAGGTGTTATCAGTGATTGATAGCATTCTCTGTGTAAGTGTGTATACATAGATAGCTGTCAGTCACTGATAGTTGTACACAGGGAGGTGTTATCAGTGATTAATATTATTCTCTGTGTAAGTGTGTATACATAGATAGCTGTCAGTCACTGATAGTTGTACACAGGGGAAGTGTTATCAGTGATTGATAGCATTCTCTGTGTAAGTGTGTATACATAGATAGCTGTCAGTCACTGATAGTTGTACACAGGGGAGGTGTTATCAGTGATTAATATTATTCTCTGTGTAAGTGTGTATACATAGATAGCTGTCAGTCCCTGATAGCTGTACATGGGGGAGGTGTTATCACTGATTAATAGCATTCTCTGTGTAAGTGTGTATACATAGATAGCTGTCAGTCACTGATAGTTGTACACAGGGGAGGTGTTATCAGTGATTAATAGCATTCTCTGTGTAAGTGTGTATACATAGATAGCTGTCAGTCCCTGATAGCTGTACATAGGGGAGGTGTTATCACTG
The DNA here is from genome assembly GCA_900303285.1 of Rhinella marina. Taxonomy (NCBI): domain Eukaryota; kingdom Metazoa; phylum Chordata; class Amphibia; order Anura; family Bufonidae; genus Rhinella; species Rhinella marina. The sequence continues at coordinate 240,077 of ONZH01027885.1, read as the reverse complement.
ATCGATAGCATTCTCTGTGTAAGTGTGTATACACATAGCTGTAAGTCACTGATAGTTGTACACAGAGGGAGGTGTAATCAGTGATTGATAGCATCCTCTGTGTAAGTGTGTATACATAGATAGCTGTCAGTCAGCGATAGCTGTTCACGGGGAGGTGTTATCAGTGACTGATAGCATTCTCTGTGTAAGTGTGTATACATAGATAGCTGTCAGTCACTGATAGTTGTACACAGGGGAAGTGTTATCAGTGATTGATAGCATTCTCTGTGTAAGTGTGTATACATAGATAGCTGTCAGTCACTGATAGTTGTACACAGGGGAGGTGTTATCAGTGATTAATATTATTCTCTGTGTAAGTGTGTATACATAGATAGCTGTCAGTCCCTGATAGCTGTACATGGGGGAGGTGTTATCACTGATTAATAGCATTCTCTGTGTAAGTGTGTATACATAGATAGCTGTCAGTCACTGATAGTTGTACACAGGGGAGGTGTTATCAGTGATTAATAGCATTCTCTGTGTAAGTGTGTATACATAGATAGCTGTCAGTCCCTGATAGCTGTACATAGGGGAGGTGTTATCACTGATCGATAGCATTCTCTGTGTAAGTGTGTATACACATAGCTGTAAGTCACTGATAGTTGTACACAGAGGGAGGTGTAATCAGTGATTGATAGCATCCTCTGTGTAAGTGTGTATACATAGATAGCTGTCAGTCAGCGATAGCTGTTCACGGGGAGGTGTTATCAGTGACTGATAGCATTCTCTGTGTAAGTGTGTATACATAGATAGCTGTCAGTCACTTGCTCCTGTTCAAACCCGCTCTGAGGTAACGGCTGTATTGTGAACGCACATTACATGAGCATGCGGAGACACATCTTAGGGTTGTAGCATTTTTGTCTGCACTTCCAAAACTCAGAGAAATGGATCCTGTTCCAAGATGAATTCATCTCTATGGGGCAGGATCTGTTTATAAAGTCTGAGTTTTTGGATGGGTCCTGACCATTGTGTTTTGGACTGGTAGCATCCAAAACGCAGATGTGAAAGTACCCTAAGATGTCTCCTCATGCTCATGCAATATGTGTGTGTTCACAATACAGCAGTTACCTCAGAGCGGGTTTGAACAGGAGCGAGCCGGCCACCTCTACTACATGGCTGCGGTGGTTGTAACTAGGGGTGACTCGGGGCAACGGCCTGACTAATGTGTGTGGGACAATGTATATATGATATATCTAACTATACAAACTACATTTGTGAGATGGGAATACCCCTTTAAGTATACAAATAGCAGAGATTTAAATGAATACATTATAATTACACATTTTATTGAATCTTTTCCAATACAACTATGTATCAATCTGCTCAGCTTCTCCTGCTCTATAACCTACTGTAGATTGTATTGCATTTTTGGAGACAGGTTCTTTTTGTCCATCAGATACTGTGCAGCACCAAGTACAGAGAACAGGACCTATAGCAGAATTAGGACTAGATTTTGGATTATAGGAAAAGTCTACTTGGAGTGTCAGAGCACTCTAAACATTTTCAAAAATTAGTTTTACTAGTGAGCCGCTAAATTATTCATTTTAGAAAATCTCTCACAACAGCAAAGAATGCTTGTGGAGACATCAACAACATGAATAAAACATCATAAAACAGAGGTACATTTATGAACATTCAAGCTCAAATTCTAAAGACAGACTAAGAAATTCATGGCAAATAAGAGGCAAGCTGGAAGAAGTGACCTGACACATACCTGTACATGAGATCCATTAACATCTCTGGGTCCTTCTGGAAAGCTCTCATTTTGACTGTATCTGACAGAATACTGTTTAAATTGTTTAAAAGTTCATTCACCTAAAAATGATAGAGGTATCAGTATATTTAGAAATATGAAAAAGTCAATGAATCTGATATTGCCATGGTTTTACTGTAGATATCTTGTATTTGATTTGGGGCCACATGGAGACAGGGTTATACCCTATATGATATAAAGATATCTTTTGGTCCTTTTTAATCACTTACAGAAAAGAGTATCCTGTTTCTTAAATACTATTCTGCTATATCAATTTGCTTATGATTGCTTCTATCAATATTACCAAGAACACAAAGACCAGTGCCAACCAAACAGTGCTGCAAATATACTTAAAGGGGATATCTGATAATACAAAAATTTCTGGAGTGCTTCTGTAATGGAAATGAATGGAGCTTCATTTGTAGAGTTTCCTCTTCTCTGTCGCTGATGTGATGAATGGAGCTGACTGTCTTCATCAGTTCATTAGCTAAGTCAGCCCCCTTCTCCGTCATGGCTGATGCAGATAGCCAGCTCCTTCGTTACCTCACTGACACAAAGGGAGCTGTCTGCTGTGTTGGAACTTCAGAGCTAAAGGGACCATGGAAATTTGGTCCATCCACAAAGATTTCAGAATTAAAGGGTCACTCCAGGCCAAAACTAAAAATTCATCCTTTGGCTAAACTCACAGAGCTGTACATGCTTCCAAAGTTTTATTCAACTGAAAGGTGCCATTACAGAGATTCCCTGTTGTCCCCTATTAGGCCGCAGCTAAAGCCTGTGCTGCCACAGTAACAGAGCAATGCTGTCCTCAGCTACATCAGAGTCAGTATAAGAAATATACAAAGACGGCATCCCCTAACGCTACAATGCCGACTACTAGTGTTGAGCGAAGCGAGCTTTAGATGCTTCATTCAAAACTCCGGAATAATACTATAAGGAGATCATCTCCCTACAGTATTAGAATGTATGGGCTCCGATGAGCCAAAGTACTAGTTGGAACCGAAGCAGAGTTCGATTTCAATTTCTACCGTGGTTTTCCACTTTAAAAATCAACGACCGAAGTTATTCAATGAAGTCACACATGACTTTGCAAATAACTAACTTCGTCTCATCGAAGCCCATACATTCTAATACTGTAGAATGTACAGTATTATTCCAAAGTTTTGAACGAACCAACTTCGGATGAAGCATCTGAAGCTCGCTTTGCTCAACACTAATGACTACCTTCCTGCAGGATACTAAAAGGACACCAGAGATGATAGAGCTTGGATAAAGTCAGGATGTAAAATGACTCTCATAATTTCTAACTGCCAGTATATATTTTCACCTCTGTGGGAGGGGCTTAGTTAGCACCGCCCACTAATATATATATATATATATATATATATATATATATATCTATATATCTATCTATATATCTATCTATATATATATATATATATATATATATATATATATATATATATATAATGTGAAATAATTGCTATGCAGCTGACTCAGTAACTGGCCTTGGAGTCATGGGGGTGGACTTTATCATACCCCCTCCGCCCCTTTTCTGCCATAAAAAAAACAACAAAAACTGGATTTGTGATTGTTTAAATGCCATTCAGGTGCAATGGTGTTTGTATACCACCCTCACAAGTTTCCAAAAAGGGGGCAGAGTGTGGGCAAGGCTATCTGTCCCGGCACATTTATCATCAGTTTTCTGGTATAAATAATGATGCCAGCTCATAGATTTCATTTAGGCACACGGAATGGCAGAGGATGCACATAATTTATGACGAGGCCTGGTAAAATGCCAGTCTTTGATAAATTCTCTCTATGGAGTCATGGAGATAGCAGCCACTTGAGGCTGCAGTAGTAACAGGAAATACAGAGGAGCAGAAAGTCTGACCAATGAAAAAGTAGGGAAAACATATAAATGATGGTAATGGCTATTAGTAAGTTTCATTAACTTCCATTTGCCGGAACTTTTTGTATCATCGGACAGCCCCTTTAAAGTCATATAGCAGTTCACATTCGTTCACAATGCAGTATTTGCAAAATCACATTGTGTGTGCACTATTTCGTCAAATTAAAGCAATTTAAACTGTAAGCCATGTAAATTGAATGGCATCTAGAAATAATATAGAATATAACAGGTTCCCTATGAGGCCCCCAGTGTATAGCTTTGCGTGTAAATTACCTGCATTGGAAACATGGTAGACTGCATGTTTTCATCCTCCTCTGCATATGCCAGTATGCTCCTAAGGGACTTACGCAGGTATGCTTCATTAAAATCTTGGGATTTCCCAACCAGTGAAGCCAATGACATAGTTACCTGCATTTTCACTCTTGCAAAATTCTGCATTAATCAAACACAGTCATTAGATGATAAAATATAACCATGACAACCTCAAAGTTATTTTACTGATAAAAACTACAGAATGTGCAAACATTATTTATATAAAAACCATGGGAAGAGGGTATGCAAATGAGCCCTTAACAAGTTCTGCATCCAACGCCACCAGAAGGTACTGTAGCTCTCCTATAGGTCAACATTCAACCTTTTAAACAGGCCTTGAGACATGACTTGGATAAAAATTAAGTCAGCACCTCATCTGCAGACAGCTGTTTCAGGGTGATTGTCCCTCATCAATACAAAGCAGAGAGAACTGGCTAAAGTGGGTCAGAGGGCTAGGTCAGTAGTTGGGGAATACAATATGTCCTTAAGGAGAACGCCTTAATCAGGGTGAAAAGTCTTATAGGCCAGGCAATGCTCCTCTGGAATTCTGGGAAGAGAGTATGCAAATGAGCTCTTAACAAGCTCTGCCTCTGAAACCATCAGATGTTAGGCAGCTACCCTATAAGTCAGTGTTCGGCCTTTTAAAGGGCCTTTTGAGACATTACCTGGATAATAATTAAACCAACATCTCATCTGCAGACAGCTGTTTTAGGGTGATTAGCCCTCATCAGTCCAGAGCAGAGAGTACTGGCTTAACTGGGTGAGAGGCCTAGGTCAGGATTTGGGGGAAACAATATCTCCTTATGGAGAGTGCTTGAGAAGTCTTATAGGCCAGATAAAGCTCTTCTATATAAAAACCAAATACTTGTGACTCTGTAGTGTGGTAAAGCAGGAGGCAACTTACACTTGTACTGCTGAAGCTGTATCTCATTATCAGGTACAGGGTTGCACAGGCTTGACTCCTTGTGCTTTCCAGGGCACTACTACAAAGGTGTAACACCTTCTGGCACAGATCAGAGCACTGCTCCACTTCCTCTTCAAAGAGGAAGTCTCCAAACTAAGGGAGGAAATCACACAATTGATAACATAAATTATATACAGACCTACCTATTATTATTACTATTTGCTCAAGTTCATTTCAACTACGTGAGAAGTATTTGAGAAAGAACCAGATACATATGTTAAAGGAGAAATACGATACCTTGATGATAAGCAGACGAATGGAAGAGAAGCAGTGACACAAGTAGGTGTTGCTCTGATTAGTGCTAAGAGAGTGCACAAGTACTTTAAGGATTCCTCCTAGAAGGTTGTCTTTGCAGTCCACTGATAAATTGACCTAAAATACAATTTTAAAGCTTTAGCACTACACATATTACACTTATTATTATTATTTAATCAGGACCTGTCACCTCTTCTGTCTTAGTAACTACTTACATTCCCCATGTAATTAAAATTCTGGCGCATCTATTCTTATGACTCTGCATTGTATCATTTCTTTCATTTCTTTCATTCTAGAAATTATGAATGAATTGCCAACAGTTTACAATGAAGGTCCAGCTGGGAATTAACAGTCAGGGGTGTGTCCCTGTTCAGTCCGAAACTAGCAGACACTGATGGTCTCAGACTGAGCAGGGACACCCCCCCAACTGGTAACACCCTGCTGGACCTTCATTGCGAACTGCTAGTAATTCATTCAGAACTTCTAGCAGGAATAATAAAGGAATGGCACATTCAGAATCGTTGGGGAAAGCATAGGGAAAGCAAGAAGTTACTAAAAAAGACATGTCAAGAGTGGTTACAGGTCCTCTTTAAACATGGGTACATAGGAGGTCATTTATGAAAAAATATACGCAATTTTGTGGAGTATATCTGGCGCAGATTCTGTCACACGCCATGTTGCAGCAGAATCTGCAAATTCTTAAGCCGCTCATGCCAGGTCTAAAAAAGGGGAAGGAGACGGCCCAGCAGGCCGGTCTCATAAATCATTTTCTATTCCTGGTTTAAGTGTAGAAAATGGTCTAAATGTAAGACAGCTAGGAAGCTGTCTTACATTTAGAATCAGTGGTGAATCTGGTGAAGTTATGTAGAGGACGGTGCCTGTACATCGGCGGTCCACCAGGGGCTTATTAAGACCGGCGTCTAAAACGCCGGTCTTCATAAATATGCCCCACAGTGTCTACAGTGTGGCAGCACAGTGGCTCGGTGGTTAGCAATGGGGTCCTAGGTTCGCAAACTGACCATGGACAACATCTGCATGGAGTCTGTATGTTCCCCTGGGTCCGGTTTCCTCTCACACTCATATTGATAGGGAACTTAGAGCTTCCCATGAGGGCTGCACAAATCTGTGAATTATCATAACCTGACTACACAGGATTACAATATCATATGAGAAACAACAGGCAAGTGATCTAAAACTGAAAACATCCGGACAAAACAGGGTGGAAGAGGAATCATTTAATAGGTAAGTGCACCAATGTCTCTATAAGGCCATTTTGTAAAAGTATGTTCCCAAACAGCAGCAGCAACATACATCTGAGTATATCAGTAACAATTTCATGCACAAAACAATACCCAGAGGAAACACTGTCTTTGTTTTTTCGAGGCCATATGGTAGAAGACTTTGCACTTTGTATATTAAATAAGCTACCATAATAAATTATTAAAACATCATTTAAATTGTGTTTTCTTTTAGTATTACATTATTATTTTTTACATTGCTCTACCACTATTGTCCATGAACGAAATAAAATAATCCAAATGCTTTTCCTCAAAAAAAGGCCCTGTTCAGAAGGATTATGGATTTTGTTCGCAATGGAGCCATGACAACAATGATAGATCCTTTTTTAATGAGATCCCAGCAAATCCTGGCACGCCCCATTGATTTAGAATGGGATTGGTTAGGTACTTGATGGCAGGAATAGTGCCGCAAGCTGCGCTATTCTTGCCATCCCAACAACCACCACCCCCGGCTGAAAGAGCAGTGCAGATTTAAGTCCTCTTCTAACCTTTTTACTTATCCGAGAAACGATTTCATCATTATGAACAGTTGATAATATCCTACCTGTATTATAGTTTCTAGCACATCCAGAATGATCAGATTGGCTTCAGTGGCGAGGTTGCCGCACATAATGGCTTCTTGCTCCATGTCTGCTTTGGTCCTGTTATAAAAATCCAATGAATCTGTGACTATAAGCTGATATCTGACCTTCAAGTGCCTTAAGAGCAGAGCACCCTATGTAAGTGATAACTGGTCTTTACTGGAGACAGAGGCAGACTCCAGTGGCTATCATGTAGACATATTTTTTGTATTGAAATAAAGAAGCCATTTATCCATCAACAATCTGTAGACGTATACACTTATATAAGTATACCATAAAAATATATTGTCGCTTCCTTTCTTTAAGAATGTTGAAATACAGGAGACTGGTGACCTATCAATTACAGACTAGCAGAACAGGACCTTGACCCCATCTATTTTGCTATGTGTTTCTATATAATTTTGCCTTGAGTTTTGCACAGTACATCATATAGAGATATAACATTTTACACTGAAAAGAGTAAGGGTGCTCACATATTTAGTCGCTCATTAGCTTGGCGCCACTGCGTCTGCTCCTTCCTCCATCTCAGGTTTTCATTAAGTCCTGCAAATCTGTCATTCCCTGCTACAGAAGAAGACAATGTCACCTGTAATTTCGACGTACTAATGACAGCCCATGCTTAGAAGACAGGACTCTTGCACATGACTTGTTGAAAGACACTCTGCAATTATGGAGCCAGAAAAAGAAAGAAACCCTATGAGGCTACAAACAACATAATGAGAAGTTGGTCAAGCAAAACCATGTACAACATAGAATGACACTTACCTGAATAAAAGGTACAGTACATTTAAGAAAGTCTCATTGCTTTTGTTAGTGATAGGCTCACATGAGAGAAAAAACTGCGGCAGATATTGTGACATTGGACTGATATTGCACGATGTGTTTAATGAAGCCAAATGTAATCCTTGATAGTGATCCCCTCAAAGTGGAAAAGATCACTATTGGGCATTAAAGGAGTTTTCTGACATTATCCCATGAATAATGTAAAAAATTAAAATCAGACATATAGTATATGACAATCTCTTTCTAACAAAGCTAGAACCAGCCCTGTACCTCACATGGATCCAGAGATCTCCCCATTGACTGCTCTGATAGATTTATATCAAGCTTCCAGCCCAAGGGGAATGTTCTTTCTGCTGCAGCTAAGGAGGCGTGTCCCAGCTCTCCCTATCACAGCTCAGGAGGCGTGTCTCAGCTCTCCCTATCGCAGCTCAGGAGGCGTGTCTCAGCTCTCCCTATCACAGCTCAGGAGGCGTGTCTCAGTTTTACCTATCACAACTCAAAAGGCAGTTGAAGGATGAAACTGAGCATGTGCAGCCTTCTCAGTGAGCAGGTCAAAGAAATAAGAAATTAAGTGGCACTATAGTTACATTTTACTGAATAACTCACTGGCTATAGAAATGTTTTAATTACATGCAATTGCAAAACTACTCAGATCCAGGTACTGGTTTGAAAACTGTAGAATACTTTTCATGGGACAACCCCTTTAAATGGGAACACAGCTGGGGGCTGTATGAGATAAAACATAATTTACTCACATTTTATATGTCCTGTGGTTCCAGTGCTTCTGCTCCAATCCCGGACACTGCAGCCAATCACTAGCCTCAGTGATCGTCAGCACAAACAGCACATGACCAATGAGTTCAATGATTGGCAGCAGCAGTTATATGAATGATGGACGTGACATTATCACTGCAGGATTGGTTGGTGGGACATTTAAAAAGTTGGTAAGGTTATTTTTTTATATTATGCAGCCTCTAGCTTTGCGCCTATTTTTTTATGAAAAAATCTTGAAAAAACAATTTTTTTTTAAAGCCACCAGATTGGTAGTTATGAAGAAATAAATACAATATATGCACATAACTATATAGTATGCCTACATACAGCAAAGTATTCATTACTTACTGATTTGCTATGAAAAGATACAACTTTTAACTTGCTTATAGGTTATAAAAAGTATACAATACAAAGAGGCCTCCTAGCTGCAGTATGAACGCTGGGTTTATGGCCATTACCAGTGAACCAGGAGATAAAAAGCAGCAGTAATACTGTATGCACTATTATGTACCAGTTTTCCAGCGCCTCATCATTTCTCCCCTGGCTCCTTCTCCACGTAACAAGGCTTCTTCCAAGCGAGCTTTGACATCTCTGGACTTCTGAAGGGCCAAAGTGCTCACCTTATCTGGAGACTGTTTACCCTGTGGAAATGGCAGGATCATGTCACTTATTATTACAAAGAACAGAGATCCAGCCACATGCATTCCAATCCCAAGCCCATAACCATATATCATTATAAAAGAAATTGGACCTTGTGTGTTGTAGGTCAGTGATCTTATATCAGTTCTAATAATGTTGATGCCCTTCCTGCCATAGCCATTTTCTGTTTCTGTTTTTACTCCCTGCCTTCCAAAAACCATAACTTTTTATTTTCAGTTCAGTTAGCCATAAGAGGGCTTGTGGGGCAAGTTGTATTTTCTAATGGCACCATTTAATATTCCATACAATGTACAGGGAAGCAGGAAAAAAATATTAAAGGGTTTGGGATTTTGATATTGATGGCCTATCATGAATATCTGATCAGTGGGGGGGTCCAACTCCTGTCACCACCGCCGATCAGCTGTATGAAGAGGCTGAGAAGTTCCAGTGTAAGCAGCAGCCTCCTCACTATTTACCAAGCACAGCGTTGTAGATTGTATAGCGGCTCTGCTTGGTATTGCAGCTCAAGTGGCTCGGCTATTTACGTCAGCCCCATAGAAGTGAATGGAGCGGTGGCTGTGCTTTCGCTGTGCGCTTCCCATTCATTTTGCTCGGCTATTTTCGGTGTTCCCATAGGAATGAAAGGAGGATGGCCGATCATTCTTGGTGCACTCTCTGGGACTTTGCAGGCTCCATTCTAAGGCTTCTTTCACATGAACGTTGTGTTTTGCTGTCCGCAAATTGCAGATCCGCAAAAAAAAAAACGGATGTCATCCGTTTTTTTTGTGGATCCATTGTAACAATGCCTATCCTTGTCCACAAAACGGACAAGAATAGGACATGTTCTATTTTTTTTTTTGCGGGCTACGGAACGGACACACGGATGTGGACAGCACACAGTGTGCTGTCAGTATTTTTTGCGGACCCATAGAAATGAATGGGTCTGCATTTTATCAGCAAAATATGCGGCTCGGAGCCTGCAAAATATACTGTCGTGTGAAAGAAGCCTAAGCATATGTGTGCGTCCCAGAGGTGGGACCTGCACCTATCAAACATTGGGGGAATACCTCTTTAAATTCATTGAGCTGAGTGAAGGCTCTTTTTAGTAGTCTTTATTGATACCATTTTGGGAAATGCATGACTTTTTGATGACTTGTCAATTTTCTTAGAAGGCGAAGCGACAAAAAAAAACATGATATGTACATTTTTTTTATTTCCATTATAGAGTTTGCCAAACGGGATAAATACTATTATATTTTAATAGTTTGGGCATTTTCCGATGCAGCACTACTAATGACGTTTATCTTTTATCTTCTTGTGAAGGCTTCAAGGCCTGGCATTGTAAAACTCCTCTAAAGCCCTGGCTGAGGCAGGACTTACAGGAGTTGTCCACAATAATTAAATCTCAGACAAGCCCTTGCAATAGTCTAAAAATAAAAAATCCTGTTATACTAAACACTTTCTCTGCATTGTTGGACCGGTCCTCCTGCCTCTGCTTGTGTAGAAACTGCAGGGACGATGTGCCGGTATACGCCATCTCACTGCTGCAGCCAATCACTAACGCTGAGGACAGTGAATCACTGCACTTTTCACATGCTGTATACCACCACATCACCACTGCAGTTTGTACACAAGCACCTGCAGGAGGATTGGCTCCCAGCTGCCATAATATCCGAACTGCTCCTTTGATCACGTCGAATGGAAGTGGGAGCTCCCTCCCTCCAAATGATTTGATCATGGCATTTGAGAGGTTAAATGCCTGTAATCAGAGTGGTCTTTGATCATAGACCCTGCTGGCTGGTGTCTGCTAGCATATTTAAACACCCGACATACACCATACATATATGGCAGATTTTGGGAAAGAGTTAAAAGGGTCCTCTGTGACTTTCAAAATGATGCGCTATTAGTGTTTGATTAGTGGGGGTCCAACTAACAGCACAATGAAATAGGCAGTGGCATTCCTGCCAGCACTGCATCCAATACACTTTGTATTGTAGTTGTAGTACCAAACATACCTGCCCATACAAATTTATGGACCAAGGCACTGGTTTTGCAAAAAAACAAAGACAAAAAAACCAAACACAATTAAAGGAGTATCCCGTAAGTAATTTAAAAAAATCACATATGATATAGTACACAATGGTCTCTTTCTAATAAACTTAGAACCAGCCTGTACCTCACATGGATCCAGAGATCTCCCCATTCATTGCTGCAATTGCTCTACTAGATTTATATCAAGCTGACAGCTCAGGGGGCGTGAACTTTCTCAGGGGATATGTCCTTTCTGCTGCAGCTGGTGGCAGTGATGGAACTGAGTATGTATACCAACCTAAGTGAGCTGGACAGAGAATTTTGAATAAGGGCAAACAGCAGGTCGCCATACAGATAGATTTCAGTGAATAACTCACTGGCTGTACTACATTTTGAATTACATGCAATTAAAAAAAAGTATTCAGCTCCAGGTTCTGGTTTAAAAAAATGTAGAATATTTTTTGTGGGACAACTCCTTTAAAAAAAGAATGAAGGGCTGCATAATCCAGGCATGCTTCAAAGACAGTAAGAGGAGAAAACTGACATTCTGTCAGAATACTGACACAAATTGTAAAAAAAAAAGGAGCTCATGGCTATGTTGTGTTTTAGACCTTTTTTGCACTTTACTTGACAGTTGTAAAAAGTGTCTACATAACGGGGAGTGGCTAAGAGGATTTGTAAAGTGGTCCAGGTTCCTTAACGATGTGCAACTTTTTTTTTGCACAAAATACTGGTGTAATGTAAGCAGGGGCGGATTGGCCATAGACCTTACAGGGAAAATTCCCGGTGGGCCGATGCCCAGGGGGCGCCTGAGTCCTCCTCACAGCTGGTCAGTGGAAGTTTTTGGGGATGTACTTTGTGCTGCTGTGATGGACTGTGGTATTTGGCTCTGTTGGGGTGTATAATGTGCCACAATATGGTATTGCTGGCTCTGCCTTCCATCAATTTGGACCTGACTACAAATGGGGCCCACTTTTTAGTATTTTTTCCAGGGCCACTTTAAGTTCACAGTCCGTCCCTGAATGTAAGCTCGCCAAGAGGTGGTCTAATGGCTGTATTACACAGCCCGATTCTGAAGTCGATTGTTGGGAAGGAAGCGTTCTTTCCCGGCAATCGACTGCTCCACAGCATGGGGAGGAGCGATTGTTATGCCATTGCTCTTCTCTATGTTGTCTAGTTATTTGTCACCAGCAGATTGTTATCAGCTATCAGCATACTGCAAGATCACGAGCGTTTGCTTGTTCAACTTGTAATCAGCAGCAGTATTACACCGCAAGATTATTGCTAACAAGCATTACTACGAACGCTCATTAGTGATCATCTGGCAGAAAATCTGCCAGTCTAACACAGGCTTAAGAAAGTGTCCAACATGTATAGCAATATGTGCCAATGAATCATACGGAGAGAGCCACTGTAATACATTTGGTGCAGTTTTATCCTGTCTAAATTTAAGACACAGTAGATCTCCTCACGTGTCCTAAAATTAAAGTAAAATATGACTACATTTTTTTCTGTACTTCTGTGAAACAAATATAAAATGGAATCCAAAATGTACCTTGTATTCATAGCAGGAGACACACATATAGAGCAAATCAAGTATTCTGTTGAGCTGCAGCGTGGGTAGGTAGGCCAGCCACTTTTGGATGACACTCTGTTCTGTGTTTTTCATGATCCACAGGAAGCAGGTTAGTAGACTGCGGGTAGATTCTGGACTCAGAGTGGTGTACATTTTTAGAGGCTAGAGATAAGAAAAAATGTGTTATGCTGTTTGTTGAATTTTTGCAATTGTACTATACCTTTTTCCACTGGTCTACAGGATGACTAGACTGACCATCTAAAGAAAGACAGGTCACAAGTAAATTGCAGGTTTGCTCATAAAGCAGTTGTCCGATTGTTTAATACTGATGACCTATCCTCACGATACGTCATCAGTATCAGATTCGTGGGGGTCCAACTCCTGATAGCCCCACCGATCAGCTCTTTGAAGAGACTGTGGTGCTCCATCTCTCACGTGACCTAGGCGAAGGTCAGTGACATTCAACAGAATGAGGCTGAACTGCAGTACCAATCAGATCAGACGCTGATGGCCTATCCTGAGGATAGGTCATGATGAGTATTAAATACTCAGACAACACCTTTAAGGTGCCCAGATACCTTCAATAGATGTTGGCGGACCAAGCGGCTGACATCTATCTCCCCCGGCATCCCGAAGCCAAGTGGGTATGTGTTTTCAATGTGGAAAGAGGAGAAGCCACTGACAGACACCTTTAGCAGTGGCTTACCTCCCAGGAGAATAAAAGGATCGGGCTTGATCGGACTAATGTTTATGGAGGCCTTTACTCCATCTGGCCTGGTCTGTTTGTGCAATCATCTTGAAAAATAAAGCTAGCCATTAGATCTAAGGTTCTGTTCACGTTACATTTTGTCTGTAGGTTCAGTATACGTGGAATCCATGCCAAAGACATATGGAACTGCATTCCCAGCAGTTGGATACGTCTGTCATTGACGTCTACCATACATAAACGTATACTATTTCTGTCATTATGTTGTATTGAAAAGCATCATTGATTACACTTCCCAAAAGGACATTCTTCTAACATGCTCCCTGACCATGTTAAGCATGTTAGATATATACATCGGAGGCACTGACCACCATATAACTGAAATGTTGAGCCCAAATGTGATATGAACAGAGCCTAATGTATATGATGGCAGCCCAACAGTCCCCAAAACAGCATATGTAATGGGGTGGAAGGATGGGGAATACTGAATTTTTTGTAAGAGCAAGAGATAAGCTGTGGCATCTTATTCCCTTCTTTCCTTTCAATTAAAGTCATGGTCGGTTGGGCCAAGCATATGACCCACAGCATTCTTATGTGAATAGCCACCTTGGCCAATAGCCAATTTTGGTTCTGCACTTCTACAGAAAATTACAGGACTAACTGGTAGGCAAATGCATAATAGAACAAAATGGTGATGTGTAGAGTTCTAGGTAAATTGCACTTACAACTGAAGACAGAGTCAATGGTGAAGACTTAAGACCAAACTGGTTTCCTGCAACTGCCATTGCAACATTCGGGTTTATCATATTCGGGGTCTCTGGTTCCTCCTCTGTACTGCGTGTTTTTCCAGTTTTTGAGTCTAAAACTTTTAATCAATAGACTAATTAATCTATATGCACTCAAATCAAATATGTCACACATATATTTGAGCTGTAGATGTGTATGTCAAGCATTAAGAAACTAATCTATGTAAAACAGTTCTCTTTCCAAAAAAAGAAAAAAGACAGCTACCTGGCAAGCTACCTTCTAACTGGCGTCACCAGAGGCACAGCTGTCTTTCCTTCTTTTTGGTAAGGGAGATGATTATTAAACCCTTTTCCCAGAGGAGAATTGCATAGCCTATGACTCCTCAAGCCCACAAGGCACTCTCCACAAGAAGAAACAGTACCACCCAGACCCTCAAGATACTAATATTTAATACATTTGTGAAACATTTACAACAGTCTAATTTTGCTGCAACGTGTGTCTAATTTCACTGGCCAGGAACCGCCTCATCCTCTGGAGAGAAACTATGTCTGTCCAGAACTGCTGCAGGCTGATTCATAGCCTGCTAAGGGACTACAACATCTGGGACCCACTGGACGTCGACGACGAAGAACAGGATTAAAACCCCTCTCCTTCCACTTAGCCCCTCTCTCCGTGTGTGTCCGTCATTCAGGTATATAGGAATTTTAGTATGGCATGCAGTATGTTGTATAGTGTAGGCTAGCCTGTACTGTATAATGTGCTGTATACTCAGAATGGTGACAGTAAGTATTTCTTGGGTGCTGCCCCACAGCCTACCCTGTGTCACAGTACCATGTATGTGTGTCTAATGTCACACCCTTGAGATTTCTACCGAAATATAGTTACCTGAAAAATCATGTAGCTGAGGAATGGCATCTAAAATAGTGCTGACCAAAGGCAAATATAAAGCAGCAATTTTATTCTTTATCTCCATTTTCTGGCAGCGTGGGTCCAGATCATGTGAACTCAGAAGATTGTGTATAGAATTGATGGCCTTTCTTTGCACCTTACTGATTCTGGGAAAGAAAAATATAAATCAATTAATTTTCTGATGTGCTATACAGTTGTAATACTTTTATCTTTAGTATTGAATAGTGTGTCATACAATGTCTTCACTGCGGTCTCACTGGCTTCCTATGGATTTGATCAAGGTTTACTATGTGCACAAGATAGTAAGATAAGCTTATAAGTCCCAGCAAAGACAAATCAACCTCACACACAATAAGTTATAGTGCATATTGTCAGCAGGAACAACCTTATTAAATCAGGTATAATGCCTGGTAGGGTAGATCCTCCTGAATAAAACTATAACTGTCTTATGATATTTTTTTTTACGCTGTTCAAGTTAAAATTAGCAATTTATTAATAAGTTAATTTTGTATTTCAAGCACTGAGGGGAGAGGGCCAGATAACCTCGGAGCATCAGAGCTCCTCCTCCCTCACAAACACTCCCGCCATCCCCTTGATTGACAGGGACAGGCATCTTTTTAAGAATTAATCCTCATTAGGAAAAAAATTGTGTGCAAAATCATTTTAAAAGATTGTGTGACGGTATATTATTATAATAAGTAGTGATTGTGCTTTGTATGTATATAGACTGAACAAACCCTTCAGCTTCAGAGTCCAGTGCAGCATCCAGCTCCGTGAAGAGGAGTCCAGTTAAGAAGTGTTTTTGGCGGAACTCTGGTGAGAGGTCAAACATACTTGCTACTCTATGATCCTGGAAGCTAGAGCAGGAACTGGAATTCTGCACAGGAAAAATAAATCCAATTAACTTAAAATATGCCCTCAATTTTAGTTTGTAAAGTATCTAATACAGTTACTTTTACAGGATTTTCATATTGATGCCCTATTCTAAAGATAGGTCATCAATATGGGATAGGCAAGGGTCCCAGGGCGAATCAGCTGTTAGAGGAAGCCACAGCGCTCAGTGGAGCTCTGGTGAGTGACATAGCCTCCTCACAGCTCAGCGCCATATATTCGATAGCAGCTGTGCTTGGTATGACAGCTTAGCCACATTCTCTTGAAGTCACTGGCCTAGGAAGAGACCTAAGTACTCATGGAGAGCTAAAGCCTTTTCATACAGCTGATCGTCAGGGGTCCCAGAAGTGGAACTCCTGCCAATATCATATTGATGACCTATCCCTAAAAGCTATATACACCTTTGGGGGCAATTTTTTTTTATTATTGCATTATATTTTTTGACCTAAAAATCACTTTTTCAATTGGTCTTTAACAACAATATGGAATCCTTTTTTATGTACAGAGCTGAGAAGCTGTACTAGCTGCCTGTGGATTTTTTCTCAATTCCGTCATCTGAGGAGCAGACGGACAGCTTATCTCTTCTCTCTGACATTATAAACACTCATTAAAGCTCAATTCTTACCTTACTGATACGAATGTGGCTTAAATAAGTGTTTATGACCTCTCAGTAGTTTACAGATAAGGGTAATTAGATGACCGGCACAAAGTGAAGGAAAGTACCAGTCACCCAGCTAGCCAAACAGTTAACCCTTAGTGACTGAATAGCTCTATACTTTTAATAAAGACCAATTGAAAATATGATTTTTAGCCAAAAATAAGTTAAATGCAATCATAAAAAATTGACTCCAAAGGTGTACATACCCGTAAAATCTTAATAATATTTTTCTGAGACGCTTCAAGGAGGAGAAAGCAAAATCTAGGAGTGTCCAGGTCTACACGAGAATAAAAATTTTGTGGCTGCCATGGATATAAAAGCAGGACATGGAAAATACTTAGATTTTAAGTTACTCATTTTGTATTGGTACCTCGGAAGAAATCGAGGGACATGGAGAAGCTGGTGTAGATGATGATGCCACAAAGAAGAGGTTTAGGTTAAGATAATGCTCGTGACTGCACAGAATCTTTAGAAATTCTAATCTCAAAGAGATAAGGGTTGGTAGAGAATTCAACTTGCTTGACAACTGGAAAACAGAAAGGAATAGATTATGTACTTAGACATATTTACAGTATGCAACCTTATGAGCTGATTGATTACTACATACCATATTAAAACCATACTCATTAGGATAGAGTTTTAATATTTTACATACAAAAAAACAGACTTATGGGTCCTGCATCAGAAGAATACCATCATAGGAGTTGTTTTGGATGAAGCCTCAAGTGACCTGGGTGGATGCCATAAGATATTAACAGACACTGATACAGTCTAATCCAACTAAATGGCAGGATGTAAAAACAATCCACATGTATAACAACATCATTAGCCAATGACCTATAGAACAATAGTCATCAGTTAAGCCGATTGTGATGGTTTTCACACTCAAATAAGTAGTTCATTGAATTGCACCATTATACTCCCCTGGCTCTGTAACCACCTCCTGACAAGAGGCTATTATGTACTTATCTCCCCGTTGGGCTTATCTCCATTTTCTAGGTTCAGCTTTGGCTGTGAATATATCTTGTGACAACTGGCAAGATCGTGTACCCTTTGATCAATGTCCTTTTCTTCCTCTATGTGTTTTTACAAGCATATGTAAAACTGAGATGTATTACAATGTGTTACTTCTGGAAATGTTATACAGTCTTTCCTTTTTAAGGCATTTATGTTGCAGCATCCTGAAAAACTGCACTTAAATTAAAGTGTAACTGAGCATTTTTTTAATATTCTTTAATTACTGAAATCATACATTTCTATTACAAAAATAGCTGTAAAGTGGCCGATTTTCAGCCTTAGCAACTCTCCTCTGTCTTCTGTTTACATAACACAGTCAGTGTTAGCAAGTCTCCACAGTTATGTAAACAGAAGACAGAGGAGCGTTGGTAAGGCTGAAAATCAGCCACTTTACATTTATATACATATATTTTTCTATTTTTCTAATAGAAATGTACGTTTTCAGTAATTAAAGTATATTACAAAAATGGTCAGTATCACCGCCTCTACACATTACACAAATAAAAAAAAGAATTACAGTTACACTTTAAGGAATAAAGTTGAATTGTTCATAAAAAGCACTTTTATACGATATACAGTAGGACTTACTTTCCTGCTTAATTGCATAGAAAAGTATGGAGCTTGTACATTTTATTAAAAAGATTATTTCATGAAAACTATCACTTATTGCTCGATAGGTGATAGATATCAGATACCAGTGGTCACTCTCCACATGATCCTGAGAATGAGATGTTCCTGAGTGGTTGAACTCCCTCCTATAATCCAGAGAACATTCGGTGGTGAGCATGTTGGTCCACCACTCTAATGCACTGGGTACATCACTCTCATAAGAGTAAATGAAGCAGTGGATCGACATGCGCACCACAGAGACAGATGACACTTACCAGTAAAATGAGCCATAATACATTCTAGAATGTTTTAGACAATCTGTCTCAAAATTTTGTGTATTGCTAAATGGCTAATATAAAAACTGTTCTGAACTTGTGTTTCTTTGTCTTTTCTTTGATAGTAATATAATAGTCCACTAAATATACATAACACATATGTCAAGCTATGCAGCAGTATTTACTAGATCTACTATACCACTGCAGTTGTCAAATATGAATAAATGATGACAAAAAAAGATTTGATAAATATATCATGTACCGAATTTCTGGTATATCAGGGAATCTTTTAAATCAAGACAGTTTGTGCTCATCATGATAGTTCACTTTCACCTACAAAAACCAGGTGTACAGACATATGGGCAGTTACTATAAATTATCCCAAATGTCTGCTTTTTGACAGCCTGTGATCTATTGAAAGAATTAATATCTTTATTGGCTCAATAAATAGCTCAGGAACAAGGTAAACCAGATTTCTGACTAGAGATGACATCACTGAACGTTGTATGAAGCGCAGGACTATGTACCCACGTCACATTCCTGAATATGTCCTTTTCAATATGTACTGTAGGTATCTATTGGCATGTGAGGAAAGGTTAGTTTTTGCACCTGATTGCAGTAATGTTTGATGAGATTGAAAACAAAACCACGATCCATCAGGGAAAGTAGATCATACAAGAAGAACGCCAGGCTTATGTTCATTTTCTCTGCGTGTTCTGCCTCCTGAAACAATAGATGAATAATTTACTCAGGTATTTAGTATGAGCTGGTTACATCCAGGAATACTGGGTACTTAGATGGTATATTCCCCATCAGTTTATGCAGGGACAGTTTGAAGACATTTAAAGGGAATCTGTCAGCTCCGATACACTCCCAAACTAAAGTATGCGGTGTACAATGTGACGCAGGCTGATGATGTAAATTTTATCTTCATACTTGCATTCAGACGCTGTGCTTTGACAAACCAGCAGTAAAATGCACTTAGAGGACTCCTGAGCTCACACACATAATGGAGAGGACTCCTGGAAGAGTCCTCTCAGTACATTTTACTGCTGGTTTGTGGGAGCACAGTATAAAGATACAAATTACACAATTGGAGTGTCATTTTCACTATACAATGCTTACTTTAGTTTAGGGCTATTTTGGACCTGACAAATGGCCTTAAAGGTAGTAAATTGGCTCAAAAACATTAAGGGGGTCATTTATTATCTAAAACGCCGGTCTTAATAAGGCCCTTCCCTGGCCATGGATCCGCTGAAGTTAAAGGGAACCTGTCATCAACTTTATGCTACCCATACTAACGGCAGCATAAAGTAGATACAGGTGAGTTGATTTCAACGCTCTGTCATTTATAAGTTGAAAGTAAGTGGTTGCCGAGAATCAACATCATAATCATTGCAGACTGGGCCTAGAAAAGAGTCATGGCCAGCTGAGAAGTCATGGTTATTCATAATTCCTGCTCTCCCTGCCCTCTGCTGATGCGTGACAGGCTTCTACCTCGTTTTCTCCCTTTCTCTCTAGGAGAGAAATGCCAGTCATCAGCAGATGGGCGGGAAGAGCAGGAGATTAGCAATAACCATGACTCTTCTCAGGTAGATTTGACTCTTTTCCAGGCCTGTGCTGCGATGATTATGATGTTGGTTCTCGGCAACCGCTTACATTTAGCTCATGAGTGACACACCGCTGAAATCAGCATTTCTGTCCCCATTTTATGCTGCCCTCAGTTAGGTCACCATAAATTTGATGACAGGTTCCCTTTAAGTAGAGGCACTAGCCTATACATAACTTTGTCAGATCCTCCACTGCTTCTAAATCTATGCCAACTTCCTTGCTAGAGATTTAGACCATTTTCTGTCGGCCCGTCCCCTTTCCCCACCCCGCCACACCCACTTTTTTAGACCTGGCGTGAACGCCAGAAGTACGCCTTATATAGACGTATTTCTGACAGTAAATAACCCCCTAATCAGATCACTAACAATAATTAGTTCTAAGGCATGGGGGAAGGAATTTATTATGTAACACTTTTCTAATTATGCCCCAATCTTGCCCCTGCACATGGGGTCTGGTGGGGTTGGCATGGCTCCTGCAGTCTGATAGGTATATTATTATTTCCACCAGAAATTATTATGCAAATCTATGGAAAATCATAGCTGCTGATAAATGTGTGTTTTCCGGTGCACAGACTGCCAGAAGATGCACAATATTTTTAAGAGGACTGCATCTTTTAAGAAATTTTGGTGTATTTTACTCCAGCACACTTCCTATCAAGACTGGCGTATGAAATAGTTTTATCAAAAAATTGATCCATACTAAGTGGCAACTGAAATAAGTAAGATGGGGGTTATTTATTATACGCCGCTCTTAATAAGTTATGAGCGTATCCAGCGCCAGTCTAAATGTAAGCCAGCTTTCTACACCTAAAACAAGTGTATGATGAAAACAGGTGTATGCCTGCCAGTCCAACCCCTTCGCACCCACGCTACGCCCACTTTACACCTGGCGTGAGCAGGGAAAACTCATAGATTGCAGTGAAAATAACCTTTCAGCTGAAATCTGCGCCAGAAATATGCCTAATATAGGCGTATATCTGGATAGTAAATAATCCCCTATATGTTTAAGGAGGACCTGTCACCACTCCTGACATGTCTGATTTACCAATACTGATTGTGGAAAATCTTTTCTAATTAATGAATATGCAACTGGGTGATACTGTACTACTGTACATTATTTGACACTATTCAATCAGTACTGCTATTGTGAGACTGTTCAGGAACACCCCCCAACTGGTAACACCCATGTGCAGATTCATTAATAAACTAGGAAGGGGACAGGTTCTCTCTAAAAGGGTGCTAAAATACTAAACTCTGAAAATAAGGCAACCCATACAAAAATCTGGCCAAACATGTCTACAGCAATTATTTGTTATTTTCCTTGCATTTTAACAAGTGTTATTCTGAGTGAAATGAATGTTTCTAGATTATGTTCTCTGCTTTGATTAACGTTCCCTGTTAAGTATTCCATCAATATGCAGACATGATATGAATGCAGGGTACATTTCTTGCACCTACCTTTACCGGTTTGCTAAGAAGCGCTCCTATTTCAGATGTCACCACAGTAACAATAGTACTTATATCATCTTTAAAACGGTTGGAGAAGCGACTTCTTCTAGGGACCTCCTGCTTGTCTACGATGTGAACATACTGAGCCATGCTTTTCACCTGGGATCAAGAACAGGAACAATGGATTCTGATATGTCTTCATATGGTAATATCATCACATATATAGTAGAAGACATTCAAAGAGCAATCATCTGCACTATAAATTGTAGAATATATATATATATATATATATATATATATATATATCTACTGGGATTTTCACGCACAACCATCTCTAGGGTTTACAGAGAATGGTCCGAAAAAGAAAAAACATCCAGTGAGCGGCAGTTCTGTGGGCGGAAATGCCTTGTTGATGCCAGAGGTCAGAGGAGAATGGGCAGACTGGTTCGAGCTGATAGAAAGGCAACAGTGACTCAAATTGCCACCCGTTACAACCAAGGTAGGCAGAAGAGCATCTCTGAACGCACAGTACGTCGAACTTTGAGGCAGATGGGCTACAGCAGCAGAAGACCACACCGGGTGCCACTCCTTTCAGCTAAGAACAGGAAACTGAGGCTACAATTTGCACAAGCTCATCGAAATTGGACAGTAGATGATTGGAAAAACGTTGCCTGGTCTGATGAGTCTCGATTTCTGCTGCGACATTCGGATGGTAGGGTAAGAATTTGGCGTCAACAACATGAAAGCATGGATCCATCCTGCCTTTTATCAACGGTTCAAGCTGGTGGTGGTGGTGTCATGGTGTGGGGAATATTTTCTTGGCACTCTTTGGGCCCCTTGGTACCAATTGAGCATCGTTGCAACGCCACAGCCTACCTGAGTATTGTTGCTGACCATGTCCATCCCTTTATGACCACAATGTACCCAACATCTGATGGCTACTTTCAGCAGGATAATGCGCCATGTCATAAAGCTGGAATCATCTCAGACTGGTTTCTTGAACATGACAATGAGTTCACTGTACTCAAATGGCCTCCACAGTCACCAGATCTCAATCCAATAGAGCATCTTTGGGATGTGGTGGAACGGGAGATTCGCATCATGGATGTGCAGCCGACAAATCTGCGGCAACTGTGTGATGCCATCATGTCAATATGGACCAAAATCTCTGAGGAATGCTTCCAGCACCTTGTTGAATCTATGCCACGAAGAATTGAGGCAGTTCTGAAGGCAAAAGGGGGTCCAACCCGTTACTAGCATGGTGTACCTAATAAAGTGGCCGGTGAGTGTATATATTTATACACACTCTCCTTTCCATTCCCAGCAGCATGCAACAGAAACAGAAGCAGGTCCCAGAGATGGTACAAACCCTTTAGAATCGCGCTTATAGTGGCACCAACAAATTCCCCAAAATATGCAGCAGGATATTCTTGCCTTGACTTCAAAATACATGTCTAATAGTGGAACCATGTCAAGTATATGGGCATGACATCATGTTCATTTAAGCTGCCGCTTATACCCCTAACCTTCAACCTTTGTAATGCAAAGGCTGAAAGCAGCAAAACACCCACTGTGATCCCAGAAGCAATGCCACAGCAAATACCAGCTCATTTTGGGCCAGATCTGTGGCAGACTTGAGGGGTATGCCCATACCATAATGTATAAATAGTGAAAGAGTAAGGTAAGGGATCTTACCAATAATTCAAAGAAGAACCAGGCATACTTGAAGACATTTTCCCTCACCATGTTGGTACTGACCACCATCTGCAAAGCCAGTTCCTCATGAAAGTGCTTAAACAGAATAACACAAACAAAATGTCATGCAATACACATTACACCGTAAAGCACTTACTGGTATAAGCAACACAAACAAATCTACCAAAGCAGGAAAATCACAGCTGAGTCAATGTGTATGGGTATCCATGGTAAACCATTCTATGGACCCCAACCTACCAACTGATTATCTATCTATCTATGTATCTATCGAAAAACGAGTCAGCACTCCAATAGACAGTGAATAGGGTGTTGGACCTGGTTTATTCTGGGTCCAACACTCTATCTATCTATCTATCTATCTATCTATCTATCTATCTACCTATCTATCTATGACACACCCTCTATTTTTTATTCTATCTTTCTAATCTGTATATCCATATTCATAGAGGCACATAGAACATACTAGTCATCTGTGCTCAGTGAATGAACGATCATGTTCAAAATTGTTCATCTATCTATCTATTTATCTATCTATCTATCTCATATCTATCTATCTATCTATCTATCTATCTATCTATCTATCTATCTATCTATCTATCTATCTCATATCTATCTTCTATCTCATATCTATCTATCTATCTATCTATCTATCTCATATCTATCTATCTATCTATCTATCTATCTATCTATATCTATCTATCTATCTATCTATCTATAGAAAAAGCCAGGCAGCACTCACTTAAAAAGTAAAAAATGTGCAATTTATTCAGCCACGTAAAACAAATGCATGGTTATCATTTATGGCTGAATGATCAAGCTATTTTATTTCAAATAACTAGACCTTATTATAAAATAATAGGTAATCACTATTATATGGATGTATGTTATACACATCTGGTAATAAATGTACAGGCAAGCTACACTGTCATTGCTATAAGTCAATAACACACAACATGTAGATTTTTATTTCCCATGAAAGAAGTAATTGTCTTCATTTTCCAATATTAGCTGAGGTGTAATGTGTCACACCTTTTTACCAGACGGTCTGGTGCTGGCCATAGTGTTCTGAAGATCATTACTCGACTCAATGAAGAAGGACATGCGATTGTTGCTGCGGCCAGAAACCTGAGGTGAATGGCGATATTAGCAGATTAGTTCTCCTTATATATATATATTTGTAGATACATATCCTATAATCCTATGGGTATCATACATGTTTCTGTGCATCCTTTACCCATGAACTCTCAGGAATCTGTCACCAGGGCTGATGTAACGTACTGCCAGGCTCTCCGCTTTATCATCACTGCTACTAATCACTAGTGGCTGATGGTGACAAATGGCGTATTCTATGTCTATTATTTTCCTCTTCATATGAAGATTAAAAGAAACCTTTTTCTATGCCCGCCAAATGACATTTACAATTCTGTCAGATCCTCCATCAACAGATGGCAGGCTGCCACTTGAATTGGCACAAAGAAATTAATGCTGACTCTGCTTTGGAGAATCTCAGGCAAATATCACTAAGGGCTCGTTCACATCACCGTTCCGTTCAGCCCTTCCGTTCTCCTGCTCTGTTATAGGAGCAGGAGAACGGAAAGGACGGATTCGGGACATAATTGAGCTGAACGGAGCCTAAGGACCCCATAGACTATAATGGTGTCCATTAGGTTTCCGCTCAGATGATTTTTGGAGCGGAGACAAAAGTTGTGCACGCAGGACTTTTGTCTCCGCTTCAAAAATCTTCCTCTGAGCGGAAACCTAACGGACCCCGTTATAGTCTATGGGGTCAGTAGGCTCCGTTCAGCTCAATTATGTCCCGAATCCGTCCTTTCCGTTCTCCTGCTGCTATAACGGAGCCGAAGAACGGAAGGGCTCAACAGTGATGTGAACGAGCCCTAAGATATATATGTGAATGTTATTCCTCTGTCTAAATGAAGAAAACTGTGTCTAAAGGACAAATAACATACAATGTAAGTCACTAACTAAGGCTACTTTCACACTAGCGTTTTTTCTGGATCCGGCAGGGTTCAGCAATAATGCATCCGTTACTGGTAATACAATAATCTGCATCTGTTATGAACGGATCCGCTTGTATTATCTGTAACATAGCCAAGATGGCTCCGTCATGAACTCCATTGAAAGTCAATGGAGGACGGATCCGTTTTCTATTGTGTCAGAGAAAATGGATCTGTCCCCATTGACTTGCGTTGTGGGTCATGACAGATCCGTCTTGCTCCGCATCCCAGGAAGGAAAGAAAACCGCAGCATGCTCAATACTGGAAAATATTAACGTTAGTGTGAAAGTAGCCTAAATCCAAGCATCATCTCCAACCAGATTCCATCATTTGCTGAGTAAATCACATCCCTGACTAAATAACCATCGTCACATACATCAAAATGTGGAAATGGCAATTCAAGATCATTCTTATAATTTCCCTGGAAGCACTGCCTGAAGATTTATTAGTAAGAGACTATAACCTACCTATCCACACATGATTGCCTCTGGTTATCCCTAAAAGAGAACCTGTCATAGTGTCTGATCTGCAGGCAGCTTGTTATAGCACAGGAGGAGCGGAGCAGATTGATATATACTGTAGTTTCAGTATCTCATCCATTTAAATATCTGCTTGATCTGGGTTTAGGAGTCCAGTGGGCGGCCATAACACTCTTTAATGTCATAATGGCTTATGCTTGGACAGACATAATATAACTTATAGTCTTTTGATGAATTCAGGATGTTTATTTCCCTACTGTCTACTGTCCCTTTGTCCAGGTGAGTCCCACATTACAGTTTCCTAAAATATTCTTTGTATCTACTCTGACTGTAACTCATCTGAACAGAGAGAGCGCCTAATATGTCACAATGGAATTTTACATTAAGATCAAGCTGTCTAAGTAAATATTTGTTATAATATAACAACTCTGGAGCATTTCCTCTTATAACCCACACTGTACCATCCCTATGTTATTCCTCTTAGAAATTATGAATAAAATGACAAGTTACAAGCATATGTTCTAACATACTCTCACAATGTCCAATCCATGCTGACAATGCCTTTCTGTGTAGGCACAGATGACTTTGACATGGGCAATACCCATTTGACAATTTATTCTTAAATTTATAGGTAGAGTAACAGAGAGCAACAGCACAATTCAGAATTGTTATTTCACGGGGAACACAATTTCTTAGTAAAGCAAAACGTGTCAAGATTGCCAACAGGTCCTCTTTAAGAAGTTCATGTTGGTAAAATAGTAAGCATATGAAATTCTGATCTCATGAAATGCCAGTCTCACCTTGGAGGACATGATACTTTTGACCTCTTCATCTGCACTCTGCATCCCTGCAATATCTGGATTACTCGAGCTCATTGTCCTCGACTGGGCCAGCTTAGAGCCAACCGAAGCAGCAGAGGTGCGGCCAACTGTGTTGTAACGCACATCTGCCATATTTCCACCTATAGAAGTAAAATTAGATAAGTAGATTGATCAATAGAAGATAGATTTTATATACAAAGATATCTAGATATGAGAGATAGATAGATAGATAGATAGATAGATAGATAGATAGATAGATAGATATGAGATAGATATATTGACACATAGATTATAGCAGACATTGCTTCACTATAATGTAGATAGATTCATATGAGATAGAAATATAGATAGACAGAAAGATATGAGATAGATAGATAGATATTAGATAGATAGATAGATAGATAGGAGATAGACATACATATTGATAGACAGATAGATATGAGATAGACAGCCAGATGCCCACGACTTTATCCGTTTTGTGGTAGAGACATGTGGATAGAACGTGTTCTACACTTGGCCGGAAAATGCAGATCACCGACCCACTGAAGTCCATGGCTCCACAAAAAATCGGATGCAACATGAACATTAGTATTTTGCAGATCCACAATTTGCAGACTGCAAAATACATCCGCTCGTGTGCATGAAGCCTCAGTCAGGGCATTTCATGAATGTGGAGCTA
The DNA here is from genome assembly GCA_900303285.1 of Rhinella marina. Lineage (NCBI taxonomy): Eukaryota > Metazoa > Chordata > Amphibia > Anura > Bufonidae > Rhinella > Rhinella marina. The sequence continues at coordinate 212,579 of ONZH01027885.1, read as the reverse complement.
GCAAATAACCTCTAACAGAACAATCTGATTATTGACATTATTACAGTACCTGCTAAATACATGTCCTTCTGAACATCAGGAAGACGGAATACGTAATACACATATGATGCCAGTAAGCAATTTCTTCCATGCTGGTCTTTGTTGAGTTCCTTACTGTTATGAAGGCTACTCACTATGGAAACCACTGATTCAAAGGTAAATTGGGAAAAAGTGGCTGCAAAGAGATGAGAAAATTAATTTTAAACATACAGATCAGTATTGCCATCTACTGGTGGAAGGTTGAACTGCACCTTGATTTTCATAAGGCTAAGTTAGGACTCTTTCACACAATTTTTTTTGTGATGTTTACTGCACTTTTGTTTTTTTTTCTGGTGTTTTTTGCACCTTTCAGTTTTTGCTCCCTTTTTGTGGTGAAAAAAAACCACCAGCTGAAGTTCTACGGGAAATATAAAATGCAGAATACATAAGCATTTTTTTGCTACTGGCATTTTCGTTTATTAGGTAGTTTCTTAAAAAAAAAATCTTTCCTGCTTCTTTTTAAAAACACATTTCAGCAGCTCTGGCATTTTAGTCAGGTATTTTTACATATCTTTCACTATAGGGAAAAAAATGCAAGTGACAAAGCAATTTAAAAAAATGCCACAAAACACGCAGGTGCCCTAAAAAATAAGCATGCAGTTTATCTGGTGTTTGTTTAGTGGTGAAAAACTGTGAAAAATTCATGTGTGTGAGTACCCACTTTTTCCAGGGCCACTTTAAGTTTCCAGTCCGCCCCTGCTTATAGATGAAATAGATGATACGTTTGAAATGAGGATATTTTTGATAGTTTGAATGACCAAGCCTTAATATGCTTTTGTAAACTTTATGTAGTTTGAAAATACTGGCCCAGATCTGCTAATCCTATAGGTAGCATAAAATTAGACTGTCTAGAACTGCAGCACATTTATCACAGGGGCTCAGGCTGGATGATAACTGCAGGGATATACACATTTCTCTGACTTGGAGACAGATTTTTACCTTACATGAGAATTGTGGCACAATTTTGGTGCTAAATGTCGCATCTAAGTCCCGCCCTATTTCCTGCAAAATTCTGCCTCTTTCAATATGCCCCCGTCCCATTGTAGGGCATGCTCCTGATTAAAGTACACGTGTAGGGGTGTGAAAGTTCAGCCCCCTCTTGAGGGCACAGTTTGTTACTCTAAGAATAAGACCGTACTGGTCAAAACGCGTCAGAGAAACATGGATCATTATGCTGTAATTTATTTTTAAAAGAAAGAAATAAAAGAATACTGCATTTTACCCGCTGGATCCTTTGCTTTACTTTTACTAGTGTAGATGTACTTTGTATTATAGTAATTTCCTAATTCCTACTACAGGCTGCTGTTTTAGTAACAGCTTAAAGATTTGCAGCAGAAAAAAAATATATGTATACTAAAACTGCTTAGAATGCTGTAGAAAAATAAAGTAAGCCATTCTCACCAGATCCCTACTACTCCCATTCCATCCCTGCCCGGTTCCCTGCTCCTCTCTACTTCCTGGTCCAGAGATGACGTGTTGACACAGTAGCATGTGACCACAGCAGCCAATCACTGGCTGTGGAAGGTTACTGCTGCAGCTGTCACATGCAGCGGTACAAGTTTTCATTGTTTTTCAGCTGGAAAACCTTTAAATAGCCTATAAAGGCTCCTCATTAAACATGAGTACTAAAATGTATGTATTCTGTATTCATGTGTTAATAATCAACAACACAGGACAATATTAAAAAGTTTCTCTGCTTTGGACAATCCTACTTGTAAGCCATTGACAAAGTGTTAATCTCAGTGATCTGCTGTAACCTGGCAGTAAAGGTGGATTTACACGCTGCAGTTATCATGCAGATCATCAGAACGAACGTTCCCAGCAATCTGCCTGTGTGAAGGTGCTGCAGATCACCTGATGAGCGGATGAAACACTCGTTCATTGGCAGCAGATCATGCTGTCTAAACAGCGATCTGCTGCCCAGAAACAATGCAGATGTATGAGGACGAGCAATTGCATTAGCTATCCCTCATCCTCGTACTGTGGAGGCGATCGCGGAATGTAAATACAGTGGTCAACTGCCTTGAATAAGCAGCCGACTGTTGCAAAGGAATGCTCATCTGCACTTGTAAATGCACTAGTGTTAGTCTTTGTAATGCATGACATAAAAGGTCCTCCAGAATGATAGACACTCTTTGTAACCGCTTCTCTGGCCAAGAGAGAATCCTGAACATAGGACCCACCACTACTACCTCAGAATTCCCTAATCTAATATATAAATGTTTCTTTTTTAAAGAAGACGACCTAATTGAGCATAAAAGGTTAGCCATAATGTTATCATTCTGCAGCTGCTAACATTCTTATCCATTGATTCCACTATAAAATCTGATCAACAATTGAAAAAGATAAAAATGGAACTGATAATTAATTGCAAACACGCATCCCCATTCAAAGCACATGGTACTGACATATAGATGGCACAAAGGTGGGATCCTTTGCTGTAGAGCACTCAATGTGGACCCCTCTGGAATACATTCCCCCTTGGATGAGCCAGTATTGGTTGGTTTTTCAGAGACAGAGGGTCTGTGGCAGGACAGTTAATACAAGCCACTCCCATTTGTATTGATATTGTCCATATGGCCTCCTTTGCTGGCCGGATTCATTTTCCCATCACATTATAAACTGCTTATGACCAGTGGTCGTGCCCGCACACTGCAGGAAAAGGCTTCGGCCCGTCTGGTGGCAGGGACTGTGGGAGTGCACATAGGCACGAATGTGCAGCAGCATCCATCCTGATCTCCTTGTATCTGCTCTGCAGTGGTGGCCATAACCATGGAAATGAGCAGTCTATAATGCCATGTGAAAATGAATCCAGCCAGCAAAGGAGGCAATATGGATATATGGAGAGAGAAAATCCTTTAAAAGACATTGTCCAGCTTTCAGCACTCAACAACCACTAAGTTCCAGAGGTGTATTTTCTAAAACTAATTAGTAGGACTTACCAGTTTGCCCTCCAATCACCATAGGTTGTACAGTAAGATGAAAGAGTTTGTCTAAAACAAGATGGAGGAACAGCACCAATGGTTCTAGTCTAGAGGAACTTAGCTGAATTATGCTCAGTTTAAGCTCATGCTCTAAAGAGTTTTCTGTGATCTTTTGATCCAAGACTCGGATGGGGAAAGTCACAGGACCTTCCAGTGCATGGCAGAGAGTGAGGAATTTCTCCAAGTGGTTGTCCTGAAAATACAGAGAGAATATTTATCAGTCCAGTACAAAGCCACAAAGCCATTAGTACCACTCTGACGTGAGTCTACACAGCAATTACTGTTGTGGCTACAGATGCTAAACTTCCTTTCATGGATGCATCACCTCCAGAGAGCGGCCGATATTAATACAATAAATGTAAGGAAACACAAGCCCCTTACCCTAACCTGCAACTGCAGACCTAATGTTAGAATAGTCAATAGTCATAGATAAATAAATACAGAAGATAGATAGATAGATAGATAGATAGATAGATAGATAGATAGATAGATAATAGACAGACATAGATTAGATGGATAGATAATAGACAGACATAGATTAGATGGAAATATACTATAGATAGATAGTTATGAGATAGATAAATAAATATAAGATAGATAGATAGATATTGGAATGACATGATACCTGAGTATGCACTGAAGAGACGGCCTGCACTTCCACATTAAACACTCCCTTGTGCCCTTCAGCCCATTTAACAGGTGTGGGCTGCGCTGGTAATTTCTGTAAAGAATGCAAAAAGTATAAACCACAAAAACATTTGGATTAATAATTTATGGACTTTCAGGTAAATTATCAATTTTTGGTAAATTATCAATGTGGAAATAAGAATTATAATTATATATAGTTATAGTAATTAAAGGGCTGTAAGGAAGTTCAGTAGACAGAAACTTACCAATATATAATATTTTGCACCAGCAATATACAATATATATTCTTTCCCAACATGGACCATTATGCTTACTGTGCATCTCGTCATACAGTGGGGAAAAAAAGTATTTGGTCAACCACCATTTGTCAATAACTTTTGTTATTGACCAAATACTTATTTTCCACCATAATTTGCAAATAAATTCTTTAAAAATCAGACAATGTGATTTTCTGGATTTGTTTTCTCATTTTATCTCTCATAGTTGAGGTCTACCTATGATGTCCATTACAGGCCTCTCTCATCTTTTTAAGTGGCAGAACTTGCACAATTGGTGGCTGACTAAATACTTTTTTCCCCACTGTATGTGCAGAGTATAGGGCATGTGAGGAAGGGCCTGAGGGGGGCAGGGGTGGGAGCCTGGTTCTGAACATTTTCTTCTGTTCCCAATGTGAATAAACTGCATTTTTATGTAGCCACCAGGGGAGTTTAGTGCAAAAGAGATGATTACAGCTTCCATTGCAGACAATGGTAACTGTATATATTCCTAGGCACTGATCTCTCCCTAGTGGTAGCTGCAGGCAGACAGCTTTGTGAATAAGTGAAGCAGGAGATTTATCACTGTGTTTATGTCAGTTGTCTGGTGTAAATATACTGATAAATATGGTGTTTAAAATGAGCACCATATTTTTGAAGCACCTGGGTCCACCTTCACTGACACAGAACTGGATAAATGGGGGAGGCTGAGGGTGACCTCTTTTATTACATTTTTCTTTTTAATTAAAATTTCTTCTGCTTAATGAAAAAGATTATAAATTCATCAAAAATCTTGGGTGTTACACTTTGGAAAATTGATGGTGCAGTGGGGCCCATACCCAATGTGCTGTGTGGCCCTATGTCCCTGCTTCGGGTCCTATACACAATACAGTGCATGTTCATGGACAACAATATGATATGGAACTGCATCTATAATATAGGCCAAACACTAGTATGAAGCCACCTACCAAGGCTTTCACATTCAGTAACACAGCATTCTTGTACAGCTACTATGTACCTTCCTGCACCACAAGTAAGCAAGACTTTGTGGGGGTGGAAGGTTTACCTAAAAGCAGGCAAAAAATGATTTTTCAGTTTTTGCCTGGAGATCTACTATAAGATTTTCAGAGTAATTGACCATTTCATCTAAATACTTTTGCTGTGCTCACCTGAACACAACAAGGAATTACACAGCCACAAAGAATGGACCATGGTGGAACATTGGCAGTTGCTGGTTTGCAGGCACTGGACTCCATAGCACAGTGGCTCCTAGGTTCCCTTCTCCATTGACTATGTATACAGATTGGATGTGGCTGTGAAGACAGAATGGGGGTGTTGTATAGCGCAGGGCTGGATGAATCAGAATGAACCTGACATCTAGATTCTAGTGACTAAAGATGTTATCCAGTCAAAACTATTTGAGAGTCATGTACTTGTTACTGCTGCAACCATGGAGCTGTTTGGGCCCTCAAAGATGTCAGTAAGGGCCCGTTCACACAACCGTGTGAACGGGTCTGCACCTATTCCGCAAAATTGCAGAATAGGTGCGGCCCCGTTCACTTCAATGATCGCGGGCAGCCGTGGCTCTGCAAAAAAAAAAAAAAAACAGTAGAGGACAAGAATAGGCATTTAGAACGGGGTGCCGGAAATTGCGGAACACACGCCGGTCGGCATCCGTGGTATTGCGGATCCGCATGAACGGCCCCTAACTTATACAGAGATTTCTGGAGATACAAAGAGTCTGTCACGGGAGGTCGGCGTCGCGCTCCCTCTGCACGGCATCACCGCACCTCTCCGCCCCCCTAGAGACGAGCAGTAGGGAATTGAAGTGCTGGTCTGGTCAGCCAGCACTTCATCAGTTAATTCTCTGTTTGGGTTGTAGCCATGTGGTGCTGATCACACCACATGGCTACTTTGCATTGTTTTGACAGCTTGCTCCGCCTCAGGTCATGTGATGCTGGCCACATCACATGATCCTGGGCGGGCTATTTAAAGATGTCAACTGCCTCACTTAGGTGCCTGTGATTAGTTCTACCTTTTGACCAGTGCACTTTGTTACCTTGCTATATTGGATCTTGTTATTTGGACTCAGACTCGGATTTTGGACTTAGACTACTCTTCTCTTCACCCCCTGGTATTTGACGCGATCTCCTGTATTTGACCCGGCTTGTTTACAATTCTTATATTGTGTTTGTTCTGTCCGTGTGTGTCTATCCCTGTGTTCCCTTCCCTGCCCTTAACTTACGTAGTATAGGGAACGTCTCCAAGTTACGGTGTAGCTGCCTAGGGCTCCTACTGTAAGTAGGCAGGGAAAGAGGTGGGGTTCAGGACAGGGCTCACTATCCCTTGTGTCCCCCTGTCGTGACAGAGTCCTAACAGTAGCAAGTACTGTGGCTGAGGAAATAAGCTCCTGGATATACTGTACAAGATGCTGCAGTCAAAGAGTTTCGCCTGGAGAACCAACCACAAGGGTGCATATATCTGAGTCTGCCAAAGCCTTATTCCTGATTGAGTTCCTGCACCTTCTCAATATACATTATATAGTAATATGATGCACTCCTAGGCGATGTAAATTCTTTGGGGGATATTTATTTAAAACATTGGTGTCTTATATGCCAAGAAGTGCACTGGAGTAAGGTAATCTTCTGGCAGTCTGTCAGGTCTCTGGCCCCTCAGCGTGGCATCCCTTGCTCCTCGCTGGCCACGAGGGGCAGGGTGTCAACCCCAGGGTTCACATCCAGTAAGGGTTTGCGTTTCATGCGTACATGTCATTCTATGAGACGCACTACACGTCCTGGTATCGCTGGGAGACGGGACGCCGTCATTCCCAGCGCTGACGCTAGCCAGGGGTCCCGGGACGCCGGGGCTCCTAGCGTCAGCTGTTGCCAGAAAACCACTACCACTTTATTTCCTGAGTCAGGGAGGTGGTGGGAGGTTTTCTCATTTTCACCCACTCAGTCTTCACCTGAGCTTCCTTGGCCTGAGGGTGGAGATTGGGTGTGATGTCAGCAATGTCATGTGATCCCCGGAGGGCTATTTAAACTAGCTGTTTGCTCTCACACATTGCTGATTATTTCAGTTACTTTCAGTGCTGGAACTAAGCTATCTGGTGAGTGTTTCTCTTTGGTTATCTGCTTCAGCCTTGGTTCTGTGTTCTGCTGGTTCTCGTGTCCTGGTTTATGTTTTGACCTTGCTCTTGTCTCTAACCATTACACTGCATTTATCTCCAGTACCCTCTGGTAGTTTTTGCCCAACCGTGGTCGGTGTGCCCAGCCACCAGCCGCCTCGCTACTGGCACCTGGGAAGGGCTCTGCATAAGCCCCCCTTCCTGCTGGAAGCGGGTGAAGAGTACCCCGGCCCTCAAGGGTGTTCAGAGCGCGACGGCTTGCGCAAAGCGTGTCTGGTACGCCGCATTTGCTGACCACCAGTTCGGCTTTAGTTCCATAGCCTTACACAGTCCTTGTGCTAGAAAGCAAGCAATGCCAGCTATGGGATAGCAAATTTACACCATAAAATTGGCCTTTAGTGTTTCATAAGTTAGGGAGGGCCAACTTGAGGCTCTCCAGCTGTTTCAAAACGACAACTCCCAGCATGCCCAGACTGCCTACAGCTATAATTCTACAGCAGGGCATGGTGGGAGTTATAGTTTTTCAGCAGCTGGAGAGCCGCAGGTTGGACATGCCTGCTTTAGTGCATTAGATTACAGGACAGTCATTTCCAAAGTGCAAGGAATCGTAGGGGTAAACTAATTTGCCTGTATACAGCATAGCAAATCATATATCGACCACAGCCAGCCACTGCGCTACAGGACAGCCCCGCTCTGGACACCACATCCTGACAAATCTGTGAATACAATTTGATTAATTCTGGATTCACGAGTGCAGTTTTGATGCAATTTTTAATGCAGGCTTATGAAGCCTGGAGTGAATGCTAAAGAATAAAATTGTGGGGTGGAGTCACACGTTTTAAGAAAAAAGGGGTGTGGTCAGGAAGGGATATTGATGGGCCCATCAGTCCTGGTTCGTTCCTCATTATTTATTCCAGAAACTGGTGTAAATAATGATTGAAATATAAGGCACCCCATTTAGATTTCATTCAGGCGCATGGACTGCCAGAGGTCTGTGCCTCATAATAAATTACATGCCTCCTCCGGCAGCGCAGGCCTCATCAAGATCTGTGCAAGACCTGCGCCGCAGACGATGGCCTTGATTAATCAGGGCCATGGTGTTTTTAGAAGAAAAAATAAGCCATGTTTTTTTCACCAGATATTTGCTGTAACTCAATTATAAATTAAATGCACTACAAAAGTGTGACTTTTTGTGGTGTTTTTTTCTCATTTTTGATGCATTTTTGGGGGGAGGGAGTCTATAGTATTTCTTTTAAAATACAGAAAAATATGGTGTTTTACACAAATGTTTTTTCAATAGACTTCTTTACAGGAAAAAATGTCAGGGAAAAAAATGCATATTATAAATGAGTGACAATTTTTTTCACCTGACAAAAAAAACTGTTGCAAAGAAAAAAAAATGTGTGCGACAAAAGTCTTTATACCTTTCCTTCCCTCTTTATTAATTCCTCACTTTGCCGCAAAAAACTGCATCATAAATTGCATGTTTGAATCCAACCTTAAAAAAGCACTTGGTACCTGTGTAAATGTGTAAGTAAATGAAAACTCCACTTAGGAACCATTCACATGTTCGCAAGTGTTTTCTGGTCCGCAAATTGTGGATCCGCAAAGGACAGACACCGTCCATGTGTGTTCCGCATTTTGTGGACTGCACATGGCTGGCACTATAACAGAAATGCCTATTCTTGTCCGTGGCTGCGGACAAGAATAGGACACGCTCTATCTTTTTTGCGGGGCCGCGGAACGGAAGTGCAGATGCGGACTGCACACGGTGTGCTGTCCGCATCTTTTGCGGCCCCATTGAAATTAAAGGGTCCGCACCCGTTCCGCAAAATTGCGGAACAGATGCAGACCCATTTATGCAGACGTGTGAATGGACCCTTAGCGTGAAATCTGTAAACCCTTCTTCTGGAAACCATGTTAGATTACCTCTGGAGAATGCATCGAGTAGTTTGCAGGCAGCTTTTCAATTGCCACAGGGAGGCAGTAAAGTCCAGTCTGAAGCCGATCATTTATCAAGATTGGCAACCACTAAGGAAGAAAAGCCCATGAATGAGCATAGCATGTAACATTAAAATGGAATAAACGGAGAAGCTTACTTTGGCCATTGTCACTTACAGAATATCCAAGGACAGTTTCTACAGAAGTGGCAGGTTTCTGCTGGCAGCTAATATGGTAGAATGTAAACAGGAGGTGATGCTTTTCTGTGAGCTTTGCAGGTAGTTTAATCTTTATTTCTTCATAGAAATCAGGTGTCCTGAAATCAAATAATAAAATACCTGAATTCATGAAATGTAGTATACACGATAATGCTACACACAGTACAGAAGTCTAAATCTTACATATATACCATACATCTCATACACTACTTATTTTCTATTTCTTAAATAGCACCAACATATTCATCAGTGCCCAGCAGACAATATAATAAATCACATGTCCCCACAGTGGGGGTCCACAGAGTAATTTGTCTATGTTTACTTATGTATGTATTAATACTCATAAGATATTGGTGCAAGTATACCCGTTCGGCCTCATACACACAGCTGTATGTATTTTGAGGTCCAGAAATTGTTTGTGTTGCATCCACCTTTTTTGAGGAGTGGTTCACCTTCGGTGGCCAAGTATAGGGCATGTTCTATCACTTTGCGGAACAGACATACGAATGAGGAGAACAAATGGATCATCCGTGCCACAGATGGATGGGTCCGCAAAAAATGAGGACTGCAAACAGGTACGATTGTATGAATGAGCCCTCAGGTATAGGTGCAAGTATACCGGTATTGGAGGTATTCTGATGAGTATAGGTGCAGATTAACTCAAGTGGAGCAGGGCAGACATACTTTTAGTTTATGGGCGCAGAGTAGAGGTGCAGGTAAACTCATGGGGTATGGGGGCATGTATAGTTACGGCATGTAGGTGCAGGTATAGTGCAAGTACATTTCTAGGTGCATGTATAAGCAAGAGGTACAGAGGTAAATGGAACAGGAGAAGGTATGCTTATATATTTTGGGACCCTACTATGGGTCTAAAATGATGCATGATAATACAATGGTTTCTAAAATGCATGAAAAATATACAAATGATATACGTTTATGCCTTATGGTCTTCACGGTACTTGGGATTCTTATTACACAGATATCAAATATAGTGTTCACGGCTTGTGGACCTATACTGTACGCACCTCTGTGTAACTTGAATTTTACATATAGGTCCACAGATTTTTTTTCTCATGGATTACAGAGGAGACAAATGTGGAATGCACGCTATATTATCAAGATATTCTTCTATTTTCAGAATTACCATACCTATGAGGCCTTACAGCAATGAAGCTGTAGTTTTAATATTAAAGAAGAACTCCCGCAAACATTTTTATTCTCTGACCTGTTAGAAAGGTGCATGATATAATCTGTAGTGAATGTCATTTTCTTATCAGAGGCTGAAAATTAGAGTTTCCACTCTCTTCTTATTGTAGCTGGGTCATGTGACCAACTCCCTGACCTCCAACTGACCCAGGACAGGAAGCCAGTCACGTCTCTATTCATTCCTATGAGACTGAAAGTGAGGCTCCCATAGGAATGCATAGAAAATTAGACTTCCTGTCCACACATAAGGCGCTGTGTGAGTTGGTGGGTCTGATTCCTAGTCACATGACACAGATAAGAAACTTCAGGATGATATTACTCAAAAATTCATCTACTGATAAGAAAATGACATTCACTACAGATTACATCATGTACATTTCTAGCAGGACACGGAATAAAATTTTTTTGCGGGAGTTCTTTAACTGTCTTCACTGAATCTATCTGATAACCTCTGGCCTAGACCGCTCCCTAATGCATAGGCACACCTCGATTAGACAGAATGTTCCAGAACATTGTTGACCCTGTTAGATGGATAAATATTTTCATTGTATTTTGTAAAAACATAATTTGTTCAGACAAGTCTTGCCTTTTAATTAAGACACTGTTCAGTTCAGTAGTAGAAAACATTGGTAAATATTCCTGTGTGATGTTAATGAAAAGATCTTATCTAATAAGTGCAGTCAGAAATAACATTGTAGAAGTTCGCTCTTGGCGGCTTGGCATGTTCCCCTATGAGCAGTCCACGTACATGTACACTTTGTACTGTGGCAAGCACAAGACTTTTCACTGAAAATAAGCACTGCAGGGCATTTCACTGCATGGCTGACAGATGCCTTGGGAAAGATTGGTTCTCCCATAATATATTCTCCATCCAGTCAAGCCCTTTTTTCTAAAGCACACATGTCAAAAACGGCCAAATTGTCCAGCAATATATAAGGACAACTTAACCGCAACTTACTTGTTGTGATAAGTGACAGCAGTGCACACCTCCTCCAGGAATTCTGGACCATTGGACTTCCCATAAATCACCTACATTGTAAGAAGATATCATAATATGATTAACTGTAGTAAATTGTATTTTCACAGATGTTTTTCAATATATATAAAAAAGACATCAATGTTTACCATGTATCTATAAAGGAAGCGTCTTATAAAGACAATGGGGGAGATTTATCAAAACTGGTGTAAAGTAGAACTGGCTTAGTTGCCCGTAGCAACCAATCAGATTCCACCTTTCATTTTCCAAAGGAGCTCTGAAAAATGAAAGGTGGAACCTGATTGGTTGCTATGGGCAACAAAGCCAGTTTTCCTTTGCACCAGTTTTGATAAATCTCCCCTAATGCCTTTTGTATGATCTAGACTGGAGAACTTCTGAGATACAATGGCCATGATTCTAGTGGACTTGAACCATCCATGTATTTTAGTGTCGACTATTTTTATGGGGGCATGTAATATTACATTTCCCCTGTAGTGGGCACTGCAGAGGAAATGGCTAACAAAGCCAGAGCCATAACCTTTTTACTTTTACACTCGCAAAACTGTGTGAGGGCTGTTTTCTAGTGAGTCAAGTTGTATTTTTTAATTACACCATTTAAAGGGGTTGGCCACTTTCTGGCTACTTGTGACCACTGTGTATATAAGATGACTATATGACACTTACTAATATAGCCTTTGCTGTTTGCCTTATTTCTCAAGCCATACCCCCTTGTCAGGCAAATCTTCTGTGCTGTCCACACAATGGACCTGACCATAAGATAGCCACTAATGGAGGGTCATGTGACCAGGCAAAAATAACTCTTGACACATCACTCAGCCTTCTCCACTAAAATACACCACATCTGCCATCTGCACGTGCCATTTTATGGACAGGACCTCTATGTGGACAGCACAAAAAGCTTGGCCATCCAGGGAGAATTCCTTAAGAAATATAGATAATGGCACAGAATATCAACAAAGAATATATTAGTCATCTTACAAATACATTGGTCATGAGTAGCCAGAAAGTGGCCAACTTCTTTTATTCACGATATATTGTACTACAAAACAGCAAAAAACTCTTTGTGGGCTGAAATCGAAAACAAAAAATGTAAAAGTATACCATGATTTTTTGCCTTTGCACCAAACATGATATTACAACCTATAACAAACAATATATGTGCCAGGCCTGTCCGCTCGCCCCATCCCCGCCACACCGTCTTTTTTGGATAGTGATGGAGGGTAGAAACAACACTTGCATCAACATTTTTTCTAAGTGATGAAACACAGTGTTTGTGACTTTTTTAACACCGTAAAAATGGTTTAAGGAGATGATAAATCTTACTCTAAGGTTGATGTTTTGATTTCCTAAAGGGTCTGTGCAAGCTGGAATCTGATTTTGTTCTTTAGGTTGGCTCTATGCTTTCCCCTTGCACTACTTTGATAAGTAAAAATACAAAAAATACAATTTCTTTTTAGAATTCTATATACACCTTATAAAGTATCTTCTTTGTAATTTGTTGTAATTTGTAATACCATTCTGGTATTGTAGGAAGTGGGAAAAGATCTCGCTTGTAGCGTACAGGAGGTTAGTATTAGATGATCTGCACATTTGTGATATGATACAAAAATTCCCTACATCTTCCAAACATTTTCCGGTAAAACCAAGTTACTCCCATTTACTATAAAGTGATCCATTTAGGACACAGCACTGTTTTTGACAATCCTAAGTATGATTGAGCAATCATTAATTCTTAATGTAAATATTTTAGCCAGTAATAGGTTTCAAACAAGAGGACTGATTACTTCTCGTTTTGTGCTCCTTCACATAAGTCTGGTTAGTTTCCCTCAGACAGAAACAGAAACTGGAACTGATCCCATAGTTTTCTATGGAATCTTTCAAATACATCTGGCACATCAGTTGTAATGTCAGGTTGAAGACAATGTCACACTTGTTAAATGTCACAAGTGTTATATTGTCCTCAACCTGAATCTTAATACCAAGGCAAAGTGGCTTGTTGGTGTCCTCCCTGGCAACCAACACTCAGGGAACATGTCCCAATTGCTCCCCACAGCTACGAGTCTGGGCTCGGTTGGTGGGTTGAAGAGTGTTTGCTTCCTGTGTGTCTTCCTTACTTCATTTTTGAATATAAAGAAGGTTTACCGGCAAAGCACTCTTGGCATCTTCTCCACACATAAATTGTATTTTGATTGTTATATTTCTTGCAGATGAAAGTCGATTTGCAAAATTCAACCTCTGTGGATACACGTACAGAAGGTTTCTGAAAGACAAAATCAAATAAAAGACGAGTAACTGATTAACTGTAAACACGCTTCGGTGAGTATGCATACTGTTGGTGCTCAGGAATCAGTCAATCTGACTCCACTCAGACTCTTGAAACAAAGGTATGTCTGCAGTTAGTAGCATCTGTATTGTTCATTTAGAGTAGACATCAGGAAACTTCCAGCACATATTTCCATAGAGCCCCATTTACCTGATTTATGCCAAAAGATTGGTATACCTCATTGGAACCGACTTTAAGTCTAATTCTGTAGGGCTGATTCCAAAGAAACTATTAGATCTTATTGATGTAAGATGAGTGTAACAATAGCAACAAGATTTATGGGGGGGGGGGTTACTTTATGGTCTTTTATATGCTTTTATTAAAGGGGTTCTCCAGGAATTAAAGAAAATGAAAATACTTAAATATTACTTTATTATTAATATATTCCCAATTACCTTTCATTAGTTATTATGGCTTGTTTTGTCTGGGGAGAAATCATCATGGGAAATAAAATGGCTGCCATCCTATTAGTACACACAAAACCTGTCCTAATCACACAGGAGGACAAGTTACTTCACAACACTGAGCTAAAGAACTGCCTCATCCTCCTCTCTGCTCTACTTGTCAGGGATTATGATCCTGCATACAGCTGATAAGATCTTCAGCTGAATCTCTGTAGGAATAGAGTTCATAAGGAGACATGAAGTACAGAGAGGAGGTGGGTATAATGACCAACAGCACTTGTATGCAGTCTCCATTACCACAGTCCTGTCCGTCCTCTCTGTACTTCAAGTCTCCTCATGAACTCTATTCCTACAGACATTCAGCTGAAGATCTTATCAGCTGTAATCCCTGACAAGCAGAGCCGAGAAGTGGATGAGACAGCTCTTTAGCTCAGTGTTGTGAAGTAACTTGTCCTGCTGTGTGATTAGGACAGGTTCTGTGTGTACTGATAGGACGGCGGCCATTTTATTTCCCCTGATGATTGTTCCCCAGATAAAACAAGCCTTTATAACTAATGAAGGTATTTGGGAATATATTTATAATAACATAATATTTAAGTATTTTCCTTTTCCCAATTCCCGGAGAACACCTTTAATATGAAGTACACTGAAGTAAGATGCTCCAAATTTATTACGAGGCACAGCCTCTTAATAAATTTGTTGCACCTGCTCACCAATATAGCAAATTCATGCCTAGGAGCAGGTGTAGATTTATGCCACAATGGTGGAAATTAAAGGGGTATTCCAGGATTATCCTGAGGTCCAACCCTTGCAGATTAGCTGTTTCAGGGTACCTGCAGCTCCGAAAGTCAATGCCAGAACTACACAGCTCTGTACATTGTGTAGAGGATGAAGCTGTCTCTAACTTCCAGTGCCAAAGCTACTGCAAAACAGCTGACTGGTGGGGATGTGGGGTGTACACATTTATGTTATTTTGCACATTTGCACCTATAGCACAATTGCACTTTCACAATTAGCACTTTAGTTTAATTAGACATATGTAGGTTGGCTATGTGCTTCATACATTTTTCATTCATCAGTTGTGCTTTCTACTGTAGAGCACTGCCGTCATCTCTGCTGGGCAGCACTCTGTTCTGAATGCACACTTTGGGCAGCGCTGTTGTCATTTCCAGCAGGGGACACCGCGTTCCACTGTGAAGCGCATTCTTTGGTTAGCAGGCAGGTGTTGTTTTGAATGCTAGATTTTCATATGTCATTGTCGGTTTGTGTTTATGTATCCGTAATATTTGAAATTTATGCATTCGGCGTAGTTAGGATGTATTGGAACACTTTTTTCTTTACATATCTCTTAATAATATAAAAATGAATTTCTGTCTGTCTGTCTGTTCTCTATGCACGACCAAACTACTGGACCGATTTTCACCAAAATCGGCACACAGGTACATCAGGTGTCCGGGAAGGTTTTAGACCAGGTCTCATCTCTCTAGGACGTACCGTTCCCGAGATATTCCCAAAATATGATCTCCATTAGCCAACATTACAACTGGGAGCTTTGGTTTTAACCCCTTAGTGACCAGCCTGTTTTTGGCCTTAGTGACCAAGCGTTTTTTTTTCTTTTTTCATCGTCGCGTTCCAAGAGCTATAACTTTTTCATTTTTCCGTCTATATAGATGTATGAGGGCTTATTTTTTACGGGAGAAGTTGTAGTTTTTAATGGTGCCATTTTAGGGTACAGATAACTTTCTGATTAACTTTGATTAACTCTTTCTGGGAGGGAAATGGGAAAAATTGCAATACCACCACTGAGTTTTTACATTATAAATTTTACGGCGATCATTTTTCGGTATAAATTACAACATATATTTATTCTCTGGATCAATACGATTACAATGATACCAAATACATATTTTTTTTTTTGCGTTTTACTACTTTTTTGCAATATAATCCTTTTTTTAAAAGAAAAAAAAAGTTTTTGCATTGCTGATTCCCAAGAACAATTTTTTATTTTATTTTTCTTTCTATGGAGTTGTGTCAGGGCTTCATTTTTGCGGGACAACTTGTACTTTTCATTGGTATCCTTTTTGAGTAAATGACGCTTTTTGATCGCTTGTTATAACGTTTTTTTGGTGGCAACTAAGAATAAATTAGCAATTGTCTTTTTTTTTTTTCTTTTTTTTTTAAATTGTGTTTACCGTAGGGGTTAATTTTTGTGATATTTATGTAGTACGGGTCGTTACGGACGTGGCGATACCAAACATATGGGGGAGATTTTTTTTTTGCAATTTTTTTCATTGAAAAGCTTATTTTCAATGGAAAAAAAGAGTAATTTTTTTTTTTATGGGATTTTTTTTAATAGAATAATGTGTTTTTTTTTTTTACTTTTTTTACCACTTAATAGTCCCACAGAGGGACTATAACAAACAGTATTCTGATTGCCTTTAAAATGCAGTGCATTATCCCTATAGTGCATTGCATTTTAATGGCAATGCTATTCATACTTTGACCAGCAGGCTGCGCCAGAGAGGCGCAGCCTGCTGGTAATCTACTCAAGGCTGGTCTGGGGCCTAGATCAGACCCCTGCCAGCCTTCCCACACATCGGCACCCTGCGATCGCTTTTGCAGGGTGCCGATGGGAGACAGAGGGAGATCGCTCCCTCTGTCAGCACATTACATGCGGCGGGCGCCGTTGCCCGCGGCATGTAAAGTGTTAAACAGCCCGGAACGGCACTCCTGCCGGTCCGGGCTGTTAGAGCAGGGCCGCGGCTTTCATGTGAGAGCCGGGCCCGTGCTCCCCGCTGCACGGGAGACCCGTGCAGCGCTTAGACTGGGCCGCCGTGAAAAAGCGGCGGCCCAGCCTAAGGCCCCTTAGTGACCGCCGTAAAAAGGCGTATGGGTGGTCACTAAGGGGTTAAACTCCAACTGCCATTCTCTGCAAAGCCACACAGGGAGGGCAGGTTTCCATAACAACCAGGTAATTATCAGCAGCTGAGGATCTCATCCATTTCTATTTACTGACACTGTTAAAGGTTTTCCGGTTACCATAAATATAACTTGTATATATGTATTGTATTATAAATGTTTTTTTCTATTACTACAGTTCAGTAGTAATAAAAGATGTTTTCCTCCACTGCTGCCTATTGCGTGGGCTCATAAATAAGCATGGTATTGACCTTTAATTCAGGCCACCCTAAAAGAAGTACTTAAAACCCCCGCCCCAGGTCTCACTAAGCCACACCCCCAACTCTGTCAGGCCACACCCCCTTTCACTCCGCAGCCAACAGAGATTGAAAAAATAAAGGTAAAAATCAACTTCTGTCAGCTGCAGGGATGGGTGGGAGTTTGACTTTCTTTCTGCAACGACACACAGAAACATTAAATGAAATAGATTAAATACACCCATGTGAAGCGTCTTGCTAATCCACGCCCCCGACTCTGTCAGACCACGCCCCCTCTCACTCTGCAGCCATTCTGCAACGACACACAGAAACATTAAATGAAATAGATTAAATCACCTATGCGAAGCGCTTTGTTAAGCCACGCCCCCAACTGTGTCAGGTCACGCCCCCTCCTACTCCGCAGCCAACAGGGATTGAAAAAATGAAGGGAAAAATAAACTTCTGTCAGCTGCAGGGGTGGGAGGGTGAATTTCTCTCTGCAATGACACACAACATTTTAGATGAAATAGACTAATTTCAGACTACAACCGTTCGAAGCATCTTGATAATCCACACCCCCAACTCTGCCAGGCCACGCCCCCTCCCACTCCGTAGGCAACGGGGATTGAAAAAAATCAGCTGCAGGGGTGGGAGGGTGAATTTCTCTCTGCAATGACACACAAAAATCGTAGATGAAATTGACTAATTTTAGACTACGACCATTCAGTACTAATAAAAGATGTTTTTTTCCACTGCTACCCATTGCGGGTCCCCATAAATTACCATGTCATCGACCTGTAATTCATGCAACTCTGACCCCCGCCCCAGATCTCGCGAAACCACGCTCCGACTCTGTCAGGCCACGCCCCCTCCCACTCCGCAGCCAACGGGGATTGAAAAAATGAAGGTAAAAATCAACTTCTGTCAGCTGCAGGGGCGGGAGGGAGGTTGGATTTCTTTCTGCAACAACATACAGAAACATTAAATGAAATAGATTAAATATACCCGTGCAAAGCAATGTTTTCTTCCACTGTTACCCATGGCGTGTCCTCATAAATTACCATGGCATCGACCTGTAATTCTGGCCACCATCAAAAGAAGGACTTAAAACCCCGCCCCAGGTCTTTCAATGTCACGCCCCCGACTCAGTCAGGCCATGACCCCTCCCACTCCGCAGCCAATGGAGATTGAACAATTGAAGGTAAAAATCAACATCTGTCAGCTGCAGGGATGGGAGGGAGGATGACTTTCTCTCTGCAACGACACACAGAAACATTAAATGAAATAGATTAAATATACCCGCGCAAAGCAATGTTTTCTTCCAATGCTACCCATTGTGTTTCTTCAAATTACCATGGCATTAACCTATAATTCAGACCACCCTGAAATGAAGGACTTAACCCCCCCCCCCCCCCGTGTCCCATTAAACCACGCCCCCTCCCACTCCGCAGCCAATAGGGATTGAAAAAATGAAGGTAAAAATCACCTCCTGTCAGCTGCATTGACTTTCTCTCTGCAACGACACACAGAAACATTAAATGAAATAGATGAAATATACCCAGGCGAAGCCGGGTCTTTCTGCTAGTTTTTTATATATATATATGGTTGGTGGAAATTGCCTGATCAATCCTCTCTTGCACGCCAGGATGGGAGATAAGGTTTACTCATTTTATTACATACACTTGTGGCCTCCTTTCTGATTGGTCTTAATCTACTTTATATACTGATTCATACTCCCAGAAGTGCTAAGATAAAAAATGTGTTGGGGTGTGGCTCCTCTCCTTCCTTGGTTGGTACTATTTATGTACCACAACAGTCTTTTATAACCCATCGTAAGTTGAAACGAGACTCAACATACACTGCCTCTGACTGAGATCCAACCAATCAAGGCTACTTCTCTGGTAAAATAGCTGGAATAGTTGCTAGTTATCAGCTATTCCTGGCTGCCATATGTAAGGACTTGTTTTATCAGTCTTAGTTATCTGCTTATTTTTCTTAAATCTTCATTTTCTCTTATCTCGGATGACATTTTGGGGCTTTGGAACCAATTACTCAAGTTACAATGGTTTCAAAATACAATGGTGCACCTGGAACCAATTTATATTGTATCTTGAGGAACCAATGTATATGTATTATAAACTCTACTTTTTAGGAGGTACATTATGATATGTTTTGTACTGGTTTTTATAGCCTGATATTAGTAGATGTAGATATTACTTCTTGCTGTATTATATACTTTTGACCTTACATGTTGAGGAGGGGGTCTTTATCTGTCTCTTTGTATGGATTAGGCCAAGTTTTTATATTTATTATATTGTCTAACTATAAAGATTATTTGTCTTTTATATGTGGTGTACCATTTGATATGATTTTGCAGTAGCTGTAGTTTGTAATGTACCCATAAGGTATATAATTTATAGACTCTCATTTTTTGTAGATTGGTGTTAAGATGTAAAAAACCTTTGATATCTACCAGGTGGCTTTGGTAATTTCTTTATCCTGATGTGCAATAAAAAGGTCAAGGAATTACAATTACATTAATAATGCCGTAACCTAGGTTAGACAGCATACATGTGGCAGTATACCGTATGTTACAAAGTCAAAAGTATGGTATACTGAAATACAAATGGATAGACAGAATGAATAATGGCTTAGAATGAGAGGATGTTATACAGTATTTCAATAGAATCCATGCACGCCCAGTGATGTAATAGCAGCAGGTTTTATTTGCATAGCATATTCAGGCATGGAGTGAAGGTTTGCTTTCTTGCCAAGCAAGGCAAAGTTCAAGGCATGCTAGAACTCTGGTAAATCCCTTCTAATCAGCATCCGAGAACCTAACGCTGAGACTTCTACTCCCACACAAAGCTGTCAGTGTAGGCAGCACAATGCTATCGCTTCATCCTCTATTTGGCTCACGGTGAAGCTTTTATGCAACTTATTTGAACCAGTAAATGACATCAATAAAATTAAAAAAAATAATTGTATTAATTCTTAGGGGGGAATTGCTATGTAAGGGATTATTCACATGTCAGTAATTGACGTCCATGTACTGTCTCCTCTGAGAGTAAACAGATGGATTCAAATGTACGTCTGAGGAGCGCTGGTTTACTGGAAAGAGGCTGAAAGCATGCACTACTTTATTCCATTTTTCAGGCAGAAAGCCCATTCTATTCAATTAGCCTGTGTTGCAATTCTTGTGTGGTCCGTTTTTCACTTATGCATTGGATAGAAAAATTATCCAAAGTTTGTTAAAAAAAGACTGTCATTTTTTGTAATGTGAAAAATCGAATTATTGACGGGGATGATCACAACCTGAACGTGTGATTCTGAGTATGCAAACTGATCCAAGTTGTTGCATCTGCAAAAGACACGGACATTTGAATAAGCCTCATCAGTTATGATGAATTTCTTTATGTCTGGAAATTGTTAGAAACTGCATGGTGTAAAAAATAGCAGAGCTTAGAAGAATTGACTACAGAATACTAAGCAAAGCACCATATCCTCCAGGGACTGCTTATTGCATCAGCTCCAATATAGTTTGCACTCCTCTCTATACTGATGTCTATGGAATCTACAAAAACAGACAAGCACTGCTTGTTTGGCTCTTCACACAAAGGATTTTTTTTCAAGACTTATATAATGATAGCATATCGTTCAGACAGGTCATCAATATCTAATCTGGAGGGGGGGGGTTAACCTACTCAGTGCACCCCATCGATCTGTAATTGTTCAGTAGTTGCTCTCATTTAGTACAACTGATGTAGCAATATAGTCTCGCTTTATTTTAGTAGATGGAGCTGATCGCAGGTTTGTTTGGAGTCGGACCCCTCCCAATCAGATATTGATACCCTATCCTAAGGATAAAAAAGTCCTGGAAAACTCCTTTAATTTTCAAAAATGTTCATGCATAGCCAACTATTAATTCAGTGATGATCAGATTAAGTTGACAGGGGATCTCTCACCTATTAGACATTTGTGTTATATTTTCTGAATATACTATAAACGTGTAAGATGGGAATCCCACTCTTATTTCCATTTGCTCCTCAGTTGAATACCACTATTACTATCTGCTATTCTTTGTAAGCAGTCATTTCAGGCTTTAGAGAGGCTTACAGACAATTTTAGACTCAGTGGTCACTTAAATGTAGGTTCAAAGTGTAACCTTCAATTAGAAGATATTTGCATGGATGTACAGTGGTGCTTGAAAGTTGCTGAACCTTCAGAATTTTTTTTATTTATGAATAAACTTGACCTAAAACTACATCAGATTTCCACACAAGTCCTAAAAGTTGATAAAGATAACCGAATCAAACAAATGATTTGGTCATTTATTCATTGAGGAAAAAGATCCAATATCACAGGTCTAAGAAGGGCAAACATATGTAAGCCTTTAAAGTTAGCAGATAATTTGAAGGTGAAATTAGAGTTGGGTGTTTTCAATTAATGAAATGACAATTAAGTGTAGTAGGGCAATCTGTTTTTTTTTTTTTGTAAAGAACAGTGATCTATCAAAGTCTGTTCTTCAAACACATTTGTGAAAGTGTACCATGCCATGAACAAAGAAGATTTCTGAGGACCTCAGAAGACCAGTTGTTGATGCTCATGAGGCAGGAAAAGGTTATAAAACCATCTCTAAAATGTTTGGACTCCACCAGTCCACTTAGACAGTGTACAAATGGAGGAAATTCAAGACTACTAGGAGTGGCAGATCAACACAGATCACGTGTGTGAGTGAGGTGTGTAACATTCTGCGAGGCCACAAAGGAACCCAAAGGTAACCTCTAAGCAACTAAAGGTCTTTCTAACATTAGCTAATGTTAGTGATCATGAGTAAACCATGAGTCCATAAGGACACTGAACATCAATGGTGTCCAAGGCAAAAAAGTAAAATTTTTGCCTGTCTGCAGTTTGCAGACCAAAAAATAGAACTTTTTGATGTAAATGAGAAGTGTTATGTTAGGGGAAAGGAAAACACTACATTTCAGCATAAAAACCTCATCTCATCTATGCAGCATGGTGGTGGTGGTAGTAACATGGTTTGGGCTTGTTCTGTTGCATCTGGGCTAGGAAAGCTTGCCATCATTCATGGAACAATGAATTCTAACTTATACCAGCAAATTTTAATGGAAAATCTCAGCATATCACAAGAGAACATGGGTCATGCAGCAAGACAATGGCCCTAAGCACACAAGTTGTTCTACTAAAGAATGGTTGAAGAAGAAAAAGGGTTTTGGAAAGGCCAAGTCAAAGTCTGGGCTTTATTCCAATAGAAATGTTGTAGTAGGACCTGAAGCAAACAGTTTACCGGAGGAATTTGCTTAGTACAAAGGAATTGCCTTATCAACAATCACTGGAAACATTTAGTTACAGCTGCAGAAGAGGGTCACACCAGGTACTGAAAGCAAAGGTTCACATATTTTGCCACTCACAGATGTGATATTGGATCATTTTCCTCAATAAATAAATAAACAAGTCTAATAATTTTGATTCATTTGTTTGATTTGGTTATCTTTTTCTACTTTTAGGTCTTGTATGAAACTCTTATGTAGTTTTAAGTCAAATTTATGCAAAAACATAAAAAATTCTGAAGGGTTCACAAACTATGAAGCACCACTGTACCAAAGCTATTACAGGGGGATAGGTCATCAGTATCTGATCGGTGGGGTCAGACACCTGGGACCCCTGCTAATCAGCTGTTTGAGAAGACACCAGTACTCAGCAGTTTTGTCTAGGCCATGTGAGATCACCTTCATTAGACACATGGCCTAGGCGCAGCTCAACCCCATTGAAGTGAATGGGGCTGAGCTGCGATATCAAGCACATCAGCTGTAAAATGTATGGTGCTGTGCTTGGTGACCTGAGAGAAGGCCGCAGGATTTTCTGCCATTCCTCTCTGCAGATCTTCTCAAGCTCTTTCTGTCATATTGGATGGGGACTGTCAGTGGACAGCTTCAGCTTTTTCAGCTTTCTCTAGCTAATTACTTAGTTGGGTGGGGTGGACTGCTCTATGAAGAGTCCTGATTGTTCCAAACTTCTTCCCTTTAAGAATTATGGAGGCCACTGGAAACTTTCAGTGCAGGAGAATTTTTTTTTGTACTCTTCTCCAGATCTGTGCCTCCACACAATCCTGTCTCTGGGCTCTGCATGCATTTTTTTTTCTCCTCATGGCTTGGCTTTTGCTCTGATAAACATTGTCAGCTGTGAGATCTTGTATAGACAGGGGTTTGTCTTTCTAAATCATTTCCTATCAATTGACTTTACCACTGGTGGACTCCAATCAAGATGTAGAAAGAAGATCAAAAGAAATGGGAGTGTCACAGCAAAGGGTCTGAATACTTATGTCCATGTGAAATTTTAGTTTTTCCTTTAAAAAAAATTGGTAAAAATTTCTAAACTTCTGTTTTCACGTTGTCATTATGGGGTATTGAGTGAAAAATGATTTTATTTTTTTTTTATTTTAGCACAAGGCAACAACATAACAAAATGTGAAAAAGTTAAAACGAGTCTGAAGAGTCAAAAGAGTCTGAAGAAACCGGAACCGTCTGTTATACATTAACGTCCTATTGTAAGTTTTGGGGGTATAAGAATACTGGGAGACACTGTTAATATCTTGAAGAGTAACTTCTATAAGTGAAATACAGCTAAACTTTATGTAATAGTGCTGGATAGTTTTAAAATTGTGCTTTAATCGCAGGAAGCACTCAGCTTAATCCCTGCACCAGCAATGAATACTTCAGCCATGTGGAAATCAGGCATTTTTAGAACGAAGATGGACTGGCAGTTTACTATTCAGTTCTATTCTGCACTGGAACTATATACACAATACGGTAGGATATTTGCAATTAAAGTTTTAATCAAAGTTGTTTTATGTTTGTATTTTAGAAGGACTTAAAGCTACAATGGTTAGAAATTATTTATGTCCTATAGTTTTCTACAGAAAAACTCACAATACCTGTATTTCTGTAGCTAGGTTACTTAGATCGAACAAACTGTGAAAGTGAAATACTTCAAAAACAGAAATAAAGGTCATGGATAAACCCAAGTGCAAATATAAACAGTCTGTTTTCAGATTCCAACTTTTATTTTAAAGTTCATTTTGTTAAATGTAAACTTGATTTCCACCTATGTGTACTTTGGTCTACTGAGCAGGACACTAGTGTATGTAGTAGGGTGCACAAGAAGAACAATGCACAAGCAGAGTCCCAACTTTTGAAAAGTTAAAGAGGCTGAGTATTGTATGCTAGAAAAAAGTTTAGAAATGTATATTTTATAGGTCACCATAGAGTGTGCTGTGGGGTTGCACACAAATCTGAATTTGTACATGTTCAGGGCTTTTGCTACTGTATCTTTTGACCAGCTTTCTAATCATTTAGTTGCAATAGTGTACAGGGATGAAAGAGACTAATGTTGGGTCATTATCCCCTAGTACTTCAGAAGGTTTTTCAAAGATGCTGCATACTTCCGCTATACTTATCAGGGGTCTTTAATAGCTGAGATCCACAGCTTACGGTAGTGGCCCCCAAACGTTTGTAGATGAAAAGTCACTTTCAAATATGACAGGTGGTTCAGAGCAGAACTACTTATTAAACATTAATATAACCAAGTGATTTGTTTCTGTGTCTAGTTCTAGCAATGCTTTACATCTCTGGTGCCACTAGGGCGGGGGTGGAGGTGGAGTGAGTTGAGGCTCCAGAGCAACTGTATGGGAAAACTAGAGTAAGGCATGGTACCTATACCTATTAAAGGGAGTTTCCAGGAATAAAATACTGATGACCTACCTTGAGGACAGGTCAACTCAGTTGTCTGAAGAGGCCACAGTGCTCTGTTGAGTGCTGCAGCCTCTTCCTAGGCCAGTGATGTAGAAACAAAAAGAGATTGTGCACGCCACATGTGCGGTGTCAATAGGCAAATCAAGGATAAAGAATAATAAATTCTGCTTACCCTTTGTAGTTGTGAGAAGCCACAACTACTATAGACGACTCAGCTGGTTATTATCAAACCGACCAGCTAAACGGATAGTAAGTCCCTCACTGCTGCCGTGATCCACAGATACACACTGGGAAGAATCCTCCGGTGTAAGTTAGGTATAAAGGATGATGAAGATCAGATCACTTGGAGTGGCGCTGTGTAAGGAGTTCTCGTCACCAGAATATTGATGGAGAAGTAGATGTTTATTGACATCATTCCAATAAATATCTACTTCTCCATCAATATTCTGGTGACGAGAACTCCTTACACAGCGCCACTCCAAGTGATCTGATCTTCATCATCCCTAGGCCAGTGATGTCACACTCATTGGTCACACAGCCTACATATGTGCAAATCAGTCCCATTCAGGTTAACCGGCCTGGGCTGCAATACCAGGCACAGCCACTAAACAATGTGCAGAGCTGTGCTTGGTATGCTTTGAGAAGGCTGCAGTGCTTGCCTGAGTGTTGCAGCCCTTTCAAACGGTTGATTGGAGAGGTAGTGCCAGGTGTTGGACCCCACCATTCTGGTACTGATAATCTATCCTGAGGATAGGTCATCTATATTCTACTCCAAGAAAATATCATTAACTTTCAGCAACCAGGCTTCCACTTCAAATAAGTGCTCAAAGGAAATGGAGTTGTCAGCCCCTTGGACTCCTAGGCTATTAATTCCCTGTTATCACTGATATAAAGAGTATGTTACACCACGCAAAGCTTTTTCTTTATAATATGCTTTCATAGGCTTAATTCATGCATCATTTTCCTTTGCCTTATAGAAGGCAAGATAGACCGCATTCTTTACATTCAGCAATTGGTCGCTTAAGCTACTGTATAAAATACCTTTTTTAGTTCCATCAATCGCTGATTTTCAGGGGGAATATCTGTACTTTTAATTGATATTTTCCAGAGAAGTAGCAGAATGACTTCTGTAAATGTAAATGTGCTATTGTATCGTCACACCTTGCATAATGACTTAACAGTGACTTTATGAATGCACTGTATTGTTCAGTTTTGCTAACTATAAATGCTGAAAATGTGGCAACAGAAAATGACACAGAAATTGTGGGTGAAGGAAATAGCTTATGTGGGAAATTCCAGAAGTAACATGTTCACTATGAAGTAAGGTTATGCATTTAATGAGGGGGTGTCGAAATTGTGCTACAAGTTTAACTCACTATTTGCTATAGTTTAACAGGACATGAATAGATAGATAGATAGATAGATAGATAGATAGATAGATAGAAGATATAGGGTGGCTAGATAGATAAACAGTCAGATATATAGATAGGATGGATAGATATAGGGTAGCTAGGTAGTTAGCTAGATAGACAGATATAGGGTGACTGGCTATATATATATATATATATATATATATATATATATATACAGATATAGAGTGACTATTTATTATATATATATATATATATATATATAGTGCATGTATATATAGGATAGATACATAGATATGAGATGGATGGATAGATGGATGGACAGATAGATATAAGATAGATACAAATAGGGCAGCTGGCTAGATAGATAAACAGACAGACATAAGAAAAAAATAAGAGAAAATAAAAAGAAAGCAAAAAAAAAATGAAGTTGCTCAAATTAAAATGTAAAAAAATGACTAATTTCCTAAAATTATCATCTACAGTATAATTTGAAAAGGAACGTTTTACTATACTTGTTGTCTCCTCCTCTTTACTTCAGATACAGCATGGCACTTCCATTCTTACTGAAGTGTCTCAGTGACAGATGTTTTTTTAGGCTACACTCAGGACAGCTGCCATCTGCTAGCAAAGAGTTAAACTGTGGAATTTACAGCACACTGATTCTGCCTGTCTTGCTGTCAGCTCATAGAATAAGATCTCCTGCCTGAGGAGTAGAAGGACCAGACCGATAACACAGTTTTCTTCTTTTGTGATCTACAATTCAGCAAATGTACACAATGAGAAGCACTTGTACATTTTCTTTGCTTTACTCACTGTGTTTTTTAGCTCCACCAATTCAGGGAGCTCGAGCAGAATTGAACTTATATCCTCAAGATGAAATCAGACTACTCTCTGAAGGTCTTCTCCAGATTGGGTCAGGATTAAAAAGGGAATTCAACCATACAAAGCATCAAATCAAAAGCATTTTCCAGCAACTTCATCACTTCAATACATCACTGGCAAAACTGTCTGGGCAAGTAAATCAAGCAACTAAACTTGGAGAACAACTGGACCAAAAAACAAGAAACTTTGAAGAAAATGCTAAGATGTACGAGATGCTTGCAGAGATTTCAGAAGAACTAGCCAAGCTGAAGGAAGAAGAAGCTTCTCTGGACAACAAGATCAAGCCTTTAGAAAACAAGATCCAAATTGCTCTGGATAAAAGGAATGAAAGGGAATCTCTTCTCAATGCATCAGATATTCTGGTATGTATTTATGATCAATTGTCAAAGTTGTACAGTGTCTTCATAGATGGAACCTTTATATGGGTCTTCAGGCTCCTGATACTGATGACCTATCCTCAGGATAGTTCATTAATATCCAATTGATGAAAGTTTGACACTAAGTACCCTGCAGTCTCTAGCACTGGAACTCACATGTTCAATGGAACAGGAAGAACAGCTCCGTTCAAAGTGTAGTGGCTGTACTGGGTTACCACTGAAGTGAATAGGAGCTGACCTGCAGCAACCCGGCACTGGCCACTACACTTTGAAAGGAGCTATGCTTCCTGTTAAATTCACGTCGCTATGTCCAGTGCCGGAGGCTGCTGATAACAGTGGGGATTGGTGGAGATTGGTGGGGATAGGGACTGCCGGACCCTCACCAATCGGGTCTTGGAAAGCCCCTTTAAGACCAAATACCAAATAAACTTCTAATACCTAAAAGGACCTTGACAGATTTATGACCAGTCTATTAAATTCTATTCATGAGAATAGTCTGACGTCAACCTGTGTCATGTAAATGAAAATTTTATTAGGATGTTTGATAACAAAATAAGGAGAAACTACTTTGTAATACAGAGCTTTGAGTTGTGGCATGCATTTATGCATACATACTGTAGATTATATTAGTGTTCTCTTGGTAAAGAAGCTGGTAGAGATATCAATAGAAAAACTGCTACAAATGAGTAATGTATTCCATACCCTAGTAGTACTTAGCTGGATTTCATATCAATGTCATTAAGATATAGCATGGTACCATTTATCTGTTAGAATACAGTATGCATATCTGTACTACTCAATGAAAAAGTAGAATAAACAGTGCTTTAGTGTCTGAGTCGGGGTCTCGTAGGTACATAGAATATTGATTGCTAATTTTCTTTTTGATAGGCATCAATTGAAAGGCAAAACATGCAAATTCTTTCCCTGCAAGCAATAGTGGACAGTCACCAAGACAAAATCAATTCCCAAGAAAATAAAATTCAAAGATTACAAAAGAAGGTAATTGTGAAACTGAAATATGGAAATGATGTTAGATTTACTGGTAAAAACATGACATTTTTCCTTAGCCTTTACTGATGCAGCCGGGTTACATGTAGATTACTAGAAAACACTCTTGAGTGACTTGTTATCTTTTATGTACATGAGAGAAAGCTCTTTATTTTATGTTAATGGTCCCTCAAAGGCTAGAGTTCAGGAAGTGGGGGAAGGGGTCCATGAATTTGTTAAGACTGACTTTCTGAAATGTGGAAGTTTTACTTTTGAATGTAGGCACACAAACAAGGCATTGTCAGATCATCACACCATAAATCGTATGTATGTTCACCTGATGATCTAATACTTAAATGATTTACCCAGAGACCGACATATTTCACTTTTACAACCTGTCTGATAGACTCTTTCCGTTGTTCCTATTCATCTTTTTGAAGACTAAATGCAAAAACCACATTCAGCATTGGGGCCTTGGAACCCCTCATTCTTGGTGTTGGTGGGAATCAGGGGATGTGCCCCCCATAAATCATTCTTTTATGACCTGTCTTATTGACCGATCACAAAAAATGAGATGTTCATGAGATACAAATCCTGCCTTTTTGAAGGGTCAACCAACAACGATATGTCCATGGTGACTATCTCATACACAGGAAAGGAAAATACTCAAATACAATGCAGGGCTCTGGGTGCCAGCATGCCTTGAAACATCCTGCAGCCACTCATTTCAGAGTCAATAGCCTCGATGGCTGACTACCTAGAGGGATCCGGCTACCAAACTATAGCACATACATAATATAACATTTTATCAACTGCAGTTGTCTATTGGGTGGCATTTGTCCATATGAAAATGTCAGCAAATTATACAAAACCTGTACATTAAGCATGGTTTAATATTATCACACAGGCACATTTAAGAAAAACACAGTCCAAAAAGAGACGCAATCTAGGTGCTCGGGAGAACAGTCAAATCTGAGTGCAATATATCTCAGATGGAAATACCTGCTACAGTAAGTGCTCTTCAAAGATATTTTTCTTATCCTAAGATATATATATATTATATATATATATATATATATATATATATATATATATATTCTTTACTTACCAAAAATCAGTACTCACACTAATACATGAACTATTTTGTCTCTTTGTACAGTTCAAACTGGAAGAACGTATAGAACTTCATTGACACGAAGAGGGAGCACTGCCCATCTTTGTCATACTACTAGTGACTTATCTTTATGAAGAACTGAGCTATAATTTATTTCTCTGGAACTTCCTGCAATGAATTTACACAGCTGCCCAATTCCAGTGCTTTATTCTAACTAGATAACCCATGGGTGTTCTCTTCTCTGCATGCTTTATTTCTCCTCAGTAGTTGAATTCATTAGACCGTGAATCACTGGTGACTCTTTTCTAATTGGAGAAAAGTACATTCCGATCATCTGTGTAATCATACATGATTCAACGCTGGTACGCCTGGTAGCTGCAAGGTTGGTAAAAAGAATGGTGGCAACTTTGGATTGATAAAATGGGTTGCGGCTGAGCTTGTTGCACATAATTTTGTAATTAGAGTAGAATATCTTCTGACATCTACATGCCTTTTTTAAAATGTTACTGATCGCTTGACAGCATGGGGCATTAACAAAACTAGGTTCTGATGCAGCTTTTCAGGCAGCTCAGAAGTATAAAGTAAATCTTATTACCTGTTGCAAAATGCCAGAAAGAAGTCTGCTGCCCATGTGAAGTTGAAGTATTTATTGGCCGCAAGCAGTATGTCTGCACAACATAATCATATCTACTGAAACATGTATGGAGATGGACTCCTGACTGACCACAATCCAAGAAGGTTACTTGATGTTGAATTCATCACAAAACTGCAGGATCTCCCTGCAGCACATACTCATGATAGGTCTCCAGTGCATAGTATTGGAAGTGGACAATATTCTAATGGTTTAAAACAGAATAAGAGAGTTGCTGATGCAACAGAGAGAGGGAGCAGTACCTGGTGTTTAGTCAAATAAAAGGGCGACCATACATGGACTCCAAAGGGGTCCAGGACATAGTACTCAGGCTCTGTGATGTCCATATGCCCTAATAGTCACAAAGATAGGTATCTGTCCAGCAAAGACAACCCCACTAAAAACAATACTGGGATAATATTGTCTCAGTATCAGTCAGGTCCCAGTTGCTGGATCCTCAGTTACTGGTAATTCTCTTTTAAAACGCCCCTGTTCCATCCATGACAAAAATAATGTACAATTTACTTCGGTTTCCAAACCTCCATCCAGAAACGTTTCAATTCAAAGAAACCTTTGCTTTTTCCATTTTCTATGATAAGCTCTGCTCCCTTGTTTTTAAAGACATATATAGATGTCACATGGACTCACGATACAACCACGTCGGTACATCGTTAGAGCTTCCACTGACAGATTGCACTCATATTTAGTCATCACAGATCCAGACTCCCTCATTGTTCTACTGAACCAAACATGGACTGGGTTTTTCTGCTGTAGGACAAGCCCCAACACACAGCCTTATTACAGACACCTAAAAGCGATCTTAAAGGCGTTGTCCAGATTTTTTTAAATTCCATCCCTCAATACAGAAGTACCTGTAAAGAAAGCTATATTTAGTTGCTTCATGGTGTCACGTTTCAGTTCGGTGGCTCCCAGGCTATCTTCATCAACTTCCACACTGATGTAGTCACGTGTACTACTGCAGCCAATGACTTGCCTCAGCACTGATGTGTCTCCATACGGCACGTGACATGCTGCTTGGGGACATGTCACCACTAAGGCCAGTCCCTGGCTGCAATGATGCAGGTGACCCCATTTGTGTGTAAGTTCCAGTGAAGACAGCCCAGGTACCATGGAGCTGGAACATGGCAGGGGGGAGCAACTAAGTATAGCTTGAACCACTTTAATGTGTGAAGGAAGCAAATGATCTGTTTTAGATTAGATCAGTGTTCCCCAACTCCAGTCCTCAGGGCCCACCTGTCGGTCATGATTTGAGACAATCCCACAGAATGAATACCTGTTGTAAGTCCTGATGCACTGACACTAAATATATCACCTGCTCAATACTAAGGAAATCCTGAAAACATGACCGGCAGGTGGGCCCTGCGGACTGGAGTTGAGGAACACTGGATTAGATGAAATCAGATGTCTCCATTGAAAAATCCATCATCTATACAGACATTTGTGTCATCAACTATAATCTATGAATTAAGATATAAAGAAGAACTAGACAAATTAGCTGCAAATGAATGTGAATTGCTAGAACTATTCTGTACACATACAGTAATTTGGATCATTAAGAAAAAACTATTGCTACAAGATGAATGAATTATTACTCTATTTGCCACACAGAACAGAGCAGTTTTACTGTGTAATCCCTCACTAAAAGTGACTTAAACCACAAAAACACCCAAGACATAAAGACAAAAAGAGATTTACCCTGCACATATATACTGTACAATTTTTAAAAATGTTATGTGATATGGATCTTTTACTTGCGCTTATGTCATTGTTTTTTGGTCCACAGAATATAATCCTTTACTACAATTTCAACATACAGTAAAGCCCCTTTAAGCTCCAAACAAATCGTGTGTGTAGATGTGGAATCATAGTGCTGCTGCCAAGTAGGGCGAAGTTCATAGAGCTGCGTGCACTTTTCATCTTCCTCCTGCACACATTTAGTTCCCATTCAGCAAATCTCAGGCATGCAGACAAAGCACAGTATCCAGAACACTAAACAATACTAAAAAGGGAGACTTTTGGTATACATAGATTAATCGCTCTCCAGCCAGGAAACATTTACTGTATTGTGACCTCAGCCTGCAGGACACATTTCATATCTTCCTGTATAAGATATATTAACTATAATTATACTTCTCTAGCCAAAGGTTACAAAATATTAGGGTCAATAAAAGTAATTTACTGTACTCACAACTCTGGCAGCTGAGGTTCGTGTTTAAGGCTATGTTCACACAGCTAAAATCTGACACTGATTAAGCAGAGGAAAACGGGCATATTCCACCGCTGAGTCCACATTCAAAACACCATCAACAATTTCCTATTGACTTCAATGTAAAACTCCACCTTGTACATACAATGTAAAATGGTAGAGTTTTTCTTTTGAGTAGCTGATTTGCAAAACGCTTGTGACAAGTGACATGTTGCTTCTTTGAAGCAGATTTGATTGTGGATTCCATAGAAGTCAATGGAGAAGCAGAAAAACCTCACTCAAAAGCTCTTCCAAAACTCTAACGTCTGTCAGCCTTTGCTTACATGGCATAGGACTGCTGCAGCCACGTCAGTGGCCTCAGCAGTCATCTGCCATACTTACTGGTATCACTGCTCAGACAATCCCTATAAAGGTAAATTGGTCACAGAGACACACAAACAGTGTATCAGAACCTTTTCTTGTAGCAATACCTGATGGTTTCTGAGTGGACATGACAAGGGCAAATTGTTTGTGCTTGAATTTACATAAGTATGTTTTCATCTACTGACAGCATGCAGAGATCCTGCACAGCTATTCAAAAAACCAATAATAAGAATTTACAATAGTAAAACCCCTTATCGTATTGCAATCTAGCTATCAACAAATCAGACATACATCCATACCCTCATAGTAGTTACTAAAAGTAAAGTATGCGGAAACATATAACATACATATCACAGTATTCATCAATAGCTTCAAGTACTTCACATACTTGTTTCCTTCCCTTTATATACATTGCATATACACTGTAATCCCTCCCATCAGTTACTGCCTAGTAGAGCTCACAATCTCACATTCTTACATCATGCACATATCTTAGGGCCAGTGGGGCAAAAGGCCAATTAACCTGCTTAAGGACCAAGGGGAGAATAGCAAAACCTATGCAGATGTTCAAATGATCAGATTTTCACCCATGTCGCTAGCTCTGAGCCATCAACAGTGTCTAAAATAATTGTTAATACCACCCCAGGAATTAGGGTGTGGAATGTAATGAAAGCAAGATGTATTCAGCAGTAATAAAGCAGCAGAGATTAATTCTACTGTAAGGTGCTAAATACAATTTACAACCTAAAGGTGCTGACCACAAAATAACATTAAAATAATCTTGCATCGTCATAGGTGCCCTAACGAGTGCAGAGTCGAACTGCCATGTTTGCAGGCATTTTCATTTTGACAATTCCTATTTAAAGGGGTTAGCCCATGTGGAACACTGATAACATATCGCTAGGTTATGCCATCAATGTCAGATAGGTGCAGGTCCCATGTCTAGGACCAGCTCCTATCTCCAGAACGGGACCCCTGAAGTGAACGGAAAGCACCCTCTTGGCACTGCTATGAGAGTTGCAAAAATAGCTGAGGACTGACTCAGCTACTTCCAGCAGTCCCATAGCAGTGAATTGAGAGGTTGCCCAGCTTGCCAAGTGCTCCCGCTCGGCTATATTCAGAAAACCCATAGCAATGAATGGAGAAAATACCATGTATCATTTCAGGGACCCGTTCTGGAGACAAGAGCAGGTCCCTGAGGTGGGACCTACACCTATCTGACTTTGATGGCATATCCTAGCAATGTGTCTTCAATGTCTCAGATGGAGCAACCCCTTTAATGTCTTATATCTGTAATTTTATACTTTATTTATGCTATTGTTTAAAAACACATCAGGCTTCTTTGTTACAATATATAATACTTTTTTCTTATTTTGATATGTGCTATTTCTTGTGTTTTCTTCTTTTATTCAATGTGAATAAAGGCAATACCATAAACTGCTGTTCTGTACAGTTATTTTAAGCAACTTTAGAAACAATCTGATCTTTTATACTTGCTATAACTAGAACTAGCTGAGGGGCATCCATGTAGATTAACTTTAACTAGCTGAAATGCATCCAACTACTATAACTATAACTCTGTGAGAAGCATCCATCTACTATACCTAAAACTAGCTGAGAGGCATCCTTGTACATTAACTAGAACTAGCTGAGAAGCATCTTTGTACATTAACTAGAACTAGCTGAGGAGCATCCATTTACTATAACTACAACTAGCTGAGAAGCATCCATCTACAATAACTAGAACTAGCTGAGAAGCATCCATCTACAATAACTAGAACTAGCTGAGAAGCATCCATCTACAATAACTAGAACTAGCTGAGAAGCATCCATCTACTATAACTTCAACTAGCTGAGAAGCATCCATCTACTATAACTTCAACTAGCTGAGAAGCATCCATCTACTATAACTACAACTAGCTGAGAAGCATCATCTACTATAACTACAACTAGCTGAGAAGCATCATCTACTATAACTACAACTAGCTCAGAAGCATCATCTACTATAACTAGAACTAGCTGAGAAGCATCGATCTACTATAATTAGAACAAGATGGGAAGCATCCATCTACTATAACTAGAGCTACGATAGCTGAGAAGCATCCATCTACTACAACTACAGTAGCTGAGAAGCATCCATCTACTATAACTAGAACTAGCTGAGAAGCATCCATCTACTATAACTAGAACTAGCTGAGAAGCATCCATCTACTATAACTACAACTAGCTGAGAAGCATCATCTACTATAACTTCAACTAGCTGAGAAGCATCCATCTACTATAACTACAACTAGCTGAGAAGCATCCATCTACAATAACTAGAACTAGCTGAGAAGCATCCATCTACAATAACTAGAACTAGCTGAGAAGCATCCATCTACTATAACTTCAACTAGCTGAGAAGCATCCATCTACTATAACTTCAACTAGCTGAGAAGCATCCATCTACTATAACTACAACTAGCTGAGAAGCATCATCTACTATAACTACAACTAGCTGAGAAGCATCCATCTGCTATAACTACAACTAGCTGAGAAGCATCGATCTACTATAATTAGAACAAGATGAGAAGCATCCATCTACTATAACTAGAGGTACGATAGCTGAGAAGCATCCATCTACTATAACTACAGTAGCTGAGAAGCATCCATGTACTATAACTAGAACTAGCTGAGAGCATCCATCTACTATAACTAGAACTAGCTGAGAACCATCCATCTACTATAACTTCAACTAGCTGAGAAGCATCCATCTACTATAACTACAACTAGCTGAGAAGCATCCATCTACTATAACTACAACTAGCTGAGAAGCATCATCTACTATAACTACAACTAGCTGAGAAGCATCATCTACTATAACTACAACTAGCTCAGAAGCATCATCTACTATAACTAGAACTAGCTGAGAAGCATCGATCTACTATAATTAGAACAAGATGGGAAGCATCCATCTACTATAACTAGAGCTACGATAGCTGAGAAGCATCCATCTACTATAACTACAACTACAGTAGCTGAGAAGCATCCATCTACTATAACTAGAACTAGCTGAGAAGCATCCATCTACTATAACTAGAACTAGCTGAGAAGCATCCATCTACTATAACTACAACTAGCTGAGAAGCATCATCTACTATAACTTCAACTAGCTGAGAAGCATCCATCTACTATAACTACAACTAGCTGAGAAGCATCCATCTACAATAACTAGAACTAGCTGAGAAGCATCCATCTACAATAACTAGAACTAGCTGAGAAGCATCCATCTACTATAACTTCAACTAGCTGAGAAGCATCCATCTACTATAACTTCAACTAGCTGAGAAGCATCCATCTACTATAACTACAACTAGCTGAGAAGCATCATCTACTATAACTACAACTAGCTGAGAAGCATCCATCTGCTATAACTACAACTAGCTGAGAAGCATCGATCTACTATAATTAGAACAAGATGAGAAGCATCCATCTACTATAACTAGAGGTACGATAGCTGAGAAGCATCCATCTACTATAACTACAGTAGCTGAGAAGCATCCATGTACTATAACTAGAACTAGCTGAGAAGCATCCATCTACTATAACTAGAACTAGCTGAGAACCATCCATCTACTATAACTTCAACTAGCTGAGAAGCATCCATCTACTATAACTACAACTAGCTGAGAAGCAACCATCTACTATAACTACAACTAGCTGAGAAGCATCCATCTACTATAACTACAACTAGCTGAGAAGCATTCATCTACTATAACTACAACTAGCTGAGAAGCATCCATCTACTATAACTACAACTAGCTGAGAAGCATCCATCTACTATAACTAGAACTAGCTGAGAAGCAACCATCTACTATAACTAGAACTAGCTGAGAAGCATTCATCTACTATAACTAGAACTAGATGAGAAGCATCCATCTACTATAACTAGAGGTACGATAGCTGAGAAGCATCCATCTACTATAACTACAACTACAGTAGCTGAGAAGCATCCATCTACTATAACTAGAACTAGCTGAGAAGCATCCATCTACTATAACTAGAACTAGATGAGAAGCATCCATCTACTATAACTACAATTAGATGAGAAGCATCCATCTACTATAACTAGAACTAGATGAGAAGCATCCATCTACTATAACTACAATTAGATGAGAAGCAACCATCTACTAGAACTAGAACTAGCTGAGAAGCATCCATCTACTATAACTAGAACTAGATGAGAAGCATTAATCTACTATAACTACAATTAGCTGAGAAGCATCCATCTACTATAACTACAACTAGCTGAGAAGCATCATCTACTATAACTACAACTAGCTGAGAAGCATCCATCTACTTTAACCGCAATTAGCTGAGAAGCATCCATCTACTATAACTACAACTAGCTGAGAAGCATTCATCTACTATAACTACAACTAGCTGAGAAGCATCATCTACTATAACTGCAACTAGCCGAGAAGCATTCATCTACTATAACTACAACTAGATGAGAAGCATCCATCTACTATAACTACAACTAGCTGAGAAGCATCATCTACTATAACTACAACTAGCTGAGAAGCATCATCTACTATAACTACAACTAGCTGAGAAGCATCATCTACTATAACTACAACTAGATGAGAAGCATCATCTACTATAACTACAACTAGCTGAGAAGCATCATCTACTATAACTACAACTAGATGAGAAGCATTCATCTACTATAACTACAACTAGCCGAGAAGCATTCATCTACTATAACTAGAACTAGCTGAGAAGCATTCATCTACTATAACTACAACTAGCTGAGAAGCATCATCTACTATAACTACAACTAGATGAGAAGCATCATCTACTATAACTACAACTAGCTGAGAAGCATCATCTACTATAACTACAACTAGATGAGAAGCATCATCTACTATAACTACAACTAGATGAGAAGCATTCATCTACTATAACTACAACTAGCTGAGAAGCATCCATCTACTATAACTACAACTAGCTGAGAAGCATCATCTACCATAACTACAACTAGCTGAGAAGCATCATCTACTATAACTACAACTAGCCGAGAAGCATTCATCTACTATAACTACAACTAGATGAGAAGCATCCATCTACTATAACTGCAACTAGCCGAGAAGCATTCATCTACTATAACTACAACTAGCCGAGAAGCATCATCTACTATAACTAGAACTAGCTGTGAAGCAACCATCTACTATAACTAGAACTAGATAAGAAGCAACCATCTACTATAACTAGAACTAGATGAGAAGCATTCATCTACTATAACTACAACTAGCTGAGAAGCATCCATGTACTATAACTAGAATTAGCTGAGAAGCATCATCTACTATAACTACAACTAGCTGAGAAGCATCCATCTACTATAACTAGAACTAGCTGAGAAGCATTCATCTACTATAACTACAACTAGCTGAGAAGCATCCATGTACTATAACTGTAATTAGCTGAGAAGCATCCATGTACTATAACTGTAATTAGCTGAGAAGCATCCATCTACTATAACTGTAATTAGCTGAGAAGCATCATCTACTATAACTAGAATTAGCTGAGAAGCATCCATCTACTATAACTGTAATTAGCTGAGAAGCATCCATCTACTATAACTACAACTAGCTGAGAAGCCTCCAACTACTACTATAGTACGGCTATGAAGTGAATAGAACGGCTTCTTGTAATCACACCTGCTCATCACTGCAATGTCGATGGTGAGCAGGTAAACAATGAAGGGAAGGCAGCGCTTGAACAGAGCGCAGGTTTCTCTACAACCAGCTGATCGGCGGGGGTGCCGGGTGTCGGACCCCCGCCAAACTGATATTGATGACCAATCCTGAGGTTAGGTTATCAATATTAAAATCCTAGAAACCCCTTTAAATATTGTTTTCTTCCAGAAATGTTCATCACATAGATTGTAAGCCCTCCCGGGCAGGGCCCTCTCTCCTTGTGTACCAGTTTGTAATTCGTCTTGTTTCATGATTAGTGCAATTGTCTGTATTATGTACGTAAACCTCTTTTAATATGTACAGTGCTATGGAATGAATGGAGCTTTATTAATAATAATAATAATAATAATATGCATAACTTCAGGAATTTCAGGAGTTGCCCTTTCACACATGTAGCTATCAGCCCAGAGTAGTTATGTGTTGCGCGCAATCTCACTACAGAGGGAATGATCCAGATCCCTAGGCATGGGGCGGGTACTTTAGACATGGCCCACTGTGATTTTGCAGAACATGTGCTGATTCGGACAAAACCAGGATTTAGTACTAAGGCACTAGTGAGAAAAAGTCTGGGTAAAGTTCAGGACAGATGTTGTGGATGTTTGCGTTCACACCCACAGCTCCCCTGAGTAAACTCCAGAACATATGTGGGTTACCCTGCATGTGTGAATGTGACTTATGTGATGCTGGTTGGCAAGAGGAGAGGCTCATTTATTAGTACGTACAGAATTATTACCAGAACTTTTTTTTAATTAGACATACAGGAGATCTTGGTAATGATATTCCAGCAGCACTTCTGTACAGTGCAAATGACACATTTTACAATTTACCATTAATGACATACGGTAGGAAGGCATTCACACATAACAGAAACTGCAATCCATTTGTAAAACATGTTTCATTCATTTTCTTTATAAAGCTGCCTGTGTGCACAGGAAAAATCTGTTCCCCAAAGGGATAAAGGATCTCACAACTGTTACATAGATCACAGATCACTATTCCATCTGTTTATGAAAAAAATGATAACCAGCACTGTCAAAGTACTGAAGGCAACCTCAGCATATCTAACATCTAATCAATGTATCTAGGACAACGTATCTACATCTTACCTGTAAATGGTATGAGGAACATACACTTCTTTTATTGGAAACTCAAGGATCTCCTTAATTAGTCGTGTACGACCTTCAGGAAAGGGCTTAACTGGAAGCAGCTCAGGAGTAAGACACCCGCTCAACCCATCATATACTGGGGAGATTTCAAGCTTCAACAAACCTTAAGAAAGTGGGCAGATTAGGATAATATTCATAAAACGTTACACTAAATCCAATGTAAATTACAAATTACAGTACAATAAAAAACTAAAGGGATATACGGGATTTTTTTTACTAATTTCATCACTAAAAGGGTTTTTCATACTAATGAACTATCCTCAGGATAGGTCATTAGTATCTGATCGGTGGGTGTCCGACACCTAAGACACCTGTGCTCACAGTATTGCTGCGGAATTCTCTCTGCTCACCCAGTACTACGGCGTTCATTTGATAGCCACTGTGCTTGGTATCACAGCTCGGCCCTATTCACTTCAATTGGGCTCAGCTGCGCTAAGCCTATGTGACCAATGAATGTAACGTCACCTGATCTAGGGAAAGCTGCAAGAAAGCCTTGGTGCTACTGCAAGCATTGGTGCCTTCTCAAACAGCTAATCGGATCCTCACCGATCAGATACTGATGACCTATTCAGAGTTATCAGTTAAAAAAAAAAACTCTTGGAAAACCCCTTTAAAGAAGGTTTATAAAATCATAAAAAAGAATGCACAGCCATATTTACATCCGATCCACATTTTTTGCGGATGGCACATGGACCCATTCATATCTATGGGCGGCCAAAAAAATTCAAAAAAGGCGTCATCAATACCGTATGTCTATTCTACAAATTATAGAACATATTTCCTATTCTTGTCCGTATCGTGGACAAGAATAGTCATTTCTCATGATGGCACACAGAAGATATCTCTATTTAGCGGATCCATGATTTGGGGACCAATACAAGGACATGGCAGTTGTAAAGAAGAAGATTTGTTGTTTTTTATAGGGAATTTGAGTGTTTAATAAACCAAACATGTTAGGAGAGGTGACAGGTCCTCTTTAAAGGAAATCTGTCAGCAGTGTTGAGCCCTCAAAACTGTTGACAATTCTAAATAAGTGACAGGCACAACAGTGCAGACAAACCAATGATGGTGATACAGGCTGCATGACTGAGAAAACAATTGATGTACCCCAGAATTTGATACTTACAAAATAGTTTTTTATTATTTAATGTTCTGATGTATTGTAACCCACATAGTTTTGTATGGATGGGTCAGGGTTAACAATCTTGACTCTGCCCTTGGAAGAGGCAAGAGGATGGACTTAGGTCTGCCCCTAAAGCATTCTAGTGTTAGCTGAGGAAGAGTGAGGAGCTACAAGTGCTCACTCCTCAGAAGACTAGGCTTGAGTCCCAGAGAATCACTATCTTTGAGATATTAGCATCGAGAAAGCCATCTCTACTTTACAGAACTCCAGAGAGAGAAGAAAGAACTAGAAGGTCCATGATCTGAATGGCTGTGCACTGGAGTCAGTCAGTAAGGTATTCACTGTTTAAGGCTGATAGAGACTGTACTGCAGTGAGAGTGACATTGCTAATACACCCTTCCACACTTGGACATGGTCTGGCCAACCATATCTTAAGAACTGTATCCCTTAAGCACTGTAAAAGTAATATTGACAGCCATTGATTCTGCAGAGAGAGAGAGAGAGAGAGAGAGACTTTGAGTTACCGACTCCAATACTACATGCTGGCCACAGCATCCACATCTCATGCCTTGAACCCATACCAAACCCGTAACACCAAGGGCTCCTCAACTACCATCAGACAGGAGCCCCTGTCACTGCCCTGACTCTTGGGAGAATCTGTGTGAGGCCTACCACTGAGATTTATGTGAAAAACCATTGCAGCCAGAGCCACTACCACTCTCAAGCTCTGCTCTGCTCCTCTCCTGTTTTTACCTTCTCCTGTGCTAAGACCTCTAGTGTCAAGGAGGCAGCCCCTTCATGTTCAGTGTCCTGGGATCTCTTCACAAAATGCTTCCCATGCCTAACCTTTGCTCTTAGTGACAGCTCTAGTGTTCAATCAGGAGACCTCTACAGCGCAGAGTAGGGCTGGGAAACATTCAGTTCAGAAAGCCGAGGAAACTGAACATTACAGCAAAAAAGGACTGGGCATGTTGAAATTCAACTGCCTGATCATTCTCTCTTCTAAAATCTGCCTACACACATTAGATGATTGGACTAGACTGGTGATCATAGACATGAGAAATCAGCCCATGCCGTATCTCTTTTCTTTTTTTTATTCATATTGCGGCATAATCCATGAGCCACTGTATTACAGAACTATTCCCTCCTAGAAGTATTACTTCTGGGGAGATAGTAACACACAGAGCGCTTATGGCTCTGTATTACAGAACTATTCCCTCCTAGAAGTATTACTTCTGGGGAGATAGTAACACACAGAGCGCTTATGGCTCTGTATTACAGAACTATTCCCTCCTAGAAGTATTACTTCTGGGGAGATAGTAACACACAGAGCGCTTATGGCTCTGTATTACAGAACTATTCCCTCCTAGAAGTATTACTTCTGGGGAGATAGTAACACACAGAGCGCTTATGGCTCTGTAATACAGAACTATTCCCTCCTAGAAGTATTACTTCTGGGGAGATAGTAACACACAGAGCGCTTATGGCTCTGTATTACAGAACTATTCCCTCCAAGAAGGATTACTTCTGGGGAAATAGTAACACACAGAGGCTTATGGCTCTGTAATACAGAACTATTCCCTCCTAGAAGTATTACTTCTGGGGAGATAGTAAACACACAGAGCGCTTATGGCTCTGTAATACAGAACTATTCCCTCCTAGAAGTATTACTTCTGGGGAGATAGTAACACACAGAGCGCTTATGGCTCTGTAATACAGAACTATTCCCTCCTAGAAGGATTACTTCTGGGGAGATAGTAACACACAGAGCGCTTATGGCTCTGTAATACAGAACTATTCCCTCTAGAAGTATTACTTCTGGGGAATAGTAACACACAGAGCGCTTATGGCTCTGTAATACAGAACTATTCCCTCCTAGAAGTATTACTTCTGGGGAGATAGTAACACACAGAGCGCTTATGGCTCTGTATTACAGAACTATTCCCTCCAAGAAGGATT
Organism: Rhinella marina; assembly: GCA_900303285.1. Lineage (NCBI taxonomy): Eukaryota > Metazoa > Chordata > Amphibia > Anura > Bufonidae > Rhinella > Rhinella marina. The sequence continues at coordinate 169,532 of ONZH01027885.1, read as the reverse complement.
ACTTCTGGGAAATAGTAACACACAGAGCGCTTAGCTCTGTAATACAGAACTATTCCCTCCTAGAAGTATTACTTCTGGGGAGATAGTAACACACAGAGCGCTTATGGCTCTGTAATACAGAACTATTCCCTCCTAGAAGTATTACTTCTGGGGAGATAGTAACACACAGAGCGCTTATGGCTCTGTAATACAGAACTATTCCCTCCTAGAAGGATTACTTCTGGGAATAGTAACACACAGAGCGCTTATGGCTCTGTAATACAGAACTATTCCCTCCTAGAAGTATTACTTCTGGGGAGATAGTAACACACAGAGCGCTTATGGCTCTGTAATACAGAACTATTCCCTCCTAGAAGTATTACTTCTGGGGGAGATAGTAACACACAGAGCGCTTATGGCTCTGTATTACAGAACTATTCCCTCCAAGAAGGATTACTTCTGGGGAAATAGTAACACACAGAGCGCTTATGGCTCTGTAATACAGAACTATTCCCTCCTAGAAGTATTACTTCTGGGGAGATAGTAAACACACAGAGCGCTTATGGCTCTGTAATACAGAACTATTCCCTCTAGAAGTATTACTTCTGGGGAGATAGTAACACACAGAGCGCTTATGGCTCTGTAATACAGAACTATTCCCTCCTAGAAGGATACTTCTGGGGAGATAGTAACACACAGAGCGCTTTATGGGCTCTGTAATACAGAACTATTCCCTCCTAGAAGTATTACTTCTGGGGAGATAGTAACACACAGAGCGCTTATGGCTCTGTAATACAGAACTATTCCCTCCTAGAAGTATTACTTCTGGGGAGATAGTAACACACAGAGCGCTTATGGCTCTGTAATACAGAACTATTCCCTCCTAGAAGTATTACTTCTGGGGAGATAGTAACACACAGAGCGCTTATGGCTCTGTAATACAGAACTATTCCCTCCTAGAAGTATTACTTCTGGGGAGATAGTAACACACAGAGCGCTTATGGCTCTGTAATACAGAACTATTCCCTCCTAGAAGTATTACTTCTGGGGAGATAGTAACACACAAAGCGCTTATGGCTCTGTATTACAGAACTATTCCCTCCTAGAAGTATTACTTCTGGGGAGATAGTAACACACAGAGCGCTTATGGCTCTGTAATACAGAACTATTCCCTCCTAGAAGTATTACTTCTGGGGAGATAGTAACACACAGAGCGCTTATGGCTCTGTAATACAGAACTATTCCCTCCTAGAAGGATTACTTCTGGGGAGATAGTAACACACAGAGCGCTTATGGCTCTGTAATACAGAACTATTCCCTCCTAGAAGTATTACTTCTGGGGAGATAGTAACACACAGAGCGCTTATGGCTCTGTAATACAGAACTATTCCCTCCTAGAAGTATTACTTCTGGGGAGATAGTAACACACAGAGCGCTTATGGCTCTGTATTACAGAACTATTCCCTCCAAGAAGGATTACTTCTGGGGAAATAGTAACACACAGAGCGCTTATGGCTCTGTAATACAGAACTATTTCCCTCCTAGAAGTATTACTTCTGGGGAGATAGTAACACACAGAGCGCTTATGGCTCTGTAATACAGAACTATTCCCTCCTAGAATTACTTCTGGGGAGATAGTAACACACAGAGCGCTTATGGCTCTGTAATACAGAACTATCCCTCTAGAAGATTACTTCTGGGAGATAGTAACACACAGAGCGCTTATGGCTCTGTAATACAGAACTATTCCCTCCTAGTAGATAGTAACACACAGAGCTTATGGCTCTGTAATACAGAACTATTCCCTCCTAGAAGTATTACTTCTGGGGAGATAGTAACACACAGAGCGCTTATGGCTCTGTAATACAGAACTATTCCCTCCTAGAAGTATTACTTCTGGGGAGATAGTAACACACAGAGCGCTTATGGCTCTGTAATACAGAACTATTCCCTCCTAGAAGTATTACTTCTGGGGAGATAGTAACACACAGAGCGCTTATGGCTCTGTAATACAGAACTATTCCCTCCTAGAAGTATTACTTCTGGGAGATAGTAACACACAGAGCGCTTATGGCTCTGTAATACAGAACTATTCCCTCCTAGAAGTATAACTTCTGGGGAGATAGTAACACACAGAGCGCTTATGGCTCTGTATTACAGAACTATTCCCTCCTAGAAGTATTACTTCTGGGGAGATAGTAACACACAGAGCGCTTATGGGTCTGTATTACAGAACTATTCCCTCCTAGAAGTATAACTTCTGGGGAGATAGTAACACACAGAGTGCTTATGGCTCTGTTTTACAGAACTATTCCCTCCTAGAAGTATTACTTCTGGGGAGATAGTAACACACAGAGTGCTTATGGCTCTGTAATACAGAACGGTAGGGACTCTAAATGAGCCCTAGTTCAAAATGTTCGGTCCTCCTGGAATTAACGGTTTATTGTACTACTGTATATTATATTGGAAAACACAGTTATTCAGGAAATATAGTAACAAATCAGTGTATTCTAGCTACCCCTGATCATTTCAGTCTCATGTCTATGCTCATCTACGAGCACCTATATGAAGTGAAGCAATCTTTCCTCCTATTTCATTTTCTCCTCGATGGATATCAGTAACAAAGGCTTAACAGTAAGACATAAGAACAATAGGAATACTTTTACTCAGTCGGTACACGAGTCACACATGGCACTACTGCCCTCACCTGGTATACATTTTGCCCGCTTTTGCAAAGCTCTTTTATGATCTGCTAAATACTTGAATAAGTCTTCATCACTTAGTTTGTCTCCTTCCTAGTATAAAAAACACACAGACAGTATATTAAGTAGGCATGTGCATGTATTGTTTCATTCATGAATATTTTTCAATGTGCATTTAAAGTGGCCGTACTTAGATGAACTATAGATGAACACTGTCCTGTCTGGATCCATCTGTATGTAGCTGATTTTAAAGATGGAAGTTTTTTTACTATTACCGGAGGCTGGACCTTTTCACTTATTTGCAACACTGGTACAGTCCAGCGGGGTCGAAGTGTGAAGCTGGCTACTGCAGCTTACAACATATGGTAAGTACAAATGGGAGTTACCAGTTGGGGGGTGTCCCTGTATAGTCTGATAACATCCAATCAGTGTTGCCAGTGTCAGACTGTAAAGGGACCCCCCAAACACACTTATACTACCCACGCAGGATCATCCCTGACATTGGGCCACCACACTTAAAGGAAGCATCATCCTAAGGAACCAGCACTGCATGAAGGGAATACTACAGGACTGGTAAGGGTGTATATGTTCCCATTTTTGCCTATTTGACATGTGTGATACAAATGCAGTGGAGCGGTAATTGCTCTTTTTGTATTGTTGCACCAATTTATCTTTATTTTTAACATTCTAGTAAAATTTACGTTTTATCTATTCCCAACTGGAAATATTACCCAGTTGGACCTTTATTGCAGACTGCTGACAATTCATTAATAAACTTCTAGCAGGGATAATAGAGGAACTGCACAACAGAGTTATACTGTAATATGCTCCAGAATTGTTATCACATGGGGAATGCAAGTAGTAAGGCTAATTTCACACTAACGTTTCTATTTTCAGGTATTGAGATCCGTCATAGGGTCTCAATACCGGAAAAAAAACGCTTCAGATTTGTCCCCATTCATTGTCAGTGGGGACAAAACGTAACTGAATAGAACAGAACGCTCCAAAATGCATTCCGTTCTCATACCGGGGAGCAAACTGCAGCATGCTGCAGTTTTATTTCCTTCATGGGATGCAGAGCAAGACGAATCCGTCATGACCCCCAATGTAAGTCAATGGGGATGGATCCGTTTTCTCTGACACAATAGAAAACGGATCCGTCCCCCATTGACTTTCAATGGAGTTGATGACGGATCCGTCTTGGCTATGTTACAGATAATATAACCGGATCCGTTCAGAACGGATGCAGACGGTTGTATTATCAGTAACGGAAGCGTTTTTACTGAGCCCTGCCGGATCCAGCAAAAACGCTGGTGTGAAAGTAGCCTAACTAAAACAGACATGTCAGGGGAGGTGCATAACTTCAGGAATTTCAGGAGTTGCCCTTTCACACATGTAGCTATCAGCCCAGAGTAGTTATGTGTTGCGCGCATTCTCAATACAGAGGGAATGTTCCAGATCCCTAGGCATGGGGCGGGTACTTTAGACATGGCCCACTGTGATTTTGCAGAACATGTGCTGATTCGGACAAAACCAGGATTTAGTACTAAGGCACTAGTGAGAAAAAGTCTGGGTAAAGTTCAGGACAGATGTTGTGGATGTTTGCGTTCACACCCACAGCTCCCCTGAGTAAACTCCAGAACATATGTGGGTTACCCTGCATGTGTGAATGTGACTTATGTGATGCCGGTTGGCAAGAGGAGAGGCTCATTTATTAGTACGTACAGAATTATTACCAGAAAATGTGATGTAACTCACAACAGCAATGTGAGCAGAGTGTATACTGAGCTCTAACTATCATGTGATTAGAACATAAGGCAAATACAAGATATATTCGGTATAATGTTCACCTGCTTAAAGAACATATTTTGTGTAATTGTTGTAGGTTTGAACGGTGATGTTGAGCCTTCATCTACTGAGCTCGCTCTATCAGAAAATCTCCTTGTTGGCCCGAGTGAGGCTCTCCTGTCAGCAGTTAGTGTCTTACCTATATAAGTAGAAGAACATAAGTCTTAAGAAAGTGTAAAATAGTGGGGTCAATTCAACAAAACTGATGTAAGGCAAAACTGGCTTAGCGCCCATAGCAATCAGATTTCACCTTTCATTTTTCACAGCTCCTTTGGAAAATGAAAGGTGGAATCTGATTGGTTGCTATGGGCAACTAAGCCACTTTTCCTTTACACCAGTTTTGATAAATCTCCCCCACAGAAATTATAAGTGCAGTATTACAACATTTCTACAGTACTAAGCTGCACTTTCATGTCTATGGATGCAATGCCACAAATCTGGCTAAGGCTCGCTCGCGTTGTTGTTTTCCGGTATTGAGATCGGGCAGAGGATCTCAATATTGGAAAAAAACATTTCCGTTTAGTCCTCATGCATTGTGAATGGAAAGGGATCTTGTTCAGGATGCAAAAAAAAAACAGATCCGGAAATGAAAACAATTTAAGTCAATGGTGATGGAGCCATTTTTTTAGGAGCCTAACAAAACAGATCCGACACCTATTGACTTTCAATGTATTTAGTGACCGTTTTTTCTGTTTTGATTTTACACAACTGCATCCGAACGGAACAGATGCATCCCGATGTACAAAATCAAAACGGATCCATTTAATTCCAGTATTGAGATCCTCTGCAGGATCTTAATGCCGGAATTAACAACACAAGTGGCAAATGATAATATGGCAAATGATAAGTGATCAAGTGAGTGAAGGCCCCCATACACATTAGTGTATTGTGGGCTGAATCCACCAACCTAATGTGTATGGCCAGCTCCTGACTCTCTGCTGACAGATGATGTTGGGGAAGGGATCAAGTGAACTGAAATTTTTCACTGGATCCTTTTGTTCTCCCAGGAGAAAAGCCACCGCTGGATTTTTCTGGCAGCAGCTCTAGCCCTAGTGACAAGACATACGTGCTCGATTATCGGTAGCACATCTCCCTGTGTAATCAGGGATGTGCTGCTGATAATGACTAGAAGGGAACGACTGCAGTAGCAATCGTTTCTCCCACATTCCAAATCTGCATCGGCCTGTGGAATCAGGCCAATGCAAACGAGCACTGATAGATGTATTCATTCCATCGGTGCTCGCACTGCCTGAAGATCACCCTAACACCTTTTTATTCCTGCAAGATAAGGAGACAATAATGACCTGTCCTGGCGGGAACACAAATGACAGCATTTTTCATTACTTTTAACAAAATACAGTAACCCCCATGCAGAAAGGATAGGAATACCATTCCCGTTTTCTGATTCCGATGCTTCTCTTTCCAGAGTCATAACATTAATACAGTTTTGCAGGCTAATCGGTATCCAGGCAAATGGCATACGATATCTTCCTAAACGCTGACAAAAGTTTTCTGCTTGAGATTTGAGCTTTTCTACTTTTTCTTTGGTCTGCAATAAATGAACATACAAGTAATTAAATAGGCAGAATAAAAGCAGCACATACTTCACAGTGGTACATTTAGATCAGTAATATATAAGCATTTCCATGAATAGCAATTTAAAAGGCTTTTTCTGAAGTTCAATACTGATGGCCTATCCTCAGGACAGGTCAGATCTGTGGGGATCTGACTCCCAGCACCACCACAGATCAGCTGTTTGAAGGGGCCACGGCACTCTGGTGAGCACCATGGTCTCTTCCTCGGCTGGTGACGTTACATTTATTTGCCGCTCAGTCCCATTAAGTGGATGGGCCTAGGCTGCAATATCAAGCACAACTGCTATACCATGTTTGGCGACTGTGCTTCAAAAGCTGTGAGAAGGCCACAGTGCTTCAAACGGTATACAGGCAGGGGTGCTGAGATTCAGACCCCCACTGATCATATATTGATGATCTATCATCAGGCCATTTATACTGAACCATTGGTCTATCTCACCAATTACTCTTCATCACCGCTACAGAACAACTATACTACTGTTGTTGAGTGCCACCCTACTCTGCCAGGCTAACACCATCACTAACCTATATTCCTAAGAGGGCACACTTCTCACTACAATGACACCGGTTTAGGTGAAGTAGAGATATATGGCACATGATCACTAAAGCCAATCACTATTCTCAGCCATATGGCACAAGAGCACTGATTGGCTGCAAGTCATCTGCCGTATACCTGCAAATCACCACTGCAGCTTTGTATATAAACCAGGGCTGTGGAGTCAGTAAGCCAAAGCCCCGACTCCGACTCCTCAATTTCTCCTGACTCCGACTCCTGACTCACTCCGACTCCGACTCCCTCATACATGGAGCATGTTTAAGTGATAACTTTAAACAAATTTGCATAAAATCAATAGTACAGATAAGTCATGACAAAAACAGTTTGTAATCTATCAGGCTTCTCTGGGTACAGCTCACTAAGGGTCTGATCAGAGGCGTAGCTAGAGGTTCAGCACATGGGGGGGGGGGGCGAAACATAGTTGAGTGGGCCCCCCACTTATTGGCTTCCCAAACGCACATTTCCAACTTCACAGGCACATACTACTAGTTGTGGTTATAATACTGTATTAGCAAGATGACTATATAAACTGCTAGATCATCTATGCTGTTAAGTACAGTACAATAGACTTTCTACATACCCTACTCTAAATACTCTACCACATAATGCAGTAAAATATAGGTTTAATAGGAGTAAAAGTATGTTAAAGGAAATCTGTCCCCAGCTTTTACATCACTAAACTAACAGTCCCTTGCCCCCATCAGACCTCAGATCGGCTTAATGTGCCCCCATCAGACCTCAGATCAGCAGAATGTGCCCCCATCAGACCTCAGATTAGCGTATTGTGCCCCCATCAGACCTCAGATCAGCAGAATGTGCCCCCATCAGACATCAGATTAGCAAAATGTGCCCCCATCAGACCTCAGATCAGCAGAATGTGCCCCCATCTGACCTCAGATCAGCAGAATGTGCCCCCATCAGACCTCAGATCAACAGAATGTGCCCCCATCAGACCTCAGATCAGCAGAATGTGCCCCCATCAGACCTCAGATCAGCAGAATGTGCCCCCATCAGACCTCAGGTCAGCAGAATGTACCCCCATTAGACCTCAGATCAGCAGAATGTACCCCCATCAGACCTCAGATCAACAGAATGTGCCCCATCAGACCTCAGATCAGCAGAATGTGCCCCCATCAGACCTCAGATCAGCAGAATGTGCCCCCATCAGACCTCAGATCAGCGTATTGCGCCCCCATAAAACCTCAGATCGGCTTAATGTGCCCCCATCAGACCTCAGATAGGCTTAATGTGCCCCCATCAGACCTCAGATCGGCTTAATGTGCCCCCATCAGACTCCATAATGGAAGCGCTCACTTGTATTTGCCTGATTGTACTAAGGCCATCCCTGCTGGAGGTATTGGGCCCAGAGCATCGCCTCACCTGCTTCCCCCTCTCCCCCCCAGTAGCTACGCCTCTGGGCCTGATGTATGAAAACTGTCTAGGTCTAAGACTTTTTGTTGTTGCCCATAGCAACCAATCAGAGCTCCCCTTTCATTTCTCCAGAGCACTATATGAAATGAAAGGGGAGCTCTGATTGGTTGCTATGGGCAACAAAGAAACTTCTACACCTAGACAGTTTTCATACATAAGGCTCTAGTGTTTTACATCAGCAGCAGATAGAAGCCATGATAGCAGCTAACCTCTCCAAACATGAGCTCAGAGGAAACATAAAGCATACAGAGAGAACATGCACTGGACATAAAGGGCAGTACACAGTCATCTCAACTAAAAGCCTAAATCCTTAGATCAGGAATAGAACAGACATTTATAGGACATTTCATCATTTTCACAAATTCTTATAAAAATATATTCAGCACTGAACTAAATGTACTAATTCATTATATATTTTAGGAGTCGGAGTCGGTCCATTTTATACCGACTCTGACTCCACCAAAATGCTGACCGACTCCGACTCCACGACTCCGACTCCACAGCCCTGATATTAACAGCTAGATGTAACCCTTACTCACTCATCAGCTTTGCTGTACAGCCTGGAGCAGCATAAGTAGAGTCATCACATAGTCATAAGAGGATAGGCATATTAACCCTTACAGTACCAGCGCCGCTCGCGGGTGCGGCGGGCGTCATGGCCGGCAAGTCTCTGCTGTTTCTAACAGCAGAGACTTGCCGCTACTTACCCGATCGGCGGCGTCTTCCTGGGCGATTAGATGCCGTGATCACACGTGATCACGGCATCTAGTTGCGTCTAAACCCGGAAGCGTTCGCTTCCGGGTGGTGTACAGACACCCCGTGTGGCCAATCGGGGTGTCTGTACACCGTATGAAAACTGTAATCCTCGCTGGTGAGGATTACAGTTTTCAAAGTGCAATTCTTATTCTGGCCACTAGATGGCAGGCCAGGATAAGAAATGAGCAATTCATCGATTTCTGATTCTATAAAATCCATAATTGCTCATAAAGAAAAAAAAAAGCCACAATATATAAGCCCATATATGAGCTTTCAAATAGTAAAACAAAAATTAAAAAAAAAAATGTTAAAAAATATATAAAAAATAAAAAAGATATAAAAGTTCAAATCACCCCCCTTTCCGTATAAGTAAAAAATAAATACCTAAATAACACTAAATATAGACATCATGGGTATCACCGTGACCGAAAACGCCCGTACTTTTAAAATATAAAAAAAAAATCCAATACGGCGAATTGTGTGGCGGAAAAAAGCGTCCAAATGGCGATTTGCCATTTTTTGTCGCTTTTTTTTTCTAAAAAAAATTAAATAAAAAGTGATCAAAAAGTCATACACACCCCATAATGGTATCAATAAAATCTTCAGATTGTCCCGCAAAAAATGAGCCCCCATACAGCTCTGTACACATAAATACCAAAAAGTTATAGGGGGTCAAGATATGACAAGGAAAAAAAAAAAAGGGCAACTTTCAAAACGCAGGAAAAACTATACATATTAGGTATTGCCGGATTCGTACTGACCAGTAGAATGAAAGTAACGGGTCAGTTTTAATGCACATCGAACGCTGTAAATAAGAAACCCGTAGAACTGTAGCGGAATAGCGTTTTTTTTGCAATTTCACCTGATTTGGAATTTTTTTCCCGCTTCCCACTACACCATATGCAATATTAAATGGTGGCGTTGGAAAGTACAACTTGTCCCGCAAAAAACAAGCCCTCATACAGCTATGTGAACAGAAAAATAAAAGAGTTATAGCTGTTTGAAGGCAGGTAGCGCAAAACGAAAATGCATGACCGAAAAAACCTCCGGTACTGAAAGGGTTAATGACAATTCTATTGTAGTCCTGGACACCTAAATAAGGCAGGATAGCGAACGCCTTATTCACTGATAAACACATAGAGTGACACTTGTTTGCACTGACCTATTTCATGGGACAATGCAAACTGCATGGGGAAGGAAGAATTGGTACCACAGTCATTCCTCTCTCATTCAGTTCTAATGATTATCGGCAACACATTCCTGATTACACAGGAAGATGTGCTGATGATAATAGAACATATTTCATTATGAATGAAAGATGCAAATAAGCCAACATATCAGCATTTGCTCATTTATCGGGAGCACGATTATATGGGTCAATTATTATTCCCGATAATTGCCCCACAAATCTTCCAGTCTAATAGGGTCTTAACAGTATATAAAAACAAATAAGGCTCTGTATGCATCTTCTCTGATGCTCTCTGGAAGAGGGACAATACTTAATCACTTCCTGAAGACCGTAATAATCACTCCCATTCATTTCAGCTACCATAAAACACACAGCACTGTTTATACAGACAACAAAGGAAGGAAGTGCGTTCCTCCAATATGGAAGCCCCCAGGGAAGGTTTATAAAAATAAATAGCTAAAAAGAGCAAACGCACTATTTTCTTTCTACACACTTAAATCTAATTAACAGTGCCTAAATTAAATACACCTCTAAAGGGCATCTGTCAGCAGATTTGTGCCTATGAAACTGGCTGGCCTGTTACATGTGCACTTGGCAGCTGAAGACATCTGTTGTTCCCATGTTCATATGTGTCCGTATTGCTGAGAAATGAAGTTGTAATATATGTAAATGAGTCTCTAGGAGCAACGGGGGCATTGCCCTTACTCCTAGAGGCTCCGCTCTCTCTGCAACTGCTGCGCCGTCTGCCCTTTGATTGACAGGGCCAGGCAGTGTAAACGTGATCACACCTGCCTGGCCCTGTCAATCAAAGTGCAGTGGATGCAGTCATTGCAGAGAGAGCAGAGCCTTTAGGAGTAAGGGTAACGCCCCCGTTGCTCCTAGAGACTCATTTGCATATATTAAAACTTCATTTCTCAGCAATGAGGGCACATATGAACATGGAACCAAAACAGATGCCTTCAGCTGGCAAAAAGCACATGCAACAGGTCAGCCAGTTTCATGGGTACCAATCTGCTGCCAGATGCCCTTTAAGGTACTGTATGCTATAAGAATTATCAAGATGGCAAACTTACCTTTCCTCCATCAGAATCTTTTAACACCATGTATGGCTCAGCACAGTCAGAGATTTCTCCTTGTTGAAGAACTTTTTCTATCTGTAAAGCATAACCGAATACAATGCCACAATTCTTATATTGATACTCATAACACATTAAACAGTTGCAGCAAACTTTACCTTGACTTTCGAAGGCTTTTGTTGTGTACAAGGGAGTCTGTCACCTCATTTTTACCTATATAACTAAGAGCACTGCCCCACAGAAGATTGCATACACATCTCAGACATACCTGTGTGCACTGTGTGTCTGTATTACATGTCCAGGAAAAGCACTTTTATTCTGCTGGAAAACAGCTCCCAAGTGCCCAGCTCTGCTGCTGCAAGTGCCCAAAGCAAACCAGACTGAAGAGGGGAGGGCTTTAGCTCAAATCTTGGGATTGGTAGCAGATAGAAAAATGGTTCTGACCTTCTTTGAAAGCTGGCATTCCAATCCCAGCATTATATCCAGTATATCAGAAGAAATAGCTGTTAGAAATCGAGTCGGGAGAGAAAGCTGTTTTTAGTTTCACTTTCAGCCGGGCACTTGGGAGCTGTTTTCCAGCAGAATGACAGTGCTTTTCCTGAACATGTAATACAGACACACAGTGCACACAGGTATGTCTGTGATGTGTCTGCAATCTTCTGTGGGGCACTGCTCTTAGTTATATAGGTGAAAATGAGGTGACAGACTCCTTTAAAGGTATTTTCCTCGACTAAGCTATTGATGACTTATCCTCGGGATAGTCCATCAACATCAGCACCAGTATACTGCAGCTCAGCTCCAAGTCACTTGAATGGGAGATAAGATGCAGTACCCAAGCAAAACCTTACTTAGTGACCATTATGGTTCAGCTACATGGCAATCTTGGTCGCAAGACAACTGTAGCGCAGATGATCGAGGCGGAATTGTAGCGTAGTGGTGATAGCATAAAAATAAACCCAAAGCTACTTGCATGTGTGCAGAGACAGCAACCCCAGAATTGCAACAAATCCAATGCTGCTGGATGTTTTGCAATTCTAGGGTCGCAGTCACAGCAAACATGTGAGTCGCTCTGCAACCCTATTCAGATATATGACAGGACCGCTATATTGCGATCCTTTGGAGCATGACCGAGATCACTGTGTAGCTGAACCCTAAAGGAAGCTTTCACACACTGTGAAATTTAAACGAAAATCAGCTCCATTCACCTGAATGGGGCTTGCAGAAATCCATGTGCTTGCCACCTCATTCAAATGAATGGAATTGATCTTCAGTTGCTAAAATTTCTGCAGTGTGTGAAGGCACCCTAAGGCCCCTTTCACACGAGCGTGTCCGGATTTGGTCCGGATGCGTTCAGGAAAATCCGCACGCATCCGCACCAAATCCGCACGCAATTGCAGTCAGTTTTGACTGCGATTGCGTATGTTCTTTCAGTTTTTTCCGCACGGGTGCGAAGCGTTTTGATGCGTTTATCACACGCGTGCGAAAAAACTGAATGTTTACAAACAACATCTCTTAGCAACCATGCGTTAAAACCGCATTGCACCCGCACTGTGGATGCAATGCGATTTTCACGCAGACCCATTCACTTCAATGGGGCCAGTTCTGCGTGAAAAACGCAGAATATAGAACATGCTGCGATTTTCACGCAACGGTGAACTGCTGCGTGAAAAACATCGCTCATGTGAAAAGCCCCATTGAAATGAATGGGTCAGGATTCAGTGCGGGTGCAATGCATTCGCATCACGCATTGCACCCGCGCGGAAACATCGCCCGTGTGAAAGGGGCCTAAGGCCTCTTTCACACGAGCGTCACGGATTAGATCCGGATGCGTTCAGGAAAACCATTTTGCAAGCAAGTTCAGTCAGTTTTGTCTGCATTTGCATTCAGTTATTCAGTTTTTTCCTCACGGGTGCAATGCATTTGATGCGTTTTTCACGAGAGTGATAAAAAACTGAAGGTTTACAAACAACATCTCTTAGCAACCATCAGTGAAAAGCGCACTGTATCCGCACTTGCTTCAGGATGCAATGCGTTTTTCACTGAAGCCCTATTCAGTTCTATGGGGCCAGGGCTGTGTGAAAAACGCAGAATATAGAACATGCTGCGTTTTTCACGCAACACAGAACTGATGCGTGAAAAAAAACGCTCATGTACACAGACCCATAGAAATGAATGGGTCAGGATTCAGTGCAGGTGCTATGCGTTCATGTCACGCATCGCACCCGCGCGGAAAACTCGCTTGTGTGAATGAGGCCTAAAGAAATAAAAAGCTATTTAAAAACTGCTTCGATCCATAGCACAAACACATGTAGATTTTGGCTGCACCCCTCCTGAACCATGCTGTGGGTGCTGCATGACAACCCAAACTAAATGTACTGTACTGTAATGAGCCATGTAACTGTTTGTCCAATACAATATCCTGCTGCTGCTTGGGATCCAGTAGCAAGTTGTAATTGACAGCTCTGCTGCTTTGATTTTATATCTACATATTTAGCCCTTTTGAGTAATCAGTAATATCAGGTTCTGAATCAGCTATGGTTATGAATGGTACAAAAACCCTTTAAAGGGAATCTGTCACCCCAATTTTGGACCATCATCTACAGTAATACATGAGTAGTACTGCAGATACAGAGTCCAGATCACTATTTTTTATTTTCCTGCTACCTCCGGTTCCCCCGCTGTCAGCTCTCGGAGCTGCATTGAAATACATTGTCAGGACTGCTGTATATGTGAGTCCTCTTCATTATATTAGAACAGCACTGCAGTCCGGACTGTGTATTTCAGTGCTGACAGCGGGGGAACCTGGGACAGTAGGAAAAAATAGTGATCTGGACTCCTTATATGCAGTACTACACATGTATTACTGTAAATAGTCCAAAATCATGAGACAGATTCCCTTTAATCCCCTCACCTGCAATACTGTTCATTAACACATACAATTAACTCCATGCAAATTATTAGTTAACCCTTTCTACCCCAGAGGTTTTTTCGGTTTTGCGTTTTCGTTTTGCGCTCCCTGCCTTCAAACAGCCATAACTGTTTTATTTTTCTGTTCACATAGCTGTATGAGGGCTTGTTTTTTGCGGGACAAGTTGTACTTTCCAACGCCACCATTTAATATTGCATATGGTGTACTGGGAAGTGGGAAAAATATTCCAAATCGGGTGAAATTGCAAAAAAAACGCAATTCCGCCACAGTTTTACGGATTTTTTATTTACGGCGTTTGATGTGCATTAAAACTGACCAGTTACTTTCATTCTACTGGTCAGTACGAATCCTGCGATACCTAATATGTATAGTTTTTCTTGCGTTTTGATAGTGATAAAATAATTAGAAAGTTGGACTTTTTTTTTTTTCCCAGTTCTTGACCCCTATAACTTTTTGGTATTTATGTGTACGGAGCTGTATGGGGGCTCATTTTTTGCGGGGTGATCTGAACTTTTTATTGATACCATTGTGGGGTGTGTATGACTTTTTGATCGCTTTTTATTTAATTTTTATTTTTTAAATAAGCAACAAAAAATGGTGAATCGGCCATTTTGACGCTTTTTTTCCGTTTTTCCGTTTTCCGTATGGGAAATAATTTTTTATATTTTTATAATATGGGCGTTCTGGCACGTGGCAATACCCATAATGTGTATTTTTTTTTTTTTTATACTTTTATTTTTATTTTCGGGAAAGGGGGGTGATTTGAACTTTTACGTTTTTTTATTTATTTATTTTTTAAAAACTTTATTTATTTTTTTTACACTTTTTTATAGTTACCATAGGGAGCTATAACTAGCAATCATTTGATTGCTTATATCATAGACTCCAATGCACTTACAGTGGAGTCTATGATGATTTTACTGCTTTCCTATGGAGCCCTATTACAGGCAAGGGCTCCATAGGAAACCCTATGCAGCAGCCTCCTGTCATTCACTATTACAGGGGCTGCTGCAGGCACGTTCCGGCTCCTCCGATCGCCACACGGGGAGCAGGAGCAACACCGGAAGCGTGCACTTCCGGTGTTTGCCGCCTTCGGGTGCCGTGGTCAAGCTTGACCGCGGCACCCGAGGGGTTAAATGTCCACGGTCGGCATTACTGCCGGTCGCGGACATTAGCCGCGGGTGTCTGCTAGTGGGAAAAGCAGGTCACCCGTGGCCATCACGCCCACTCCGTGCAGGAGCGGGCGCCACTAGTACGACGCTGGTCGGGAAGGGATTAACCATAAGTTATTCAGGCTACTGTTTTGGGGTGTTCAAGTGCTACAGAGCAGAATAAATGTATATGCTTTTATGTCTGAAAACATAATTATTAGTTATTATTAAAGCGCCATTCATTCCATAGCGCTGTACATATGATAAGGGGTGCACATACATAATACAGAGAATTGCACTAAGCATGAACAAGACAAGTTACAAACTGGTACAGAAAGAGAGAGAGCCCTGCCCACGTGGGCTTACAGTCTACGAGGTATGGAGGACGGACAAATTAAGTGAGGGTGAAGCTGGTCATGGCGGTATAGCAGGAGCAGCAGGGTCACTGGTTGTAGGCTTGTCTGAAGGACATATTGCTGACTCCATAACTAATGCTGCACATATGGAGGCTCCAAATATGCTTCCTAAGCAGACAAACACATGCATGTATGTGCTGCCTCATGCTCACCTTAACAACTAGGAAGATATCTGTGGAGGGATAGGTAATGGAGAACACTGCGGTTCTTGCTTGGCTTGAAGGGGCCACACTGGGCGTATGAGCCCGCAGATATTGTTTGAACGCTTCTGAGTTCAGATCACAATGAAAAGTCTCTGAAATCTAGCAAAGAAAAAAAAATATAGCATCATGTTTAGGCTTCATTCACATTTCCAGCATGTCTGAGCCAGCAGGCTGTTCCAGGAAAAATGCTGGCTGTCAGTCAAAAAATAACCTCTGCAAGCAGTGGTATTTGTCCGGCCAAAACCTGGCATTTATGCTGGAAACCGGCTGGACCACCCCGGATCTCTCTATAGTCAATGAGGATCCGGTGGTACACAGTCATGTCCAGCAATGCCAGATACAGTGAGCTCCGGTAGCCTGATCCTCTGTGGGATCGAGATACCGGATTCCCAAAACTACTGTCTACGTAGCCTAAGTTTCATCATATTCAACGGGAATATTAAAAATCATTACCTTGAGGCAAACTAGATATAATGTGCACTAAAGAAATGTTGTAATAACTATACGAGAAATGAGGATCAGCCATTTTAACCAGAAGGGCTGTGTTGTATGTAGAAACCATGAGGTGTTTAGTTGCCCTTACATACATGTCCCTGCCCGTAGCGGTTTTTACTGTAACTCTACAAACCATTTCTAGCGGCACTGGTGCTCTTCATTTTCCAACCTAAACATGTTATACATCTGCAGCATTTAGGATGCATTATGCCTTACAGTTATATTGTGTTGGCTGCAGAGTGTGACTAGACCCCTAAGGTACAGCCACACACAGCAGAAATGATGCAGATTTTCCACAGCAGATCCTAAGGAATATAGGGAATATCCTCTGGATACGCCATAAATGCCCCAAACTGGAATGCCCCTTTAGGGGTGTTTAAGAGAATGTAGAATTTCTTCATGGTGTTACATAAAAGTTTATAGTAAAATATAAAATGCAGTACAAAAAATGCTTTTTCATTTGAGGATTTTTCTTGCATGTTATGGATCATTGGTGTTTTTTCAAATTTCAGAATGCTCTAGGTACGGCATTTTCTTCTCAATTCTCCATAATAGGAAATGAAAAATACTAGAAAGAAAGTACATGTTACAAATGTATTAGATTAAAAAACACCGCCAGATATGCGTGGAAAAAGCACAATGAAAAAAGCATGAAATTCAAGCCAATTTTTAACCAGCTGAACAAAAGAAATGTGCTGTGCATTGTATCAAGAATAGTTTACGGTGTAGATTTGCTTTAAAATGTATGTTATTTCACTGGGTGACATTTTATTACCTTTTTTCTCTCTTTACAGTCATAAAGGGAAATAGTTGCAAACAAGGGCTCAATGTCAATGTCAAATCTGTTCAGGAACAAAGGAAGAGAAAAAGTTAAGTTTTATGAAGTATGTTCATATATTAAAAGTATATACCTACTTAAAGGGAACCTGTCACATTGGATGTGCAGCCCCATCTACAGGCAGCATTTTGTAGAGCAGGAGGAGCTGAGAAGACTGACATATAGAGGGAGATTTATCATCTCCCTACATCGTTATTATGGCATAAAAAAGTTGCAAACAGTGTTTTTTACTTTTATAACGCCACTACGACAGAATTTTTTAGCAAGCAGCGTTTCTACGCCACGCTTGCCACTTTCCGAAGACTGACGGAAGATGCGCCTAATTTAAAACAAGGCCATAAATTAGGAGAATCCTTCAGCAACACATAGAAAATGCTTGATAAATCTTACTCATAAGGGGCAATCACAAAACTGTAAGCATTTTGCGGTTTGCAAATCAAGAATACTGGTTGTGTGCACACCTAATTGTGGTGTGACCCATTGAATTCCAAGTGCTCCCACATCTGTGCGGCAAAATATAGGCTATGTCCTATACTTCAACGCAACATGTGGACCATGGACCCATTGAAGTCAATGTATTCGCACTATGATGCAGCATGCACAGGGCCAGTATCTGTGTTCTGCGGATCCGCGGCCTGCAGACGACAAAAAAGTTACAGTCATGTGAATGCACCCATAGTTTTAAGTGTAAAGCGGTCACTGTGAGCTTAGGGTCCAGTAGACCTCCCACTAGACTGGTAAGATAATAAGCAGTTTGCAGTGAAGGTCCAACTAGGTGTTACCGATTGGATAGTGGCAGGCTGTGCAGGGACACCCCCCAACTGGTAACACCCAACTGGACCTATGTTGCAAATCGCCGATAATTTATTCATAACTTCTATAAGGAATAATAAATGAATGGTACAACATGAAAAGATGCTAGAGAATTATTATAACATGGGAGATGCAGGCAGACACCAAAATAGGTACTCTTTAAAGGGTTTGTCTCATGATGGACAATGGGGGCATATCGTTAGGATATACCCCCATTGTCTTATAGGTGTGGGTCCCACCGCTGGGACCCGCACCTATATCCAGAAGGGAACCCCGAAAGTGAAGGAGGGCGCACTGCGCATGCGCAGCCGTCCTCCATTCATTTTCTATGGGTCCGGAGAAAATAGCCGAGCACTGGCCGAGCATGCGCGGTGCGCTCCCATTCGTTTCTATGGGAGCAGCGGGGAGCTGTGCATGGTGGTGGCCGGACCCCGGGAAACCCTGGGTCCTCCAGGCACAGCGCTCCCCGCTCCGTTCTGGATATAGGTGCAGGTCCCAGCGGTGGGATCCGCACCTATCAGACAATGGGGGCATATCCTAGTGATATGCCCCATTGTCTATGATGGGAATACCCCTTTAAACTTTGAATAATCAAACGTTCTGTAACTTCCTTATATTCTGTATTCCTCACAGTTATAAATAAAATACTAAAAAATGCAAGTTACAAAACAGACATCTGTAATAAGCATTTAACAAAAAAAATAATAGGTAATATAACATTTTATACTGTACTTTAGCGTATGCAGCTTGACCATTATCTTGTATCCCATATGCTCCTTTGGACATTCTGGTACAGGGCGTATTTCAACATTATAATCCTGAAATATGTATAGTGAGCATTAGGGACAAAATGTACTGGACATTCATTAAAGGGAATTTGTCACCAGTGACCTCCCTATCCAACTGTTTTCACATAGCTGTGGTTCATCTGAATAAAACACTGTTTTTCTTTAGTTGACCTGAGGCTCCGTTTCCGAGTTATGAGACTTTTTCTTAATATGCAAATTATGCCTTTGGTGCGATGTGGGCATCACCATTGCTCTTGTTGTACCTAAGCTCCTCTCCTTTCTGTGGTCATCCCCTCCTTCACTGCATTGATTGGCAGGGCTAGGCAGTAGCAAGGTAGCCAGGGTAGGGCTGGCCACAAAAATGACTGGAGCTTCGGTGCAACAAGAGCAAGGGCGGTGCTCTCATTGCACCAAAGGCATACTCAGGATTTCACTCAGGCAGCCTGCCTGACAACAGCATCGGAGCATTTCATGCACAGGGTGACAGTTTTATTTGGGGTGGGCGTTTTCTAATCACATTTTTTATTTATTTGCATTTCTTTATAATATTGTTTTTACTTATTTTTTCATTTATTTTTGGCACATAATATATCCTCCAAGAGGTTATCAAAACACCCTCTTGGGGACAATGACACTTTTTTTTTTTTTTTGCACTATTTTTTTACTGAAACTGGGGCATCCACAGCAGCCCCAGTTACAGTGGAAAACATGCATGGCACATTATTAGAGCTGATCTGGGTCTGCCATGACCCTGCTGCTCTGCTTTGGCCCCAAGAACCAGGTGGTCACATGACTTGGCTTGACCGCTTCCCCATTCACTGAATAGCGTTCATTGAGCACTTGGCACAAGGGGCAGTAATAAACTACTTCGGTGTTCTCCTCAGGGTCCTGACCTGACCTGCATCTGCTAGATTGCAGGAGCAGGAGTTTTAATCCAATCGTTTTGCAGTGCTAGGATTAAAGACAGGCTGGCACATGTATATAGTATGTGCTAACTGCACGGGGCATAGGCAGTTAGCACGTATATATATAGATGGCAGTCATGAAGGGGGTAAACATATACCGCAAGTGGCTACTCAACTGTATATCTCATGCAGTCAGCAGCCGGCCATGTTTTACGTGAAGTCAACTGCAACTTTGAAAGTGCCAGATCCATCTCAGGAACCTATTTTGACTGTTGGGAAATGAGTTGCTGCAGTTCGTAACCGCATTAAGACAGCACCATGTGGTCACACCCTTAGAAACAATAGTCAATATGGCAAGACAATCAGTGCCTGTTTACTTTTAATTTAATGTCTACATGTGAGCATGTGCCGCCAACAATGATTTTTCTGTCTACATAAAAGATGCGATCATTATTTCATCCCTAGACATACAGTGGGGAAAAAAGTATTTAGTCAGCCACCAATTGTGCAAGTTCTCCCACTTAAATAGATGAGAGGCCTGTAATTGACATCATAGGTAGACCTCAACTATGAGAGACAAAATGAGAAAACAAATCCAGAAAATCACATTGTCTGATTTTTAAAAAAATTATTTGCAAATTAAGGTTGGAAAATAAGTATTTGGTCACCTACAAACAAGCAAGATTTCTGGCTCTCCCAGACCGGTAACTTCTTCTTTAAGAGGCTCCTCTGTCCTCCACTCATTACCTGTAGTAATGGCTCCTGTTTGAACTTGTTATCAGTATAAAAGACACATGTCCACAACCTCAAACAGTCACACTCCAAACTCCACTATGGTGAAGACCAAAGAGCTGTCGAAGGACACCAGAAGCAAAATTGTAGACCTGCACCAGGCTGGCAAGACTGAATCTGCAATAGGCAAGCAGCTTGGTGTGAAGAAATCAACTGTGGGAGCAATAATTAGAAAATGGAAGACATACAAGACCACTGATAATCTCCCTCAATCAGAGGCTCCACGCAAGATCTCACCCCGTGAGGTCAAAATGATCACAAGAACTATGAGCAAAAATCCCAGAACCACACGGGGGGGGCTAGTGAATGACCTGCAGAAAGCTGGGACCAACGTGACAAAGGCTACTGTCAGTTACTATGCCATCAGGGACTCAGATCCTGCCGTGCCAGATGTGTCCCTCTGCTTAAGCCAGTACATATCTGGGCCTGTCTGAAGTTTGCTAGAGAGCATTTGGATGTTCCAGAAGAGTATTGGGAGAATGTCATATGGTCAGATGAAACCAAAGTAGAACTGTTTGGTAGAAATACAACTCGTCGTGTTTGGAGGAGAGTGAATGCTGAGTTGCATCCAAAGAACACCATACTTACTGTGAAGCATGGGGGTGGCAACATCATGCTTTGGGGCTGTTTCTCTGCAAAGGGACCAGGACGACTGATCCATGTACATGAAAGAATAAATGGGGCCATGTATCGTGAGATTTTGAGTGTAAACCTCCTTCCATCAGCAAGGGCATTGAAGATGAAATGTGGCTGGGTCTTTCAGCATGACAATGATCCCAAGCACACCGCCAGGGCAACGAAGGAGTGGCTTCGTAAGAAGCATTTCAAGGTCCTGGAGTGGCCTAGCCAGTCTCCAGATCTCAACCCCATAGAAAACCTTTGGAGGGAGTTGAAAGTCCGTGTTGCCCAGCGACAGCCACAAAACATCACTGCTCTAGAGGAAATCTGCATGGAGGAATGGGCCAATATACCCAATATACCAGCAACAGTGTGTGCCAACCTTGTGAAGACTTACAGAAAACGTTTGACCTCTGTCATTGCCAACAAAGGATATATAACAAAGTATTGAGATGAACTTTTGTTATTGACCAAATACTTATTTTCCACCATAATTTGCAAATAAATTCTTTAAAAATCAGACAATGTGATTTTCTGGATTTGTTTTCTCATTTTGTCTCTCATAGTTGAGGTCTACCTATGATGTCAATTACAGGCCTCTCTCATCTTTTTAAGTGGGAGAACTTGCACAATTGGTGAGTGACTAAATACTATTTTTCCCCACTGTATATACACAGGACAATGATCTGATACTGACGTTTGTTTGTTTGTTCGGCCGATCACTGCCCTGTATAAATGGGCCTTAAAGGGTTTCTGTCACCAGTTTTTTCAGTATGAATCAGGCTGACATTAGAGATGTGCTAATGTCACCTGATTCCAAATATATATGTGTTTTATTTACTGGTGCCCCCATTTTTATATAAAATGAACTTTTATTTTATGCTAATAAGGCTCCTAGGTGCAAGGGGCGTTACCTCTGCTCCTAGAGGCTCTGTTGATTGACAGGACCAGGCAGAGAAGAAACACTGCATTCACCATACCTTTTAAGGACCTTCAATGATGCCATGACCATGTGATCAGTCACATGGCTTAGGAGGAGACAGGCTGTTTGTGTGATCCTAACCATGTGACTGATCACATGGTCATGACATCATTGAAGGTCCTTAAAAGGTATGGTGAATGCAGTGTTTCTTTTCTGCCTGGTCCTGTCAATCAACAGAGCCTCTAGGAGCAGAGGTAACGCCCCTTGCACCTAGGAGCCTTATTAGCATAAAATAAAAGTTCATTTTATATAAAAATGGGGGCACCAGTAAATAAAACACATATATATTTGGAATCAGGTGACATTAGGACATCGCTAATGTCAGCCTGATTCATACCGAAAAAACTGGTGACAGAAACCCTTTAACAGTAATATGGAAATACCTCATCCATAGGTGGACTGAGGGCAAAAATCTCAGCATGTCTGTTGGTTTTACGAGCTTCCTCAGTTTGCTTCTCTAGGTCGTCCACATTTGTAAGATGAAGAAGATTCTTTAGACGACTTTCTGGATTTAAGCCACGTAGGTCAAATTCGCAGGAGGTAATGGTAGGTTTTTCAGGTTCACTCGACAACTTCATTACAAGACCTCCATCAACCTACAAAAATACACAAACCATTGTATTTGGAGAAGAAGAGAATCAGACATTAGTGAAAAAAACACCAGTTTATGTTTCCTCTATGGGAAGAAGCTGCTGGTATGGGAAGATAACGGTGAAACTGAACAGGGCATGAAGTAAGGGGAAATGGTATTGGTAACTTTCAGGAATAATTTGTGACAGACTGCCCCGCTATAAGGCTGCAGGAGACACGTTCTGTCTCCTAGGTCTTGTAGTGCGGATGCCTACTGGGGATCAATATCAAGTAGAGCCACAGACCTATAATGGGATTTATTGCAAAGCCATACACATGAGATGCAGTACAGCAGGGTCACGTGTTTGGCTGACAGCTTTCTCCTAGACCCCCTTGCCCCTATCAACAAGTCATTCCCCTTTTTTTCCATGGGTAGAGGGAGACAATCCATCGATCTGTCCACAGCTCATCTCCCAGCACATAAAAGTACCAGGGAATCTCCATACATATTAGATTGCTGGGAGATCTACCAAAATGAATCTAATATGTATGAACAAACTTAGGAATTGTTCCCACAAAAATTATTCTAGAGGAAAAAAACGTTGTAAAGCGCTGCGGGATATGGTGGCACTATATAAGTAAATATTATTATTATTAAAAAATAAAACTTTTTCATTATTCTACTCTATGTGTATGGGGAGTTGGGATAATAAACTGATGCAAAATATCCAATTTGCTAAATTACAGTGAATTGAAATTTTGCTAGGCTGCAGAGGACGCAGTATTCCCGCAGGCTCTGCTGACTGAAGGGTCCCACAAAACTCTCTGACATAAGTGAATAGCAGTAATAGAAAATGACATTTTAGATATATGTCTACTTTACGATAGTTACAATAATGTAATATACCGGTTAATACACTACCCTTATACAGTGGTCCCTCAAGTTACAATATTTATTGGTTTCAGGACGACCATTGTATGTTGAAACCATTGTAAGTGGAGTAATCAGTTCCAGAGCCCCAAAATGTCATCCAAGAGAAAAGAGAAAATGAAGATTTAAGAAAAATAAGCAGATAACTAAGACAGATCCTTAAATAACTGGCAACTAATCCAGCTATTTTACCAGAGAAGTGGCCTTGATTGGTTGGATCTGAGACATTGTATGTTGAGTCTGGTTTGAACTTACGATGGGTCAGAAAAGACCATTGTATGATGAAAATATTGTATCCTGAGGCCATTGTATCTTGAGGGATCACTGTAATTAACATAAGTATAATGTATATAGTTGCTTCAGTATGCAATGGCACATGATGAATGGGGAATGGGCCGATAATGCCAGCTTGAAAATAACATAGGATTGAAAATGAAAATGGCTTTAATATGACGGGGTGGACAGAATGACTAGTGATTAGGAATGAGGACTATTCGCTTTGTAAGCAGCAGAGCTGCAAAGAACACCGCACGTAGAACATTACCTGGTCAGTTTGTCTGGATTCTGACTCATCAGACTCAAATATCTGTTTCTGAAGAGTTTTTTGGAAGTCCTTTCTGGAGCCACTTCTACTAAAGTTACTTGTACCTGAGTTTTCTTGTGTCCTGAGAGTAAAAAAAATAAAATTCTTAAAGGCATTAAGCTGAAATATTATTTACTTTTAATTGCCATTAATTCAAGGGCGCTGTACATCTAAAATAGGGTATACATACATAATCAAAAAACAACACAAGTACAATGAGCATAAACCTAGTAACAGAGAGAGGGGGAGCGGACCAGCCCACAAGAGCTTACAATCTATAAGCTTTTTAGGCATCTTCATACAAAATACGAAAAAATGTCAAAGATTTCTAAAACAATGCATCTGAGAGCTGCACATTAAATTCAAAGTCCAGGTCAGAATCTGACTAATGGCACTTGAGAACAAGTAATCCATGCCCATACCTCCCAAGATAATTATGTCCATATATATGTGGTCAGTCTCCGTTATAGCCTATGAGAGATTTCTACACAATAAGGTCTCATGCACACGACCGTTGTCTTGATCCACATTTTTTGCGGGTCGAATGTTGACCCATTCACTTCAATGGGGCCGCAAAAGATGCAGAAAGCACACCGCGTGCTATTCACATCTGTATGTCCATTCTGTTGCACCCGGAAAAATATAGAACATTTCCTGTTCTTGTCCGTTTTACAGACAAGGGTCAGATTGTTTTGGAGCCATAACTTTTTTGTTTTTCCATTCACATAGCTGTATAAGGACTCGTAAATTGTACTTTCTAAGGACACCATTTAATATTGAATATAATGTAGTGGGAAGCTGGAAATTCTGCCATAGTTTTATAGGTTTCATTTTTATGGCATTCCCTATGTGGTAAAACTGATCAGTTGCCTTCATTCTTTGGGTCAGTGCAATTACAGTGATATCACATGTTTTATAGCTTTTCTTGTGTTTTAATACTTAAAAAATAAAAACTTTGGAAAAAAACTATTTTTTTCTTTGCATCTCCCCTATTCTGACCCCTATAATTTTTTCACATTTATGTCTATGGAGTTGTGTGAGGGCTTATTTTTGCGGGGCAATCTGTAGTTTTTATTGAGCATGACTTTTTTATTAAAATCTTTGGGGGAAGAAAAAGCAAATTGGCAATGTTGATTTTTTTTCTCCGTTACACCATATACCAAATGGTATAAATAATTTAGGCCCCTTTCACACGAGCGAGTTTTCCACGCGGGTGCAATGCGTGACGTGAACGCATAGCACCCGCACTGAATCCTGACCCATTCATTTCAATGGGTCTGTGTACATGGGCGTTTTTTTCATGCATCACTTCTGCGTTGCGTGAAAAACACAGCATGTTCTATATTCTGCATTTTTCACGTAGCCCTGGCCCCTAGAAGTGAAAGGGGCTTCAGTGAAAAACGCATTGCATCCTGAAGCAAGTGCGGATGCAATGCGTTTTTCACTGATGGTTGCTAAGAGATGTTGTTTGTAAACCTTAAGTTTTTTATCAGGCGCGTGAAAAACGCATCAAAACATGCGGAAAAAACTAAACAACTGAGAGCAATCACAGACAAAACTGACTGAACTTGCTTGCAAAATGGTGCGAGTTTTCCTGAACGCATCCGGACCTAATCCGTCACGCTCGTGTGAAAGAGGCCCTAATATTTTAAAAGTATGGGCATTTTAGGTTGTGGCAATGTAATAATCTTTATTTTTTTATTGTTTATTTTTAATATGGTAGAGGGGGTGATTTCAATTTGTATATATATTTTTAAACATTTTCTGAAACTTTTTTTTACACTTCTATTAAGGCCCCGTTCACGCCGTATACGGTGTTTCACTGTACGGCGGCGGCCTCAGGAAGCACACGGTGTCATAGCAACCAATGACGCCGTGCGCTCCCGTCCTCTGGGGCAGCACAAGCCGGGCTTTCACAGCCCGTATATGGCCAGGAAACACGGTCGTCTGAATGGGGCCTAACTCCCCTTAGGAGACTTGAACATGTGATCGATGATATTGTGGCGGTTGGAAGGGGTTAATTATCTCGGATAACCCCTTTAATATATTTGGAATATTTATTGGAAACCACTTTAGTGGTTTTGATGATGCACACATAAAAAAATCACCATATTTTACCATTTACCATGAAGTAAAATGGCCTGTTTTTTCCAGAAACAGCTCCACTCTTGTACATAGGCTCTGCCCCCATAAATGAAGAAAATGTAATATTTAGTCACATCAAGTCTGCAAAGAAGAAGCTTTCTTACTAGCATCTCTCCAAATAGATAACAGCGGCTCCCTTCAAATGTCATATATGCTGTATCTGCATATTATACAATAAGCGCTTGTCTGCAATTCATGTTAGCTTCCAAGGCTTATATAAATGGCAAAGGGATACTGATGACCACTGTATGGCTTCACATCTGAATGTACTTACTTTCTGTTCACAATCAACCAGTCTCGGAGATAGATCTGAACGCAATCCCCGACATGTTGGTCCAGCTCAGCCCTGATGAGAAAAATATTAAAAAGAAATGTGAAATCGATGGACCTGGGAGAAGGCGTGGTTAACACATACTGTAATCTCTAAAAATATTCGCAAGTTTTTGAGGGGCCATTTTATTGCAATCGTGCAGTAGCTATCATAGTGCAGTAGCTGTCATTTATTTATTATACTCATACTATACTTTACTATAGTATAGTATATACTATATACCAGAGATCTCAAACTCGTGGCCCTCCAGCTGTTGTAAAACTACAACTTCAATCATGCCAGGAGAGCCTACAGCTATTGGGGCATGCTGGGAGTTGTAGTTTGGCAACAGCTGGAGGGCCACGAGTTTGAGATCCCTGCTATATACTATAGTACTACTATATTCCACAGAGCTTTACAGACATTAGCATCAAGCTGTCCCCAATGGGGCTCACAATCTAAGTTCTCTATCAGGAGTGTGGGAGGAAACCGGAGTACCCGGAGGGAACCCATAGAAGCACAAAGAGAAAAAGAGAACATACAAACTCCATGCAGATGTTGTCCCCAAAGCTCATTTGTGTGTGTGTGTGTATGTATATATATATATATATACCATTCAACCATTCAGTCCCACTTCATTATTCATGTTTAGGGTACATTCAAATGGGTCTGCAAAACACGGTTTAGCAAAAAATACGGATAATGAGACATGTGACCAGAGTAACCAAAGATGTACTGAGCTTTTCTAGTACCACTGGAAATCTGACTTAGTGATCAGCAGGTTAACAGTGGTCAGACCATTATTAGATAGTTTTGGCCCATGTCTTAGGTAGGAAAAACTCCTTTTAAATTTTAAAGGGACCTATCAGCTCTCCTGATAATTTGATTTGTTAATAAATAATTGAATTTCCCCAAAAAATAACTGTTCTGGATCACCATTTTCTCTGAACTGCGCTGTTACTCTACTATTCCTTTTGGAAATGTATACATACATACATATCTGGGTGCTACCATTCCCTTTCAATGAGGCATGTTCATACACAGTCTCATACTGTCCATTCAGTGCACAAACTGTGTAAGGACAAATGATAAGGGGAAATTATAATACCCAGTTGTTAATTTATTCATACATTTCCAGTAGGAATAACAGGTGTACAGCAACCCAGAACAGGGTTACTGCAAATGGGTATTTGGTGTAATTTTGTGTTGCTAAGTGAAATGTTCTAATTTACTGTAATTGTATACCTAACAGCATTGTTTGGATAAGTCAGGATTAATACCTTGACTGAACCCCTTTAGGTTGCTAGGAGATGGACCTGTGTCCACGCCTGGTTAGTTAGTAAGTGGAGAGTTTGTGCTTAGATAAGGAAGAAAGAGGACCTATGTTGTATGAGGTCCTCAGAGCTAGGCTCAAGTTTAAGAAAACCATTACCTCTGAGGCTACAGCTGTCATCAACCCAGTAAAGAAAGACTTTATTTATTGCAACCAATGGGCCTGGGTATTGACTCCATCATACATCGCCAGTCCCTACACCTGCTCTCCTGTCTTTTCATCACCACTCCTCCCATCCTTGCCTCCTCTCCTAGGCCCATTGCACTTACACTTTTTGAACTCATAAGCATTCTTGTTCACAAGTACTGGATTGGATTTATTTTATGTAAGCTTTGCTCTGTGCACTCACTCCACTACCGCTCCAGATGTCTGTGGCGGACCTGACCACATTAGTACATACCCATCTTCAGGCAGAGGTGGGCGAAGTGTTCTACAGTCCTTGGGTTTATACACAAGGTCTAGATCATCTTCAGGGAAAGCACCAAGTTCTTGAAGAAGCTCATGAGTGTGGCTGGTAATATGTGTCATTAGATAGTTTTCAAAATCTACTGGATCCACAGCGTCGTAAAATGGAGGCTGCAGAAATAAAAGAGCATTAAACACCAGTAAATGATTAACCATATCAATAAAGCACATTGATGGGGGAAATGTATCAAAACTGGTGTAAAGGAAAGGTGAATTTGTTGCCCATAGCAACCAATCAGATTCCAATTTTCCATTTCCAAAGGAGCTCTAACACCAGTTTTGATAAATCTGCCCCAGCAATTTATGTTTGAGTCTTCCTTTGGAGGTATGTCTTGAGGATCTTTTTAATGTAAAACTCTGAAGGCTCCAAAATATGTTACCCTATAGGCATGCATACCATTTTTGTAATATACTTTAATTCCTGAAATCGCACATTTCTATTAGAAAAATAGCTCTAAAGTGAACCATTTTGAGCCTTAGCAACGCTCCTCTGTCTTCTGTTTACATAATACAGTCAGTACTGAGCAAGACTCCACAGTTATGTAAACAGAAGAAAGAGGAGCATTGCTAAGGCTGAAAATGGGCCACTTTGGAGCTATATTTTTAACAGAAATGTATGATTTCAGTAATTAAAGTATATTACAAAAATGGTCAGCATCACTGCCCCTACACATTACACAAATAAAAAAAAAGAATGACAGTTACGCTTTAAAGGTTGACACTAGAGATGAGCGAACGTGCTTGTAACGAGCACTGTACCGCTCGGCTCCCCTGCGCTCGCATGGGCGCAGGCAGCCACTTCTGTCGGGTGAGGAGGACGGAAGTGGCTGCCTGCGCCCATGCGAGCGCAGGGGAGCCAAGCGGTACAGTGCTCGTTACGAGCACGTTCGCTCATCTCTAGTTGACACAACTGAGGACAGTAGGGGTACAGCAACATGAGGAATTTCCAGCTTGGATTTTTTGCCAACCTGAAGTCCGCAGCATATATTGACAGGCTGTGGATTTAAAATCCGCACTGAAAGTCGATTTACGCTGCAGATTTTTTCCACAGCATATGAATAAGATTTTTCCGAATTCTATTCAACGTCTTCATATGTTTTACTGCATACGACAGGAGCTCACAACAGCATAAATGTAACTAAACCTTCAGCAGTCACTAAAAGAGTAAGGCACAAAGTAACACAAATCTTAAACAAGTTAATCATGTTCAGCAGAGTTGAAAGTAGAGTTCCGGTATTGCAATGAACATACGAAAAACAAATTTTTTAAAAAAAACAAGAACTGCACAGAAAACAGACACTTTTCACTGCATGAAATTATTATGAAATCTGTGTCACAATAGGTAATGCACGCAAAGAGAACATCCCTCAAGAAAACCCATTAAGAGAACAGATGTAATGCAACCTGTATTCGCTGTCCCATATGCCGACATACCTCTCCGAGGAGCAAGGTGTCCTTCAAAATGGCTGCTTGAGGAAACCGATCAGAATACTATGATGCAAACAGTGATGGTTTGACTCATACTGAAAAATTACCACAAGCTAACAGAGAAAGGAAGCAGTATAAGGAAGTGACTACACTGACATAAACCTTAAGACCTACATCTTCGTAGCTCTAAAGCTGTCACTAAATAAGCGCACATTGAAATCATGCTAGTGATAGGGTCCTTCATAGCTTCATGTCCCTCAGATATGTGCATCTCTATGCAGAATGTAGTCCCCAAGCATGGGCAAAACTTTACCCGTTTCCAACCATAGTGTACCCTTGCTTTTCAACACCTGTGGGATTCAGCTGTTCTTGTAAAGGGGTTTTCCAACTCCTGACACCCACAATAATCAGCTGATAGAAGGAGCGCTTGCACACCAGAACTTGCATGGCTCTGTACACTGTGTAGTGGATATTAAAGGGGTTATCCCATGATGTAAAAATGAAAGTAATACATACTCTAGTATATGACAACCTTGTTCTAACAAAGCTAGAAAGAACCCTGAACCTCACATGGATCCAGAGATCTCCCCAGTCATTTCTCCGATTGTTCAGTCTAAGGGCTCATGCACATGGAAGTGCGCCAGCCGGGCCCGTGCTGTGGACCACAAATGCACGGGCACTGACCGTAGGGCCACTGCATGCGGAAGGCGGACCCATTCACTTGAATGAGGTCTACGATCCACATCCGACGGTCCACACCTCAAAAAAGTAGCGCATGGGCTCTTTTTTTGCGGTGCAGAGGCACGGAGAGAAACCCTGTGGAAACACTCCGTAGTGCTTTGGTGCGTTCCGCACCGACTTTCCGGATTGCAGACCCATTCAAGTGAATGGGTCCACATTCATGATGCGGGGTGCACACGGCTGGTGCCTGTGTATTGCGCACTCGCTGTTTTCGAGCCGCTATAGTGTGCTTGATCCCTAACAGTATAAAGCAAATACTAGTAAGCGTTTCCATAATGGAAGCATTCACTAGTATGCAGGGGCACGGGAGTGAAGTGCTGCAACCGCTTCCTGTACTGTTCCCTGGTCTTCTGCCCTGGGGCTGTGCTGCACTCTCCTTACTGTCAGGACATAACGCGTGCACTATGACCTGAGAGAAGACAAAAGAGCGCGACTGGAACAGCGATTGCCAGACCTGGAAAGGAGCGGCGGAGCAGGAGAGGTACAGGTAAGTGAAGTTATCTATTTTATCTCTGATCTGAGGTCTGATACGGGGGTCTGACATGGAAGTCTGATCTGAGGTCTAATATGGAGGTCTGGCATGGAAGTCTCATCTGAGGTCTGATATGGAGGTCTGGCATGGAAGTCTAATGAGGGTCTGACATGGAAGCCTGATGGGGTTCTGATCTGAGTTCCTGATATGGGGGTCTGATCTTATGAGAGGTCTGATGAAAAATCCTTTTTTTCTTATTTTGATCCTCTAAAAAGTTGGGGTGCGTTGTATTCTCAGGTGTGTAATATAAAGTGAAAAATAAACTATATTTATAGTTTTTAATTGGAAAAAGTAGAAAAACATAAAAAACACAACTCGGACCACAAAAATAAGCCCTCATAATGCTATGTCGAAGGGAAAAAAAAAAAAGTTATGGCTTTTGAAATGAAAGGGAAAAGTTGCCATGACCTTAAGTCTAAAATAGCCTTAAAATGCTGTCTTTATTGGGAACATCTGCTTAAAATTACCATAAACTGGCATGCAGCCTGGACACCTTGAGGGGCATTTTTTGGCCATTATTTTGGCCTTAAAATATATTTTTTTATTTACTCTTTATTAAACATTTTCAGCCACTTTCCCAATATAACAGTGTAATCTGTGTATTTGCAGAGCAGTAGGGTTCTGTGTTTACACTGAATCCCATCATCTGATAGCTCATGTGAATCTGTATCTGTGATCTCCTGAAGCACATAAACACTAATTTAAGCCATATTCTTATCAGTGTGACAATTTACTGGTTAACCTCAATTAATTTCTATGGGGCCGCCGAAAATAGTGAAGCGCTGGCTTGGCTATTTCTGTTGGCTCTGTAGAAATGAATGGTAGCGATGGCAGTGCACCCTCTGTGGCTTTCAAGGGCCCGTACCTATGAGACAATGGGGGCATATCCTAGCAATATGCCCACTGTAAAGGGGAGCCGGCATCCTTGTATCCTTAGCAACCCAGGAGTAGGGAAAGACCTAGCGACTCATGCTTCACAAGCGTGGCCAGTGGATTACAAGCAGCAGGGGAGCTGAGCACTGACGCCCATGAGTCGGCGCTCAGGTGTATTGAGCTTTCTGATTTGACGTGACCATCGTCACGTGACCATCTCCTGGGCCTATTTCAACAGGCTACCTGCTGGCCACAGGTTGCCTGTGATTGGTCTTATTTCCAAGAACCAGCTATTGTGAACTGCTGTTACTTGTGTTTTGACTTCGGCTAGTGATCTTGACTTTGTCCTCGTCTTATCCCCTTGTACTTCGCTACCTCTTGGCTTCTGATTTCGCCTTGTGTTTTTGACTTTGCTCCTGTTTGTTTCCCTGGTTTTGATGTGACTTCTCGGTTTGACCTTGGCTCGGCGATCTTCGTATTTTGTGTGAGTTCTGTCTTTGTTTATTGTTTTCTCCCATTTTTCCCCCTCCCTGTACACCCCTGCACTTACCTAGGTTAGGAAACGTCGACTAGTTGTACGCCGTTGCATAGGACAGGCTGTGCAAGTAGCCAAGGTCAGAGGTGGGGTGTAATTCAAGGCTGCATTTACCCCTGAAAACGTGACACCCCCATTGTCTGATATGATACAACTGCTTTAAGGCTACCGGTACATGCGTACAGGTTTAAAAACACAAAATCTGCACAGATTTCTGTGTGTTTCTGCACCAAAAATGGCATGCGGTTTTTGATGCAAAGGGTGAAATCTGCACACAAAAAAAAATAAAATCACAAAGCATTGACATGATGTGCATTTCAAAATCTGCACTGCATGTCAATTTCTGCATAGAAGTAAAAAGCAAAGTGTGCATGACATTTGACTGATCTCACACACTTTGCTGTATTGACAATATGTGTGGAAAAAATGCATGTAATCAACATGTGCAGTTACCGTAAACGTGTCTATAACACTTAAAGGGGTGGTGCAGCTAGTACATATTGATAACCTATCCCCAGGATAGGTCATCAATATGTAATCGGTGCGGGTCCAACTCCCAGGACCCCCACCAATCAGGTGTTTGAATAGGATGCGGTGCTTGTGCTAGAGATACTTCCTCTTCAGGATTAAACTTCGCATCATCAAGTCTCAGTGGCACAGTGTAATTACAGATGCTTGTTCCATTCACTTGAATTGGACAAGCACTTGTAATTACACTGCACCGCCACTACAAGCAAGACAACGGGCAGTGTAATCTTGAAGAGGTAGCAGTGCTTGTATGTACTGGCTACACAACCCCTTTAAGAAATGTGGTGATAGGCATGTACACTAGAATTCAGCATTTTCAATAGTAATTGTCCCCC
Organism: Rhinella marina; assembly: GCA_900303285.1. Taxonomy (NCBI): domain Eukaryota; kingdom Metazoa; phylum Chordata; class Amphibia; order Anura; family Bufonidae; genus Rhinella; species Rhinella marina. Next base: position 136,161 of record ONZH01027885.1, on the reverse strand, counting down.
AGTACGTTGACCAGTCATGGTTACTACAGTCCTGAACCCATTTACTTGAATGAGAACAGTGCCACAGTAACCAGGCTGGTGAAAATCAATGGCCTGAAGCAAATATGTACAACAAAGACGTTGGTAAAACATCCTCAGAAGAACAGTTTGGAAGATGGATTCAATGAAGGAGTACATCCAGCAAAGTTGTAGGAACAGTCAGACAAAGACAGTTCAAAAGAGAACAAAACTGGAGCTAGACAATAGAGCTAGTAACAAAACTCAAGCACCCTTTCGATCTCCTTGTGATCTGAAGTAGGCCCAAACAGGAAAAACATAACATCGGCTGAGGCAAAACATCACCCATGGGTGATAAACAGTAAAATGCAGTACAAAGTCTTCAGTGTGTGAAACAGCAGCCACTAGTGGTCACTACATGGAAAAACAATAGAATCCTGACCCACTACTGTAGATACAGAGCTTTGCTGTTCTGGTCCTTAGCTCTGACGCACCAACATCTGATCAATGGAGATGCTGGGAGTAGGACCTCATTGCTCTGATATTGGCAGTCCATAAATATTAAAGCCCCAGAAAACCACTTTAAAGCACCATTAACTTTGAGTCCACTGAACAGATGAAAAACAGAAGAGTTTGAACAAATAAAACCTATAAACTATATAACAGAAGGCTAACAGAAGGAGAGGGTCCAGCTTCCAATCTGTAATGGGTGAGCGTACCAGCTGCTGGTACAATACTTGGTAGAGACAGAGTCCTCTTTGCCTTAATTCCTTGCTTCCTAGACCCCCAGCTCTATATTCTATTAATCATGGTGTTTCCTTTCTTTTACCCTGTCCATCATCTTCCTTGATCAGTAGCTACTGGGTGTGGGCCCCTGAGCCGCTATGCTTTCTACCATGGTGGTTCCACTAGGTTACCAGTTGAATACAAGATGTAAAGAGAATGCTGATAATAGACATCAATAGTAATACAAAGGTAATATAAACGTCAATACTTACTAGCTGGAGAGTAGATGTATTCGCTGTACTGAGGCTTCGCTGATGTAAAAAACCAGTGCTAAGTGTGACATTTTTTCGGACTTCTGCGGAAGAATACCTTAATAAAAACATATATAATGTAATTAGTGTAAATTTGAACAGAACAAGAACTTATGATGTGTTTATACACTAAAATATAGTGCACCACAATACAAGATCACTAGAAAATATATCCGTAGCTTTCGACATCCTCAGTGATTTCATTACTATGAGACTATAACGTTTTGCTGCCACCTGGTGGCTTACTTGAGAACACAATACAGAATTTATTCGAAAGGGGATTTCCACTATTAACAAAAACAACCATTACTTTTATATACAAAGGCCCTTATTTATCATACCTTCACTCCAGAATTCTAGCGTCAAAAAGTTACAAAAGTAGGGCTATTGCAGTCTATGGCAGGGATGGCCATCCTATGGCTCGCCAGCTGTTGTAAAATTACAACTCCCACCATGCCTTGCTGTAGGCAGTGTAGGCATACTGAGAGTTCTAGTTTTGCAACAGTTGGAGTGCCTCAGGTTGGCCATCCCTGCTCTATGGTATAAACGATCAAACAATCACGTTAACATCCTCTAGAGGAACTTTAAAAAAATGTTTTCGGAATATTTAAAAACAAAAAGAATCCCAAATATCCCAACTGGTAAAATATAAAAGTATTTATCCTGCATGATAAGCGCTGTAATGGAAAAAAATACAAATAGTCAAATTCTCATTTTTTTGGTCACCTTGTCCCCGAAAAAACTATAAAAAGTGATCAAAAAGTCACACGTACACCAAAATGGTATGAATAAAAACTACAGCTTTCCCTGCAAAGAACTCACACAGTTCTGTAGGTGGAAATATAAATACATTATAAGTGTCAGTACATCGTAATGCAAAAAATTTTTAGATTTTTTTCAAAGGTAGTCATTTTTAGTTCACAGTGAATGCTGTAATAACAAAACTCAAAAAACAATGGCAGAATTGTGGGTTGTTTTTTTTTTTATCAATTTAACCTCAAAGGATTTTTTTTCACCAGTTTCTAATACAAGATATGGTCAATGAAATGGTACAATTAAAGGGGTTGTCCGGGTTCACATAACCATATTTTCACCCAGGCATTCCCCCTGACAAGAGCATTGGAGCATTTCATGCTCCGATGCTCTCCTTTGTCCTGTGCTGAATCGCGGAGGGCAAGGACACTTTCAGGAGATCCGGTGACGTACCTGGCTCTCTTTAGGGCTGCCAGGCGGAGGCTTCCGCACAGCAGTGAGCCTGGTGACGTCACAGGCACTGATGGGCAGGCTTTAGCGTTGCCCTAGCCTGTAAAACGGCAAGGGCAGCGATAAAGCCGGCCCATCAGAGCCATTGACGTCACCGGGCTCACTGCTGGGCGGAAGCCTCCACCTAGCCGTGTATTATTGTAAATAAAAGAGCCCTTGCCCTACGTGATCCAGCGGAGCTGCCTGGGTGAAATTATGGGTATGTCCGCATTCAGCTCTGAACCCAGACAACCCCTTTAAATAGATACTTGTACTGCAAAAAAATAAACCCTAATACAGCTATGTGAACGGAAAAGTTAAAAAGTTATGGCTTTTGTAATATGGGGAGGAAAAAACTAAAACTAACCTGGTCCAGAATGGAATAAAATAAGCTGAACAATAGTGATACACTTGTTATTAATTGAACATACTGACAAAATGATATCTTGCTCTTGCTACTAAGGGCATGTTCACATCTGCATTGGAGGTTCCGTTTGGGGCCTCTGTCACAGAGTTAATGAAAAATTGGATTTTTTTCTCTCAGCTTAAAAAACCTTCTCCCAAACGGACCCCATTATAGTCAATGAGATTTATTCCGCTCCATTCCTGTCAGTTAGGTGCTATATCCGGCACTTCTGTTATTTTTGTTGTTCTGCTCCTATAACAAAGCAGCACAGGGGAAATAACTAGAACTGATGTGAACCTGCCCTAAGATGTGACAACCAATGTGGCAACACATGTAATTTTTGTAAAAACTGGCCTCCATAACTAAATTAAAATATGCTATGTTGGGTAGATTGCTGCAACTCTTCAGTTCCTATGATTGGAAGAATACCTGATAACATATTGATGGCATATGCAATCAAGAATCATAAAACCCCATGTAGGTCCCTAAATAGAGTTTCTAATGTAGTTTTAAAATCCATTTTAAAAGGTCGCTGTACTTTCACACAAATTTGCATAAACCAATAGCAGAGGTGAATATAAAAATATTGTCATATCTTATCAGAGAAAAATGCCTTGTTCTCCAGCTTTCCTCCCCCGCTCCTTTCCTGAACTAACATTCACACTGAATTCTCTGCTGATTCCATCTGATGAAACCAAGACATGCTGTTACCTAACTAGGATCAGTGAGATTACAAGTTCACATAGAAGTGTACAGAGAAGCAGAGAGACAGATGCAGACAGGCACTGCTGGAGCTAACAGTAAGTGTTTTATCTCATCCCGTGCTTTATTCACATCAGTACTGCTCAGTACTTCGCTATTATGATCCATATGGTGCTTGTGAGTGATTGTGAGTGGGTAAGAGACAGGCGTTATTTACACATCTGTATCTTTGACAACGTGTATGAAAAGGTTGTCAATGTTTTATCTTTGACAATGACGGTAAAGGGTCCATTTTTTGGGAACAGACAGGACAGGGATTGAATAGTGATGAACTAAAATCAATAGGCCAAGTTACATGTCAGATTTTCTTCTCGGACCATCAATCTGTGCAGAGAAAACACAGTACGCACTATTTTGGTCTGGTTTTCACACTACACTCGCCCATTCAAGTCAATGGGTCTCAGGAAAAAAGCATAGGGGGAGATTTATCACTCATTTGCGCCTAAAAAGTGGCGTTAAAAAGTCACAAACTATATTGTTTGCGACTTTTAAAAAAATTTGTCACAGCTGTCCTCACCACTTTCTCTAAACGGGGCATGGTAAGGTCGAGGAGGGGGGCGTGGCCTGCTGCCCTGACAAATTTATCTTCATTTATCTTCTGGCGCAAATGAAGCCAGAAATCTACGGCAACTCTAAGCTGGGATAGATTTCTTTTTAGGCATACAGACTACAGGAGGATGCACCTAATTAATTAGGCACATATTTCAGCTGTGCAGGGGGGATTATCTTCCCCATAATGCACACAGTCTGTATGCGGCCTACTTTTCACAGATGGTTGCTAGGGAACACTGGGTGGACATTAATTTTTTTTTCTTTCAGAGGTAAAAAATGGATGACATTGATGCCACAGACAAATGGAACGCAATCGGAGACTAAGGGTGCCAAGTTCCACTCATCTGAATGAGGCTTACAGAAATCCAGGGGCTTGTCGTGAAAACAAACCCATCAGGTAAATGAGTTTCAGTCTCAGAAATTTCTGCAGTGAAATCTGCAGTGTGGGAACGTCCCCTAAAGTTTAGGGGACCTTCACACACAGGGCCTAAACTGATTCCACACGTATTGAAAATGGTCAATTTTTAGAGGACAGAACAGAGAAAAGTTTTATGTCATCTGAATGAGCCCTATGTGGATCCTAAAGGAGTGAAATATAAGAAATGTACATTTTTCCTCTTTTTACATCCGTTCCTTATATTTGCTAATAAAGACGCATGAAAACTGTACTGTGTGAACCTGCCCTAAACAGAGTTTTGATAAATAAAGTTTGCCACAGTAGCCCACCTACATAAAGTTGTAGGGGGTACTATATTAAAGAGGCTCTGTCACCAGGATCAACTCTATTAAACCAGACATACTGGCTTGTAGGGCTCATCATGCTGATTAAAACTGTACCTTTCTTTTGTCTGTATGATAAATAGCTGTAGAGAAATCAGCGTTTTTATTCATATGCAAATGAGCAATCGGATTATTCTGAGCACTGCTATGTAACACCCCCTGTGCTCTGCACATGCCCCCTCCCATTGACTGACAGGGCTAGACAGCAGGCTGAGGGCAGAGCTGTGTCCAGGAGATGTGTGCTAGCATGTAAATATCACATATTCTGTTATTTTTTATATTCAAAACTATATTATTTATATAATGAATAATATATAATAATAAGGCCTTACTATATTAAGAAAAGTGTTTTTTTTTCTTTCTAAAAACCTATTACTGGTTTATTCACAACACAATACATGATTATAAAGAAACCAGTAATACTTATTAGCTTTCTAAACATAATAAAGACATAGTGTCACGCTCTGGTGTGGAGGGTATAGCCACACCAAGCGTAAGAGGGAAGGGAAAAGGACCAAACAAGGGAAACGGTCACCTCCTGTAGGAAACCCTGAAACTAGGCCCTGACTGACTAAAAGTATGAACAGGCCTTAGTAGTAGGAGAGTTCATACACAGGAACCTAATAACACCTGACCCTAGTGAACCCTGCCACTAGTGACAGGGGAAGGAGTCAACACGTTCCTCCAAAAGGACGGACGAACAGGAGACTCCAGAAGGCAAAACCACAACAGGGAAAAGTAGGATAAACACAAAAGGGAAAATGACACTTATCTTAATGCAGATATTGCAGCAACCGGATCTCAGCCGAGATCCACACCACACACAACAAAGTCAGCAGAAAGTATAAACCGCAAGGGATACTGGGAGAGGAAGGGATAAATAGGGGATAGATAATCACCACACCCGCAACAGCTGAGGGGAAGGGGTGTGGTAAACAGCAACCAAACCAAGAGGAAAACATGTCAAATTATGTCACTTTTGAAAGTCTAGCCGAACGCCTGCAACCTGATGCAGGCACATTCGTGACACATAGGCTATGGGATAAATGTGGAAGAAAAAAAATTTGATGCTTTTCCCAAGGTTCAAACCTGGGATCTCTACATATTAAAACAAACCACTTAACCACCAAGCTATAGCATTACCACATAATGATGCTTGGTTTCTAGGCTTATAAGGTAACACATATCACTGGTGTCTGTATAATCATGTATTCTGACTGTGAATAAAGCAGTAATATGTGTACTAACTTTCTGAGCAGATCTCAGTGTGGTGAAGCTAGGTGTATGTAATATTTACTTGCTAGCACACAGCTCCTGGACACAGCTCTGCCCTCAGCCTGCTGTCTAGCCCTGTCAGTCAATGGGAGGGGAGCGTGTGCACAGCAGTGCTCAGAATATTCAGCCCCGCCTCTGAGTGCTTGAATTGCTCATTTGCATATGAATAAAAACGCTGATTTTTCTGCAGCTATTTATCATACAGACAAAAGAAAGGTACAGTTTTAATCAGCATGATAAGTTCTACCAGCCAGTATGCCTGGTTTAATAGGGTTGATCCTGGTGACAGAGCCTCTTTAACCCTTAGGATACCAGCGCCATACATGTACGGCGCTGGAAGCCGGGACAAAAATCCCAGAGCCGTACTACTACGGCGCTCTGACCGCGGCACGTGCTGGTATCCTAAGGGGTTGCGATCCCCATCGGGTCCCCGTCACAGCAGCGCGGGGACCCGATGGCAGGGAAGGCGCCCGATGCCTTGCTTAGGCATCGGGCTGCTTTCTACGGAAGCCTGTGAGATCCAGCCCCCTGGATCTCACAGGCAGAAAGCTGTAAGTGTATTACACTGGTAATACACTTACAGCCAATGCATTACAATACAGAAGTATTGTAATGCATTGTGCAGGGGATCAGACCCCCAAAAGTTGAAGTCCCAGACTGGGACAAAAAATAAAGTGAAAAAAGAAGTGAAAAATATAAAGTTTTACAAAAAAAAATTAAAGTTTCAAGTAAAAAAAAAAGAAGCGTCCTTTTCCCAAAATAAAGTTCAAAAAAATTGTAAATGACCCACCCCGCTAGGTGAACGCCGTAAAAAATAAAAAATAAAAACAGTGTAAAAAAAGCCATTTTCTGGTCACCTTGCCTCACAAAAAGTGTAATACCAAGCGATCAAAAAGATGTATTAATCCCAAAATGGTACCAATCAAACCGTCATCGCAAAAAATGAGACGCTACCTAAGACAAAAAAAAGATTTTATTCTGTTCAAAAATGCATTTAATGTGTAAAACTTAACAGAAATAAAAATGTTAGACATATTGGATATCGCCGCGTCCATAACAACCTGTTCTATAAAAATATTACATGAGATGGCCTCCCAGGTGAATGCTGTAAAAAAAATTTAAAAAAAAAAAACTATGCCAAAACAGCCATTTTTTTCCCTCTTGCCTCACAAAAAGTATAATAGCAGGCGATCAAAAAGGCGTATTTACCCCAAAATGGTACCAATCAAACCGTCATCTCATCCCGCAAAAAAAATGAGACCCTACCTAAGACAATCGCCAGAAAAATTAAAAAAAATAGGACAGTTAGAAAATGGCAACACAAAAACAAGATTTAATTCTGTTCAAAAATTAATTTACTGTGTAAAACTTAACAAACACAAAAATAATAGACATATTGGGTATTGCCGCGTCCGTAACAACCTGCTCTATAAAAATATCAAATGATTTGCCTCTTCGGGTGAATGCTGTAAAATAAATTTTAAAAAAACTATGTCAAAACAGCTATTTTTTTCAACTTGACTCACAAAAAGTGTAATACCAATCGATCAAAAAAAAAAGTCTTATGTACCCCAAAATGGTACCAATGAAAACGTCACCTCATCCCGCAAAAAATAAGACCTCACATAAGACAATAACTCCCGCAAACCAATCCATCAAAATCTGTGCTGCAAAATCCATATGGCGCTCCTTCTGTTCTGAATCCTGCCATGTGCCCCCACAGCAGTTTACCACCACATATGGGGTGTTGCCGTATTCAGGAGAAAATGGGTAAGAAATTATGGGGTGCTTTTCTCTTGTTACCCCTTGTGAAAATGAAAAATTTGGGGCTAAAGCAACATTTTATTGGAAGAAATGAAACTTTTCATTTTCACAGCCAAGTGTTTCCAAATTCCGTAAAATACTTAGGGGGTCAAAGTGGTCAGTACCCCCCTTAATATATTCTTTAAGGGGTGTAGTTTCCAAAATGGGGTCACTTTTTGAGGGTTTCCACGTCAGGGTCTCTTAAAATACAAAATGGTGCCTAAAAACCATTCGATCAAAATCTGCCTCCAAAATCCATATGGCGCTCCTTTCCTTCTGACCACTGCCACGTGTCCATAGAGCAGTTTACCACCACATATGGGCTATTTCTGTAAATTGCAGAATCAGAGTAATGTATATTGAGGTTTAGTTTGCTGTTAACCCTTATTAACATGAATAATCTACCAAAAAGTGAAATTTTGAAATTTCACCTCCATTTTCCTTTAATTCTTGTGGAACACCTCAAGGGTTAACAAAGTTTGTAACATCAGTTTTTTATAATTTGAGGGTGTAGTTTCTAAAATGGGGTCATTTATTAGTGGTTTTCATTAGGTAAGCCTCACAAAATCACTTTATAACTGAATTGGTGCTCAAAAAAATGGTTTGAGAAATTTTGTTGAAAATTTGAAAAATTGCTTCTAAACTTCTAAGCCCTCTAACTTCCTAAAAAAATAAAATGACATTTACAAAATGATGCCAACATAAAGTAGACATATGGGGAATGTTAAGTAATAAATATTTTATGAGGTATCACTTTCTGTTTTAAAAGCAGAGAAATTAAAATTTTGAAAATTGAAAAATTTGAAAAATTTTTGGTAAATTTGGGATTTTTTAATAAATAAAGGTGAAATATATTGACTCAAATTTATGACTGTCATGGAGTACAATGTGTCACGAGAAAACAATCTCAGAATGGCCTGGATAAGTAAAAGCGTTCTAAAGTTATTACCACATAAAGTGACACATGTCAGATTTCCAAAAATCGGCATGGGATTTAAGGTGAAAAGTGGCTCGGTACTGAAAGGGTTAACTTTTTCTCTCACATTTGTGTCTGTCATGGGTAGCGTTTGTTTTTTTGAGACAAAGTTAGAAACTGACACACACCATTTATCACATTTGATGCACATAATACCTATGGATTTTTCAGTCTAAAGTATATTCTCATTTACAGTATTATAGAGGTTTCTGGCAGTTTGTATGCCACCAGGTGACTGGAGTTTATTTGCAACTTTTTGGGGTGCCTTGTACATTTTTGGTCAAAAAGTCATAATGATAAATCTGGCTAAACATGAAGTTCCTCCCACAAAACATCTGTCTGACCTTTAGTTAATGCAATTTGCTGGGCATGGGGCAACCTCAGGGGCGGATTGGGGATGTATTTGTGGGGATGTTTTTGGGGATGTATTTTGTGCTGGTGGGGCAGTATTTTGTGATGGACTGTGGTATTTAGCTCTGTTGGGGTGATATAATGTTTCACAATATGGTATTGCTGCCTTCCATTAATTTGGACCAAACTACAAAACAGGGCCACTTTTACTATTTTTCCAACGGCCACTTTAAGTTACCAGTCCACCCCTCGGCAACCCCACCTAAAAATGGTGCAAATGCATCATAAAAGTGCAGAAAATGCATACTCCACCGACAAAACAGCCCAAATCACTCTAATTTTCTAGTGCAGCACACTTGATGCATTACCCTCTTAGGGTTTCTCTAGCTGAGACCTTTTTGATGGTGTGGGCAAAATGGCACATTGCTGCAGTGTGTGCAAATTGTTTTTTGGCCAAATGGCCTATACAGATGAAGAACCCTGACGCCATGAGCTTCATCTGTGGGATGTGGTGGTGACCACACTGTCAAAAACGTCCGATGGAAATGCACCTTTATATGTCTATCTGCATCAAGTTTCTCCATTCTTAAAAGACCATTTAGGTTTCGGTGCTACGGTATATTATGCAAGGTGTTGGAGAATGTCTTGCAGAATATAGTTCTACCTCTTCAACAAAGAAAAATGTTTCAGCAAAAGTTAAAGAACGCTATGTTTCTTGTAATCCCAAAGATGAAATATTAATTTAGCAAAGCAAAGCATGAACTTTCCTGCAGGGATGTAAGCATCACATGAGAGAGGAATCCCAAAGAGCTTAGTCACACGTCAGTGACTCAGGGACAGGACACGTATCCACTGATTTTACTGAGTTTATTCACAAATCCTTATTTTTTCATTGACTGCGGGTCAGTGGAAAAGCAACTTGAGACTAGCAACACTTTGGTCCATTCTGCAGACCTACCATGCCCATAAAAGTGTGAGAAAACCATGGACAGAATATAGATGCCATCCATGCTCTGTTTGTTCTTCAATGATTCATTTCATAGAGAAATGTATAACCCTATCAGCCACCGTGACGTACCAATACATCATAGTGGCTGAGGTATGGAGCAGTTGTTGAACCCCTCAGAATGCATCTGTGGAGGCAGCTCCTTCTGCTTTTCGATATGAGTCCCCACAGTGAAATCACTGGGAATCAATCAGTTACTATGACAGCCTGAGGCCTGCTGAAGGTTCCCAGGCCTGCCATGGTAATCTACCAACAGAGCTGTGCATGAGTCACAGCTCAGCAGGCAGAGTGGCTGGATCTCATTAACCATAATAGTTCTCTGGACAAGGGCTCAAAAGATCCCAGGTTCTAGCAACCTATACAAGATATTAAGTAAAAAAAAGTTTTTAAAAATATTAAACGTTCAAATCACTCCCTTTCTTAATTTTTCATATAAAATAAACAAAAAAATAAACATAACAGATATCACCACGTGATATCAGTGATCAAAAAGTGCCAATAAAAAATACAGCTTTTCCTGCAAAAACAAGCCCTCATACAGCTCTGTAGACAGAAATATAAAAAAGTTATGGCTGTCAGAAAATGGCGATGAAAAGAAAAAAAAAATGTTTACAGTAGTAAAAACAGAAAACTATATAAATATTATGTCACCGTAATTGCACTGAACTACAGAATAAGGACGTCATGTCATTTTTAGCGCACAATGAACGTCATAATATCAAAACCCCAAAAACCTTGTCAGAATTGTGTTTTTTATTTCACCCCACAAAGAGTTTCATCCCACAAAAAAATTTTCCCCATTTTCCAATACAATATGATAAATGGTGCCATTAAAAAGTACAACTTAGGCTACTTTCACACCAGCGTTTTTGCTGGATCTGCCGTGGATCAGCAAAAACGCTTCCATCATGATAATACAACCGTCTGCATCCGTTATGAACGGATCCGGTTGTATTATCTTTTAAATAGCCAAGACGGATCCGTCATGAACTCTATTGAAAGTCAATGGAGGACGGATCCGTTTTCTATTGTGTCTGAGAAAACGGATCTGTCCCCATTGACTTACATTGTGAGTCATGACGGATCCGTTTGGATCAGTTTCTTCATGCGGACACCAAATGCAGCAAGCAGCGTTTTAGTGTCCGCCTCCAAAACGGAATGGAGACTGAACTGAAGCAAAACTGATGCATTCTGAACGGATCCTTTTCCATTCAGAATACATTAGGACAAAACTGAAGAGAGCCTGTGACGGATTTCACAAACGGATCCTTACAACGCAAGTGTGAAACTAGCCTTAGACTACGGCTACATGGCGACAGTGACACAGAAGTCTCAAAAAATATATCCAAGTTGGATTTCTGTGTGACTGTCGAGTCGCAGCATGTTAAATGTTGCAATGCGACACCTGTGACTATCATTATGAAAATTGTGGCGTGACATTAGTGTGACACATATCGCAATGTAGTTGTACCCTTTTTGTCACGAGACATGTCGCCAAGTAGCCCTAGCCTTATCCCACCAAAAATAAGCCCTCATATGGCTATTTGAACAGAAAATTTTAAAAGTTATGGTTATTGGAAGTTGGGGGGGGGGTCAAAAATGCAAACATAAAAATGGGCCCGGGGTTAAAATGTTGTTAAAAAAAAACAGAGGTGAACCAAGGTGAAAAAATGAGAGGACACGTCCTGAACACGGACGTTTATGGTAAAAAAACAAAACAAAAAAAAACACTTGGATTCAACATGGTCTGAATCGGCAAATGGACAGGAATGTGTACATAAGTCCTAAGTCGTTAAAGGGGTTGCCCCACAAAAAATATTTTATATTTTTCAAACCAGCACCTGGATCTAAATATTTTGTATTTGCATGTAATTAAGAAGGTCATGTAGCCAGTGAGCTATTCAACAATATGTATCTGTATAGTGCCACCTGCTGTTTGCTTTTATCTTTATTTCTCAGTCCAGCTTAGTAACATCATTGAAGTGGTTGCACATCCTCATTTCCATCCTTCAACTGCCAACAGCCATACCTACTGTCAGAAGCTGTGACTGTGACAGTAAAAGAGGAGGTGTCCTTGAGCTGTCACAGGGAGAGAGCTTCAGCAGAAAGGACACATCCCTGAGCTATAGCAGGGAGAAAGGACACAACCTCTTAACTGTGACAGAAAGAGAGCTGCAGCAGAACTGACACACACCTTAAAGGGGTGTTCCGGTTACCATAAATATAACTTATGTTTTAGACTAATTCATCATCAATCATTACCTAATATAATGTCGATTTCACATATTTACCGTTCAGTAGTTATAAAGTACTTTTCTTCCCCTGCTCCCTACTGTGTTCCTCATAAATTACCGTGGCACCGACCTGTAGTTCTGAGCCTTTGTCAGGTCAGGCATGCTCAGTGTGTTGCTATCAGTTCTCTAGCTAAATGTTAGTTTGCTGCAGCTTACTGAGTACAGGGGGCGTGTCTGGACTGGAATATCAGGCAGCCAATCAGTAATCATGAACACTCATGAACAAGCACAAACTCACAGCAGGAAAGCTAGGCATTGTGGGGATTGTAGTTTTGTGAGGGAAGATCAGGCTCCATGATACTCTCAGTGTGTTGCAGGCTCACACAGGAGCTAGACAAATGGATTGCAAGGTAAAATGAAGCTCTGGTTATATGTATAGGTATGGGTTCTGGTTGGGTCACAGCTTTCAGCCTTGATGCAGTTTATCAAAAATTAAGTTACGTTACCGGAATACCCCTTTAAGCTGTGAAAGGGAGAAAGCGGCAGCAGAACGGACACCCCCCCTGAGCTGTGACAGGGAGAGAACTGCAGCAGAAAGGACACACTCTTTGAACTGTGACAGGGAGAGAGCTGCAGAAGAAAGGACACACCCCTTGAGCTGTGACAGAGTGAAAGCTGCAGCAGGAAGGACATGCCCCCTGAGTGGCCAGCTTGATATAAATCTAGCAAAGCAATGAATAGGGAGATATATGAGATCCATGTGAGGTACAGGGCTGGTTCTAGCTTTGTTAGAAAGAGATCATCATGAACTATATAATGTTTGATTTTCATTCTTTTACATTAATCATGGGATAACCCATTTAAGTGTGGCAGGGGCACTGGATACTTTACAGCTCCAGCAACCTCAGTCAACGCCCAAAGCATAAACCCTGATGAAAGTCTTTATTATAATCTGAGGATAAAATAAATTTATTTACACCAGTGCAGCCACCAGGATATTATTCGTAGTGAATCTGTCATGTGAAATGTAATGTGGTAGAAGGGTGTGAAATATCTACACGCCTGTCTGTACCTGTAGTGTCATGACAACTATGTAACTAAGTCAATAGGAAATACCTCACAGCGAGACAAGAACTGAACAGGACTGTTTGCTAACAAATCGGTCAGATTTCATGGAGCAGTAGCTACTGAGATATTTCATTTATCCTATCTTAACCGTTTCCAAAACTTTCAGAAATAAATGCAACTAACGTGTATAAAAGATACATTTTTTACATTTTTTGACCCCATGTCTACAGGGGAGCTTGATGGCGACAGGCAATGTATGGCATAGACACCACTGCATGTAGTCACCTTACCTGTGTGATTCACATAACTTTTATCACAATCATTTATTTATTTTTTTTTACAATCCAAGCTCATGTTGCTGTTAGGGCTCGTTCACATCAGTGTTATGCTTTCCGTTTGTGTTTTCCGTTATAACATGGTTATAACGGAAAATAACGGAAACCATAAGACGGAAGTCAAAACGGAAGCCTTTAGAGGCTTCCGTTTTGATCCGTCATAATAGAAGCCTATGAGAATCATAACGGATCCGTCTGAGTTCCGTTATGCTGAACGGAAAACAAAGTCCTGTCGACAGGACTTTGTTTTCCGTTTTGCATAACGGGAACCAAATGGATCCGTTATGATTCTCATAGGCTTCTATTATGACGGATTAAAACGGAATGCCTCTAAAGGCTTCCGTTTTGACTTCCGTCTTATGGTTTCCGTTATTTTCCGTTATAACCATGTTATAACGGAAAACACAAACGGAAAGCATAACGCTGATGTGAACGAGCCCTTACCTGTCACACCTGTTACTGGGGCACAATGATGGGGGTATCTTTACAGTGTGATGGCTGTTACCATGTAGCCATAGCCAAGACCTCCATTTGGAAATCAATTGGAAAATTATATATAAGCATCCTCTATACTCACACATTACTGATAAGCTGCTCCCTTACTCATACGTCCCAACCATCCCGGGTCCGGTAGGGCAGTCCCGGATTTCAGTGGCTGTCCTGGTATGAGGGAGGTATGTCCCGCTTTCTGGCAGCTGTCCCTGCGTCCACAGGAAGCAGAAAAAGTTGCCATAATAAAGCAGAGAGCCATCGCCGGCATCGGCTCCCTGCTTCATCATCCCTCCGACCTGCCAGCTCTCCACACCTCTGGTCTTTGTGGGGGCGGGGCCGGTCGTCAGCCTTGGCTCCACACCCTCCACAGACTAAAGCAGCCAATGTCCTGCTGCTGCTAGGAACAAGGTAAGTATATGGTGTTTATTTTTTCACTTTCTGTGAAGGGCACAATGTGGGCATATTATTGGGGACACAGCTGGACATATTACTGGGGGCACATAACTGGGCATATTACTGGGGGCACAGCTGGGCATGTTACTGGGGGCACATAACAGGGCATATTACTGGGGGCACATAACTGGGGAATAATTACTATGTGGGGCAGTAAGTGGACTGGGTGGGATTAGGTGTATAGTTATGTTCTGGGCGGAGTTAGAAGCATGGCCTAGTGCTGAAAAAATTTGCAGCAGAGCAATATGTCCCTCTTTGTTCGTTTACAAATTTGGGAGGTATGCCTTACTAAATGTTAGCGAGATTGGGGGGAGTTTATTAAGACTTGAGCTTCCTATGACAGAAGTGCACTAAGGTGAGGTGCACAGGCCTCATAATAAATTTGCATGGGCTTGGGTAGATTTGTGCTGCAATTTCCACCAATTTTTCGCATATATTCTAGAACTTCTGTCAGGGCACATTAGTTTTTGTCCCCTCTTATTTCTTTGAGAAAAACTAGTGTGCAGCAGATACAATAAATTTGACAATGAAATGCCAAATACGGTATTTGTTACATTTTTTTGCTCAAATTAACTAGACCAGGGTCTCATTACACACTGCGCTTTGGCAGTTGTATATACTACATATTGGTGAGCATTCTTGTCAGGCTGCTCAGCCATGATAGAATATGGTAGGCAGGATCACATCATTACCATCCGTTGTAGAACAGTGTGGTGAGCCCCTACTCACCCCGATAGGCAGCTCTGTAAGTGGTAGCAACCAGTCCTGCTCACAATCTAGGTCAGGTTGTTGGGTGCGATTTTAAATCATTCCTGGAGAGCCCCTTTAAGGAGACATCATACTGTGTGGAGGGCACTTAAGGAGGCATATTGTATGGGGAAGTGTAAGGGGGCATAACTTTGAGTGGGGGCATATAACATGGTTGGTTTTCATCCAGTATGTGGCACTTACTGTAACCAACCAAACTGTAACACTTGTAGATAGGGACAGACACGGACAGTGGAACCCAGCCCACTTTCTCTTCCTACTTGCAGTTCAAGCACTAGGTAGCAAGACGGCAACTAAATAGCCCCTGTGCTACTAAGGTGCAGAGACTAACACCAACAGAAAAAAACAACACAAAGGAATAGTCGTACGTGAATACAAAAATTAAAGGCAGAGAGTAGTCAAAAGACAAGCCAAGATCACATATCAGATGGGGTGCACAGTACAAATCATGTGAGACAGAGAGGGGTCAAAAGACAAGACGAGGTCAAAAGCACAAACACATCCAAGAACCAGGATCATAGCTAGTGAGCCCAAACAAGACTATCACTGGCACTAGTGTATGGACTGGTGCATGGCAAGGAAAGGGTTTAAATAGAGCACTGAGTTCCTATAGCCGAACCTGATGGTGCTCCATTAGTCAGAACACAGCACACAGTAATAGAGCATCTGAGCAATCAGCCCACTGCTAATCTCCTCCAGCACACAAATACAGCATTGCATCCTGTTGCTAAGGATGCTGTCGCGTCACCAGCGCGTCTATCCTGCCGTGGTTGCGCCGAAGCTGGAGATCTCACCTCTGGAGCCTGGACAGGTAAGTTTGTGACACAAACCCATGATGCACTTCTTCTTTCTCTATTACAGTTCCAGTACTGCCCCTAACAATGCCTCCCTACTTTATAGCTCCTCCCACCCAGCTAGTTACAGAGACACCCCCTATCACTGCCCCTAACAACCCCCAGTTAGTTTATAGCTCCTCCCACCAGCTAGTTACATAGACAATTCCCCTAACAATGCCTCCCTACTTTATGGCTCCTCCCACCCAGCTAGTTAGCAGCAATAAAGGTAAAATAAGTACATTACAAAATCACAGCTACCTTCAGAAATGATTATTTGAAAAGGATGTTGCAAATCGGAAAAAATCCTTTAAGGGGACATCATACTGTGTGAGGGGCACTTAAACAGCATCACTCTGTCTTGCGATGGTTGGGGCTGCACAGATCAGCACTGCAGGTATAGCACGCCGAGACTGTTGTCAACCTTTGCATTTTGATAAATCTTGGTAGAAATGGTTAAAAATAAGAGGAGAATTCTAAACGTTTTAGGCTGAGTTCACTTTACAGTTTAGATTTCCGTTCTTCTGATCTGTCAGAAGAAGAGGGAAAAAACTGGATCCTGCATCAGTTATGCATAGGGACAGTTTTTTTTACAGGATCCTGTAAAAATAATGGATCCTGTTTCGTTATTTGGCATTCGTTTGAGACATTTCCGTTTGAGGTCCGTTTTTTTAGAAGGAAAAAAGTACTGCATGCAGGACTTTTTTTTCCGTCTAAAAAACAGATTTCAGACGGAAATGGCTCATTTGGATGCCAAGTGATGCAACAGGATCCGTTCTTTTACAGGAACCTGTTTTTTTTTAACCCCTTCGCGACCAGCGCCGTACATGTACGGCGCTGGGGCGATGCGGGCACATGGCGCCCGCTCGCGGGTGCGGCGGGCGTCATGGCCGGCAAGTCTCTGCTGTTTGTAACAGCAGAGACTTGCCGCTACTTACCGCCATCGGCGGCGTCTTCCGGGGTGACTAGATGCCGTGATCACACGTGATCACGGCAACTAGTTGCGTCTAAACCCGGAAGCGTTCGCTTCCGGGTGGTGTACAGACACCCCGTGTGGCCAATCGGGGTGTCTGTACACCATATGAAAACTGTAATCCTCGCTGGTGAGGATTACAGTTTTCAAAGTGCAATTCTTATTCTGGCCACTAGATGGCAGGCCAGGATAAGAAATGAGCAATTGATGGATTTCTGAGTCTATAAAACCCAGAATTGCTCATAAAGAAAAAAAAAAAAGCCACAATTTATAAGCCCATATTTGAGCTTTCTAATAGTAAAAAAAAAATTTAAAAAAAATGTTAAAAAATATATAAAAAATAAAAAAGATGTAAAAGTTCAAATCACCCCCCTTTCCGTATAAGTAAAAAATAAATACCTAAATAACAATAAATATAGACATCATGGGTATCACCGTGACCGAAAACGCCCGTACTTTTAAAATATAAAAAAAAAATTCCAATACGGCGAATTGTGTGGCGGAAAAAAGCGTCCAAATGGCGATTTGCCGTTTTTTGTCGCTTTTTTTTTCTAAAAAAAATTAAATAAAAAGTGATCAAAAAGTCATACACACCCCAGAATGGTATCAATAAAAACTTCAGATCGTCCCGCAAAAAATGAGCCCCCATACAGCTCTGTACACATAAATACCAAAAAGTTATAGGGGTCAAGATTTGACAAGGAAAAAAAAAAAAAAAAAAAAGGGCAACTTTCTAATTATTTTATCACTATGAAAACGCAGGAAAAACTATACATATTAGGTATTGCCGGATTCGTACTGACCAGTAGAATGAAAGTAACAGATCAGTTTTAATGCACATCGAACGCTGTAAATAAGAAACCCGTAGAACTGTAGCGGAATAGCGTTTTCTTTGCAATTTCACCCGGTTTGGAATTTTTTTCCCGCTTCCCACTACACCGTATGCAATATTAAATGGTGGCGTTGGAAAGTACAACTTGTCCCGCAAAAAACAAGCCCTCATACAGCTATGTGAACAGAAAAATAAAAGAGTTATGGCTGTTTGAAGGCAGGGAGCGCAAAACGAAAATGCAGAACCGAAAAAAGCTCCGGGCGTGAAGGGGTTAAATTTCTCTTCTTCTGACGGATCAGAAGGACGGGAAGCTAGAAAGCTAAACAGTGATGTGAACTCAGCCTTAGGTCTCATTTACACGGCCGTATGAATGAGTCCGCATCCGTTCCGAAATTTTGAGGAACGGGTGCGGACCTATTTATAACAATGGGGTCGCAAAATATGCAGACAGCACAAAGCGTGCTGTCCACATCCGTAGTTCTATTCCGCGGCCCCGCAAAAGAGATAGAGCATGTACTATTCTTGTCCGTAACTGCGGACAAGAATAGGCATTTTCTATCATACTGGTGGCCTTGTATGGACCACAAATTACAGAATGCACACAGGCCGGTATCCGTGGTTTGCGGATCCGCAAATTGCGGACCGCAAAACACTATGGACGTTTGAATGTAGCCTTATCCATACTTTTCCTCCCTGTAGTCCCCACTTCTCCTTTAAATGCATTATCTAAGTTATATTTATTGATGACCTATCCTCAGGATGTTCTAGTGGTGATAATCAGTTCTCACCTCTCCTGTGTTCACTCCTGTCCTTATATTATAATCATTGATCTATCTTCTAGTGGAGATAGATAATCAGTCCTCACCTCTCCTGTGTTATCTGCTGTGATAACAGTGATAAGCAGGCTGTTCTAGTGGTGATAGATAATCAGTTCTCACCTCTCCTGTGTTATCTGCTGTGATAACAGTGATAAGCAGGCTGTTCTAGTGGTGATAGATAATCTGTTCTCATCTCTTCTGTGTTCTCTCCTGTCCTTATACTATAAACATTGATAAGCAGGCTGTTCTAGTGGTGATAGATAATCAGTCCTCACCTCTCCTGTGTTATCTGCTGTGATAACAGTGATAAGCAGGCTGTTCTAGTGGTGATAGATAATCAGTTCTCATCTCTTCTGTGTTCTCTCCTGTCCTTATACTATAAACAGTTATAAGCAGGCTGTTCTAGTGGTGATAATCAGTTCTCACCTCTCCTGTGTTCACTCCTGTCCTTATATTATAATCATTGATAAGCAGGGCCTTTTAGTGGAGATAGATAATCAGTTCTCACCTCTCCTGTGTCCTCCCCTGTCCTTATACTATAAACAGTGATAAGCAGGGTGTTCTAGTGGTGATAGATAATCAGTCCTCACCTCTCCTGTGTTATCTGCTGACCTTATACTATAAACAGTGATAAGCAGGCTGTTCTAGTGGTGAGAGATAATCAGTTCTCACCTCTCCTGTGTTCTCTCCTGTCCTTATACTATAAACAGTGATAAGCAGGGTGTTCTAGTGGTGATAATAAACAGTCCTCACCTCTCCTGTGTTATCTGCTGACCTTATACTATAAACAGTGATAAGCAGGCTGTTCTAGTGGTGATAATCAGTTCTCACCTCTCCTGTGTTCTCTCCTGTCCTTATACCATAAACAGTTATAAGCAGGGTGTTCTAGTGGTGATAGATAATTAGTTATCACTTCTCCTGTGTTCTCTCCTGTCCTTATACTATAAACAGTAATAAGCAGGGCCTTCTAGTGGTGATAGATAATCAGTTCTCACCTCTCCTGTGTTCTCACATGTCCCTTATACTATAAACAGTGATAAGCAAGGTGTTCTAGTGGTGATAATCAGTTCTCACCTCTCCTGTGTTCACTCCTGTCCTTATTTTATAATCATTAATAAGCAGGTTGTTCTAGTGGTGATAGATAATCAGTCCTCACCTCTCCTGTGTTATCTGCTTTCCTTATACTATAAACAGTAATAAGCAGGGTGTTCTAGCGGTGATAGATTATCAATTCTCATCTCTCCTGTGTTATCTCCTGTCCTTATACTATAAACAGTGATAAGCAGGGTATTCTAGTGGTGATAGATAATCAGTTCTCACCTCTCCTGTGTTCTCTCCTGTCCTTATACTATAAATAGTGATAAGCAGGTTGTTCTAGTGGTGCTAGATAATCAGTCCTCACCTCTCCTGTGTTATCTGCTTTCCTTATACTATAAACAGTGATAAGCAGGCTGTTCTAGTGGTGATAGATAATCAATCCTCACCTCTCCTGTGTTCTCTCCTGTCCTTATACTATAAACAGTGATAAGCAGGCTGTTCTAGTGGTGATAATCAGTTCTCACCTCTCCTGTGTTCACTCCTGTCCTTATATTATAATCATTGATAAGCAGGGCTATCTAGTGGAGATAGATAATCAGTTCTCATCACTCCTGTGTTCTCTCCTGTCCTTATACTATACTCATTGATAAGCAGGGTGTTCTAGTGGTGATAGATAATCAGTTCTCACCTCTCATGTGTTCTCATTGTCCTTATACTATAAACAGTGATAAGCAGGGTATTCTAGTAGTGATAGATAACTAGTTCTCACCTCTCCTGTCCTTATACTATAAACAGTGATAAGCAGGGTGTCTGGTGGTGATCAAAAATCAGTTCTCACTTCTCTGTGCTCTCACATGTCCTTAATACTAGGTATCTTCATGCTGCTCTAAGGTCCTTAGTTACAATGTCTGAAACTGTGCTGCACATGCTCAGTAGTAAAGACCAGAAAAGGAAGTTCACTAGATGCATGCCTGCCGTCAACTCAGAACTGCTAGACAGAATAGAAAGACAGTATTAAAGGGGTTGCCCGTGAAAAAGTAACATTTCAGCAGCCTGTCTCCGCTATGGAAAGAATTATACTTACGTACTCCCCGCCGCTCCAGCAGCGCTCCAGATGGCGTCCAAAATGGTCGCCAATGCGACTGACAATTTACAAATGGCGACAAGACTTTTTAGTCTTGTCGCCATTTGCGCCTGGACCCGACATTTACTGATACTAGGCTGCGCTAATGCATAGTCTAGTATCGGAGAACATGGAGCGCGCTGCTGTCACCGTGCTCCATGTTCCCTCAGAAGCACAGGGGAGAAGGAAGCTCTCCCTCCCCCCTGTGCTGCTGCTGCCACCAATGAGCGGGGGAGGGGAGTGGCTGTGGCCCCTGAGCCACCAATAAGGTGTGAGGGGCGGAGGAGGGCGCACTGCGGAGCGGGATGGTTTCTGATCGGTGACTCCGGGGGGATCCGGGCCTGCAGGGGCCGCTATGAGCCCTGGAACGCCAGGCCCGACTGTGAGAATGGGCCCGCCCCAGGACAAGGCATGTACCAATCTCCAATGCCCGGAGCAGCTTACCCGGTAAGAGAGAGTTGCTCTGCCCCGTCACCCGATAGCTGGTTGTGGATAATGAGCTTGATGTGTCTGTCCTTGGTGCCCAGAACCCGTGCCACCCCTCCCTGAGCCACGCCCTCCTGTCAGCGCATACACAGCAGACATGGCCGATCCCTAATACGCCGACCTATCGGGCATCGTGAGTACCCAGACCCTGCGCTGCTGGAGGGTAGGACTGCATTACCTGGGCGCTGCCCTCACTGTGCCCCTGTGTGCCAGTGCCCACGTCCTGCGTGCTACCCAGACAGCAGACGCGTAGGAGGAGGCCTAAAGCAGGCAACCTGAGACTTGTGGTTCCTCTGAGCTCTGCATTCAGTCCAGTGTGGCAGATGTCATGATATGTACACACCCTGCTTTTCATTTAAAGTTTCCTCTATGGGGCCCCCGCTGCAGACAGGACCAGGTTAGACTCTGTTCACACTGGCCTCATGGTAGTCATCCCACAAAAATATTTCTCGCCTATTCACAGGATTGGTGATTAATGCCAGATGGTTGGAGGTCTGACCTATGGGTCCCCTTGTGATCCCAAGCGAGAACGGGTCCACGAGACAGTAGAGCTCATGTCAGTCCACCGCTCCATTCACTTCTATGGGGGTGTAGACAGCGCTCCAGGAGTTCATAGAGGAACCTACACCCAACGGTCGGACATCCAGCGATCTGACATTAATTATCCATCCTGAATATACACTGCTGGAAAATAATGGAAACCTGGAAAACTCAGAGGAGCTGTCACCATGAACCGCCATCTCAGCGCTCCAGATGGTGACCAGAATGGTCACCAATGCGACTGACAATTTACAAATGGCGACAAGACTTTTTAGTCATGTTGCCATTTGCGTCTAGACCCGGCATTTACCGATACTAGGCTGCGCTAATGCACAGCCCAGTATCAGAGAACATGGAGCGCGCTGCTCTCAGTTCACTCCATGTTCCCTCAGCAGCACAGGGGAGAAGGAAGCTCTCCCTCCCCCTGTGCTGCTTCTGCCACCTCCTGTACTTGTATTAAGCATAGTTATCATCATTGGTGGTGCAGTGTGCCCTCCCCCTCCCAAGTAATAAAAACACTGGTAGTTCAGTGTCCCCCCACCCCGGTACTAGTCACTAGTGGCGCAGTGCGCCCTACCCCCCACCCCCCAGTATAATAAACATTGGTGGCAGTGGCCACAGGGTCCCTTCTCCCTCCCCCCCTCTTCATTGGTGGCAGTGGTAGATTCCGATCAGAGCCCCAGCAGTGCAATCGCAGGGCTCCGATCGGTTACCATGGTAACCGGGATGCTACTGAAGTCCTGGCTGCCATGGTAAGCTCCCTGCTGCTGTGGTCACTAAGCCCAGGGCAGCAGGGAGAGGGTAAAGTCCTATTCACCCTAATAGATCTCTATTAGGGTGAATAGGAAAAGAGTTCTAGCCCCTAAGGGGGGCTAATAGTTAGTAAAAAAAACAAAAAAAACACTAATATATTAAGTTTAAGGTCCCATTCACATGACTGTGTGAATGCGTCCGCATCTATTCCACAATTTTTTGGAATAGATGCGGTCGCATTCACTTCAATGGGCGGCGTGTGAACTTGCTGCGGCTCCGCAAGAAATTACAGAACATGTCCTATTCTTGTCCGCAACAGCAGACAAGAATAGGCATTTTAAACGGGGCGCCCAGCCGTGTGTTTCGCAAATTGTGGAACACACGCCGGGCGGCATCCATGGTATTGCGGATCCGCATTTTTTGGATGCGCAATACTACGGCCATCTGAACGGCCCCTTAATCACCCCCTTTCCCAATTCTACATATAAAATATATTAACAATAAATAAACATTTTACATATCGCCACCTTCGAAAAGTCCAAACTATTAAAATATAAAAAATCTCCTATGCGCTGAACACGTAACAGAAAAAAAATAATAAAATCCGCACAATTCGCCAGTTTTTAGTCACCTTGTCCCCCCAAAAAATAGGATAGGACTGTTGTATTATGGGCCGGACGTTCCATCTTCTCCTCCAAGTCTTTTTTTAATTATAATTATATGTATTTAAATTTGGCGACTAAAAATTTAATTTGGCTCCTAAATCTTTCAGTTCAGGAGCCAATGGCTCCTGGGTATTTTTTTAGTCTGAAGCACTGTCCAGTCCTGCCCGCTTGCTCCCTTGTGTCCATCTTCTGGTCTGGGGCTTGTACACTTCCTTCCCAGCAGTGGCATGGTCCCCTGCTTCACTCCACCAATGACTGGCTTCAGCAGTGATGTGTTTCTTGTGGACATGTCACCACTGAAGCCAGTTATTGGCTGCAGTGGAGCAGATGATCATGCCCATGCCAGGGAGGAAGTAAACAAGCTGTGGTACACAGGACCAGAGCGCAGGTAAGTATGATTCTTTCCATAGAGGAGGCAAGCTGTGGGGTCCTGTGAAAATACATTTATTCCCGGACAACCCTTTCATGGCAGCACTGAATATAGCAGCTCCACTTTTTAAATGTTTCTTTTATTCCCATTTAGACTTGCACATGGTTCTCTGCATTTCCAGGACATACTGTACATAAAGAGCTTTTCTAACTTGTTCTGAGGACATATTCACTTAATTTTAAGAAATCTATGAATAACAGTGTTTTCCAGTCCATTCGGCCTTGTGGCAGGCTCTGGTGAAGAGCCTAGGGGTAACTTATCAACTGGATTTGTTAAAAAGACTGGCTGGCTGTGGCTCCGGATGGTGACTGTAGTATTTCCTTAGAGTATCACTTTTACTAATCTACATTAAAATACATATCATATTGAGGAAAAACACCACAAGAATCTGACAAGGAATGGGGTGCTACTTGAGTAAACATCCCCTGGGTATTGAGTCCTTTCTAATTATGTGCAGGCTCTTCCAATGTGTCCACCACCACTTATTCAAGTCTTCTCTCTATGGGAGTCAATACTTGTAGTTCAATGTAGTGGAAATCATTTAGATAGATAAAGCTACGTTCGCATCAGCGTTCTGAAATCCTTCAGGCTGTTCTGGCAGAGGAACAGCCTGCCGGAATTCACCGTATCCGACATAGCCAGATAATGCTGAGAACACAGAATGCCTATTGACTTCAATGGGATCTGACAGGGATTTGTTCGGCCGGACAAATAAGGTGTTTCACCTGTAATTACTAGCACTGTTGTATAGACATCACTGTGTAATATGTAATGGCAGGTAGCATTGTGTGATAACTGCCCTATGTATCTTCAGACTCTGATCAGCAGTGCTCCAACGTCTGCACAGTTGGTGGTTACACTTTTACTTGTTCAGACTTTATTGGAGTAATTTGGTAGGTTTATAGGCTAACCTGACAACATGACACTGTATTAAAGCTTGTCCTGCCTACCCCGAAGTGGTAAATTCTTGTATACTGGGCATAGGACAGATACCAACAGTACCCAGCCGATGCCATCCACTTATAGTGGGGTCCTTTGTGCTGTGGTCTCTGTTGTCTTGAGTAAACCCTGCTTCTTGCAGAACTGTGGAGCCTCCGGAGGCATCATGGACCTTATCATGGGTCCAGGACATGTTTTTTGGAATAGCACGTTGCTTTGCCAGCTGTTTTTCATTACGATGAGAGTCCAATCCTTGTGTATATGAAATCAAGATCACAGTTCTTGTTCATTTTGGGCTGAAGAAGGTGTATATAAAGTCCCTCGATTTTTCTATTGATTAGTCTTCCATTCACATTCAGGTCTGCACCTTGCTAATATTAGAGGTGCCTACCTAACACTCTGGGGGTCAGTTACCAAAACTTGAGCTCCATACAGTATTAGAATGTATTGTCTCTGGTGAACCGAAGTTATTATTTTGCGAAGTCGCGCGAGACTTTGTGTAAGTGAGTTCAGTATCAAGGTTTTTTACAATAATAATCCATTGACAAAGTTATTACATGAAGTCTTGTGAGACTTTGTGAAGTAAAAACCTCGTCTCATCGGAGCCAATACATTCTAATACTGTATGGAGCTCCCACTCGGTACAGTATTACAACAGAGTTTTATGCGAATCAAGTTTGGATGAAGCATCCGAAGTCGATTCGCTCATCCCTTGTCGCAACATTTGGCTGAAATGGCATTTTGCACCAAAAATTTGTGTGTGACTTTTGAGGTTTTCTACTGCTCTGGGCATTTTCTTTTTATGTGGGTAAAGTTTAGTGGAAGGGGTGACACATTTATTATAATTTATGTCATAAAACCGTGGTTCAGGTTAAAAAATATCACAGCAAATGTGTGTGAATGGGGTCTTAGGGTAGTTTCACATACAGTATCTTTTTTTTTCAAACCACTGCAGTTTTGATGCAGTTTTTTGAGCCAAAAGACAGAAGTACCGTATTTTTCGCCCGATAAGACATATTTTTTCCCCCCCAAAACTGGAGGGGAAATGTCTCTGCGTCTTATGGGGCGAATGCTAATGAGCGCTCATTAGCACCGGAGGACAAGGAAGCGGTGAAGACTCTGTACTCACCTCTTCCTGGTCCTCCGTTCGGCTGTGCTGTGCTGCGCACAGCGTGAGGGCCCTCTGTGACCTCACGCTGTGCGCGCCAGTTCACAGCACAGCCAACAGCAGGAGGAAGCAGAGCGTGGGCGGTGAGGAGCGGCGGCGTCCAGGAGCAGGGGAGGTAAGTGGCTTTTTTATTTTATGTGTTCTGCGGCTGCTGGCTGACAAAGGAGGCATGGGGCTGACACAGTAGGCATTGGGGCTGACACAGGAGGCATGGGGCTGACACAGGAGGCATGGGGGTGACACAGTAGGCATTGGGGCTGACACAGGAGGCATGGGGCTGACACAGGAGGCATGGGGGTGACAAAGGAGGCATTGGGGCTGACACAGGAGGCATGGGGGCTGACATAAGAGACACTGAGGGCTGACAAAGCAGGCACTGGGGGCTGACAAAGGAGGCATGGGGGCTGACAAAGCAGGCACTGGGGGCTGACAAAGGAGGCATGGGGGCTGACAAAGGAGGCACTGGGGGCTGACAAAGGAGGCATGGGGGCTGACAAAGGAGGCACTGGGGGCTGACAAAGGAGGCACTGGGGGCTGACATAAGAGGCATGGGGGCTGACAAAGGAGGCATGGGGACTGACACAAGAGGCATGGGGGCTGACAAAGGAGGCATGGGGGCTGACACAGGAGGCATGGGGGCTGACAAAGGAGGCATGGGGGCTGACACAGGAGGCATGGGGGCTGACACAGGAGGCATGGGGGCTGACACAGGAGGCATGGGGGCTGACAAAGGAGGCACTGAGTGCTGACATAAGAGACACTGAGGGCTGACACAGGAGGCATGGGGGCTGACAAAGGAGGTACTGAGGGCTGACATAAGAGGCACTGAGGGCTGAAATTGGAGGCACTTGGGGCTGATATTGGAGGCATGGGGCTTTTATCTGAGATCTGATTGGGGGTATTCTTATTGGGGTCTAATCTGAGGTCTGATCTGGGGTCTTATTGGGGCTGTGAGCTGAGATCTAATGAAAAATATTTTTTTCTTATTGTCCTCCTCTAAAACCTAGGTGCGTCTTATGGGCCGGTGCGTCTTATAGGGGCGAAAAATACGGTAGATCAGCAAAAGTTATAAGTCCTTAATTTATATTTTCCCTTCCTTTTGAATCTACTTCAAACCCTGCCATAAAATATGACTTCCAAAAAAAGACCACCACCACCAACAAATGCAAGTGCCAAAATAACGGTGGTGATTTTCAGCTAACATCTGGAACTGGTATTTTTTTCAGCAAAAAAGCAGACTGAAAATCGAAGGTGCAAAAATGTCACATAAAAAAGTGCTGAAAAACACCACTGAAATCCTACGTGTGAACCCACACTCAAAATCTGCACCAGAATGCTGTTCATTTTAAAATCCACACGGCATGTCAATTTCCATGCTGGAAAACTGAACTGTAAAATCTCATCCATTTGCACGGTACAGTAATCCACTGCTAATTTTACCTGCGTAAATCTGCAGAGAAAATTCCCAGCAATTCTGTCCTGTGTGAACTTCCCCTTAGGGCTCATGCACACGAGCTTGTGCAGTCAGTGCCCATGCTCTGGACCGTAACTTGCGGTCCACAGTGCATGGGCACTGACAGTGGAGCTACCGGATTCAGATCGGGGACCCATTCATTTGAATGGGGTCCGCGATCCGCACCGCAAAAAAGTAGTGCTTGTGCTACTTTTTTGCGGTGCGTAGGCACGGCCAGAGACACCACGGAAGCACACCGTAGTGCTTCCGTGGTGTTCCGATCTGTGCCTCTGCTCCGCATCTCCCGGATTACGGACCCATTAAAGTGAATGGGTCTGCGATCCGTGATGCGGGCTGCACACGGCCAGTGCCCGTGTATTGCGGACCCGGGGTATGCAGGCCGCAATACGGCCATGGCTGGGCAACGGCCGTGTGCATGAGCCCTTAAAGGGATTTCCAGGATTTTGATATAGATAGCCTATCCTCAGGATACGTCATCAATATCAGATCAGTTGGAGTCCAACACCCTTCATCCCCACTGATCAGCTATTTCAGGGTCGCTCTGGTCCTGGAACTACACAGCTCTGTTCATTGTGATAACTGCAGCGCTGCTCCAACTGAAGTGAATGCGAACAGTGCTGCAGTTATAAGTTCTGTCCACTACACAATGGACAGAGCTATGTAACTACATGACTGGGGCTACAAGGTAACAGCTGATTAGCGGGGGTGCAAGGGCTTGGACCCCCACAGATCTGATAGTGATGGCCTGTCATCAGGACAGGTCATCTATATCAAAATCCTGGACAAACCCTTTATTAAAGGGGTTTTCCGAGACTTAAATACTCTTGACCTATCCTATGGATAGGACATCAGTATCTGATCGACAGGGGTCCAACAACTAGGACCCCCGAAATCAGCTGTTTGAAAAGGCAGTGGCGCTCACAGTTTTTCCTAGGCTATTGAAGACACAATTACCGGTCACATGACCAAGACGCAGCTCAGCCCCATAGAAGTGAATGAGCAATGGTGCCTTCTCAAGTCAGGGGTCCCAGTTCATGAGGAGACATAAAGTACAGTGAGGAGGTGGGGTTGTGGCTAATAAGCAGCAGCTCTTGTATTTACTCCATTACCACAGTCCGTCCTCTCTGTACCTTATGTCTCCTCACGAACTTTATTTCTACAGAGATTCAGCTGAAAATCATATTAAACTGTATTCAGGATCACAATCCCTGACAAGCAGAGCAGAGAGGAGGATGAGGCAGCTCTTTACCTCAGTGTGGTGAAGTAACTTGTCCTCCTGTGTGATGAGGACAGATTTTGTGTGTACTGATAGGATGGCGGCCATTTTATTTCCCCTGATGAGCCATTCTAACTAATGAAAGGTATTTGGGAATATATTTATACTAAAGTAATATTTACCGCAAGTATTTTCATATTCTTCATTCCTAAAGAACCCCTTTTAGGTAGAATAATTGGGATGCTCAGGTCAATCACAATAAATGAAATACTCAGAAGTGCCATGATATCTGAAAAATAATGGCAGGAAATGCTGCTGGAAGTGTGGGTGTTACAACATACAAGACCTTGCATATCATCAGTTCCTCTGTTCACCGCAATGCATTACTTCACAGGAAAATTGAGAAATGCACCAAAATGGTACAAACCTTTTAAGCGCCGTGTCGTAACTGAGCAAAGCGGAAAGTGCAAAAACTCTAAACATGTCATCGGGGTTGGGCTTGTTTGCAGTGACATACTGTCTAAAGGACGATGACCCTACTGTCACTACTAGCAATATCCCAGGGTTGTGAGTTATGAATATTCTTACCATCGTTTTCAGGTTCTCTAGGTCTCTCACGTGGCGACAACGCACTAATGATAACCACTCGGTGGTTTGTGCTGCGGTTGTTCGCCCTGAATGTGTGGAACCGCTCGTGGCTTAGCTCTATTGAATGGAAAAAAACTGCGAACGGACATGTGTCCTGGCCTAAAGGGGCGCCAAGACAACGGCGTCTCTTGCGGCTATAACCTACCTACCAAAATTCCATTGGCATATACCACCACGTGAATATATGACAGACAAAAAGTGTGTACTGACTTGAGAGTGTCACACAGCTTTACAGGGACCATGACACAAATGTGAAGAGGGCGACTTGCTTTTTTGTGGCAGTTTGTGATGCAGTTTTTTTTAGCAAAAAGATCCTGAAGGAAGGAGAACTATAAGTCCTTCCTTTATATTTCTTATTCCTTTCCAACCACTTCTGCTTTGGCTCAAAAAACTGCACAAAAAGCTGTGTGTGACACCACTCCTACACCCCATGAACACGAACTTATATGTTTTGCAGATCCATTGACTTCAATGGGTCAGTGGACAAGTATAAGACATCTTCTATCTTTCTGCGGAACGGACATAGGAATGCAGAAAGCACGCAGATCATTTGTGTGCTTTACGCATCCGTATGTCTGTCCTGCAAAAAGATAGACTATGCCTGCAAAATGAGGACCATGGACCCATTGAAAATAATGGGTCCACAAATAAAATGCGGATAGCACACGGACTGCATCCGTATTTTGTGGCTCTGCGATTTGTCAACCGCAAAATGGATAAGGTCATTTGAATGGGCTTATAGAGTCACCCTCCTCTCATATGGATTGTTCACATGTTCATGGCACAGATTGTGTGCCTAAATCCTCATCAAATCTGTACAAATGCCTGGGGTACGTGGATTTATGTGTGTGCCACGGGGGGGAAAAAATGGAAAAAAATCATCATGAAAATGCCACGGATTATGGGAGCATTCACATGACAGCGCTGTGTTCTGCAGTCTGCAAATTGCCCATGTACGTTACGCAATTTGCGTAGTGGAATGGACGGCCCATTATAGCAATGCCTTTTCTTGTCTGTGATTTCGGACAAGAATAGGGCATGCTCTATATTTTTGCGGGGCCCTGAAATGGAACCTTTGATGCGGACAGCACACGGTGCGCATCTTTTGGGGCCCCATTGAAATGAATGGTTCCACCCCCGTTCTGCAAAATTGCGGAACGGATGAAGACTCCTTCTTACGGTCGTGTGAATGAGCCCCAACACCAAGAAGATTATCAAGGATTAGCTCCATTGAATGAAACTGTTCCTCATGCCATTCAGCTGCACTTCTGTGGCAGAAATCGTAGTGCCAACTTTGGATCTCTATCACGCATATTACAAGATGTATGAACATGGCCTTAGCATCTGGAGGCACTGGGGTCACAGAAGTTGTGGAACTTCTGGAGTCCTGACTGCCACTCATGGTGACGTCACCATCATGGAGATTAGATTGCAGCCAGAATGGGCGAACATATAGGGCTGTATTATAGAGCCCTGGAGAAACCCTCCTTCATGCCAGATTAGTTGCTCTGGCAGATCAGACATTATCATACAAGGAATTTTTTCTGGTTGATTGTAATGGTCGCCACCACAAGTACAGTCAGAAGAAGAATTGGTTCCACCAAATCCTTCAGATCAGGGGTCCTCATCAGCAGCTCTCTGCTCTGGGGGGCTCCCCATCAGGGGTTACCCCTTCCATGTGTCCTAACTGGTCATAATGGGACTATCCTATATGTTATATAATATACAACATATATGATCCATAGCTGGGAGAGACAAGTAAGGAACTCCAGAATGAAGACATCTTTGAAGGCATTGGGACAGGAAATGTTCTTTCTGTTTGCTCTGCTAATACAAATCATATAATACCACTGCTATCTGTCAATACAGAAAGTTCATAGCTTCCACACAGCTGCCTGGGGCTAGATGCAGAGGAGCTATGTAGGGAGACATGTATGTACAGGCTGATACTCCTGAACTTCTCCCGCAGGACATGCACATGGCAGGGAAAGAGCATTACAATGTACTGACCTGTTGAGCTTGTTAGCAAATGCCCTCCTTTCTGCGCTGGACAGCGACGCCATGCTAAGGCTCCTGTAACTGTCGCACAATTGGCGCACCGCCGCGTTTCCTCATGCCCCATGCACTGTCAGCGAGCTGTCACTGCACACTTCCGTATTCCGCTGCCTGCCACCCTGACCAGTGCTGGGGGAGGAGGGATGGAGGCAGCTATCAGGACACCCAGCTGCCACTATCTGCTACAGCCGCCCGGCGCTCGCATCATCTGCTGAGGGCTGGCAGCAGGAGAGGGGCTGAAGCTTTTTTCCCAGCGCTGCGACGTCTGCACACGAACGTATCCATAGGGCGAAGTGATGGAGAAATGTGAGGCCGGAGGTTAAGCCTCCCCGCGGCTCATCCCTGCTGCACTCACTACACCTCTCTGCAAGGAAAGAGTTAACTACAGCGGGCTTCTTACCACGTGCTTTACAGAGACTTCTGCTTTTCACTGCAATTTATGAAGATAAATGGTGTTCTTTATGTGCAGTGTCCATATACTGAATGTGAGGGGCAGTATTATCTAACTATCTCATATCTATCTCTCTCATATCTATCTATCCATTGCCTATCTATCATCTACTATGTATTTATCTATCTTATATCTATCTAATTATCTATCTATCATCTACTATGTATTTATCTTATATCTATCTAATATCTATCTGTCTATCTACCTATCTCCTATCCATCTATCATCTATCTACTATATCTATCTTCTACCTATCTCATATCTATCTATCCTATCTATCTTTCTATCTATCATCTATCTATCTCATATCTCTACCTACCTACCTCCTATCTATTTATTATCCTATCTTTTATCTATCTATTTGTCTATCTATCTATGTAAAAAATAAAAACCCCACAGTTTGGATCATCTATGTGCTCCGCTCAGTAAAACAGCCAGTTGCTGTGGCAGCCGCCTGACACCACAGGTACTGTACCTCTGACAGCAGCAGCTTTGAGGCTCACAACCAGCGGTACATGTGTTTGCCGTTTTTAAATTTCATTGAGACAAAACTCTCCGGTGGTCCTGGCACATTTATCTTCTTTTATGCCATTTTTCTGGTGTAAATGAAGACTGAAATCTACACCAGCTTCAGGCTTCCATAGATTTTGGTTTAGGCACACAGACTGCTGGAGGATGCGCCTGATTTATGACAAGGTCTGTGCCTCTCCATAGGACGTCCTCTGGCAGCGCAGGGGGTATCATGTCCGGTGTAACACCAGTCTTGATAAATCTCCCCCTTATGTCTTTGTTCACATAGATTACAAATATACAGGCTACCACACCAGGCAGCGTCAGACTGGCCCACCAGAGTACCAGAGGGTCCTATAGCCTCCTGATACTATAGCGAACCCCAAAGGTCCAGAGAAAAACATTTGGAGCTGCCTTTGGAGACACTACATTGTCAATAGGGTCTAATAGACATTCTTGATGTAATTGGGTTTGGGCCCCGAGTGTAATATTCTCTGGTGGGCCCTAGGAACCCCAGTCCGACCCTGACACCGGTGCCTCCAGTGCAGGGTGACAGGCAGCATTAGGACCCACAGAACTTCTGCTGACAGGTTTTCTTCAAATTCTGAGGTGGTTTAAAAATAATTTCCTTCAATGTACTGCAGTGACCACAAAAGCGTTATCTTTCCTTTCCTGCCTTCCGGGGTGTGTGGTTGCCATACACCAATATATTCAAAGTAGGACTTCTAAAAATACTGGTTTGGCAGCGTGTACCGTGCTGGTAGAAGTTAGTCATTTCCAGAAGACTTAGCTCCATTTATACAGCACAAGTACACATTATCGAGAAGCCCTCTG
Organism: Rhinella marina; assembly: GCA_900303285.1. Lineage (NCBI taxonomy): Eukaryota > Metazoa > Chordata > Amphibia > Anura > Bufonidae > Rhinella > Rhinella marina. Next base: position 102,838 of record ONZH01027885.1, on the reverse strand, counting down.
TAGAGTTACCGCTGCTGGGGCTTACTATGAAAGCTTTCAGCTTCTTATATTGGCCTATTTGTTTTTTAGCGGGAGGGTTTCCATTAGTCTTCTAGTTAATGGTTGGCTTTAAATTAATAAACTTAGCTGTAGAGCAGGGGTAGGCAACCTCCGGCACTCCAGTTGTTGTAAAACTACAACTCCCATCATGCATAATGGCTCTGCTCTCATAGAGATGAATGGAGCATGCTGGGAATTGTAGTTTCACAACAGCTGGAGTGCTGAAGGTTGCTGACTCCTGCTGTAGAGTATGGTAAAATAATGTTTATTTCTATAGGGCCAAATCCAAAGGGGTCATGTAAAAAGACATCACAACGTTACTATACAACTGAAACACTAGGAGTGAGGACCCTGCTCGCAAGAGCTTACAATCTAAAGTATATGACAGTGTATACAGTACTGTGCAAAAGTTTTAGGCTATCGTAAAAATGCAGTAAAGTAACAATACTTTCAATATACAAGTGTTAATAGTTTATTCTCATCAATTAACAAAATGCAAAGTGAACGAAGAATGAAGAAAAGAGAAATTGAAATCCAATCAATATTTGGTGTGACCAACCTTTGCCTTCAAAACAGCATCAATTCTTACACACAGTATTTGATGGAACTCGGCGGGAGGTTGTTCCTGACATCTTGGAGAACTAACCACAGATCTGTGGATGTAGGCCTGCTCATATCCTTCTGTCTCTTCATGTAATCCCAGACAGACTCGACAATGTTGAGATCAGGGCTCTGTGGGGGGCATATCATCACTTCCAGGACTTCTTGTTCTTCTTTACCATGAGCACCGCGGCCTCTTCCTAGGCTAGTGATGGCGAACCTTTTAGAGACTGAGTGCCCAAACTGCAACCCAAAACCCACTTATTTATCGCAAAGTGCCAACACAGCAATTTAACCTGAATACCAATATATCTTCCATGCACTATAATAGCCTGCCTGCATTCAGTGCTCTGCCTGTGCTGTTCATAGTGCGCCCTGTGCTGATGAATGGCAGGAAAAGTCTAAGGCATATTGGTACACCATAGACTTTCTCCAGGGTGCGGGTGCCCACAGAGAGAGCTCTGAGTGCCACCTCTGGCACTCGTGCCATAGATTGGCCACCACTGGCCTAGGCTATGTGAATGTAACTGAGCTATAATACAAAGCACAACTTCTATCCGATGAACGACGCTGTACTTGGTAAGTTGCAAGGAGGCCACAGGTTGAGAGCTTAAATAACTGATCAGCACGGGTGCTGGGTGTCAGACCTCCATGATCTGATATTGATGACGTATCCTGAGGATTGGTAATTAGTATTAAATACCCAGAAAACCCCTTTTAGCAGCAGTAATCTGATTCTGCACCAAATGGTGTCAATTTTTCTCTGACCATAAATTACACCATAAGTTATGAGCAGATTCTATTGCAGATTTTTCAAATCTATAACTGATAGGTCATCAGTTTCTGATGGGGGTCCAACACCCAGGAGCCCCCGCTGATCAGGTGTTGGAGAAGGCACCGGTGCTTGCAGTAGCACTGCAGCCTTCTCTCAGCTTTTCCTAGGCCAAGTAAAGACACATTCATCAGTCACATGGCCTAGGCACAGCTCAGCCCCATTGAAGTGAGCACATCTGCTATACAATGTTCAGAGCTGTGCTTGAGCTGCAAAAAGTATGCAGTGCTCACAGGCGTACCGCTGCCTTCTCAAACAGCTGATTGGCGGGGTTCTCAGGTGTTGGACCCCAACCAATCAGATACTGATCCAGAGGATAGGTCATCAGTTTAAAATCTCAGAAAACCCTTTAAATTTTTATCCAAGTCATATCTCAAGGCCTGTTTAAAAGGTTGAACATTGACTTACATCTGGTGGCATTAGAGGCAGAGCTTGTTAAGCGCTCATTTACATATCCTCTTCCTAAAATATGTCTGTGATTCTAAAGCTGAAACATGGCTGGGTCTTAAAGAAGTCAATACCAGTTAATTCTGTTGCGATGTGACCATATAACAGACCTCAGCCCTTGAAATCATTTATTGTGTCATCAGAGTAAATGTATGAATAGCCAAGATGCTGTATGACAGACGTTAACGTATAAGAGGTAGGATGTAAAAAAAACAAAAACAAAACATGGGTTTCCAGAACATGCTGTGAACAAGCTGCAAGAAACAAGACAGGAAAGAAAGACCTCCAAGAAGATGGGATGAAGAATTGTGAATTGTAGAAATGTGAAAGCACCTGCAGTAGGAATTACTGAAAACAAAGCCATAGCAGGAAGTGAAACAGATGTCAGGTTATTACCGGCGAGCTAGAACAAAGAAAGGAACCTGAACAGTACGGTATACAATGTAAAGTAACAGGATGTGGGGCTTGATGAGTCTACAGTATACTCTTCATGAAAGAAAACACTGAAAAGAAGATAGAGGAACATATCATTGTCTTCCATGGCTAAGGAACATGTCTAATTGCTGATTTACACAACACGATTTTCGGGCTGAATATCGAGAATGAACGTTTTTTCATCGGATGAAATGATATATTGAACATCTCAGTCATCGTTTCTGGGCAGCAGATAAACAGTGATCTGCTGTCCAGAAATAATGAATCTGTATGAGGACGACCAATAGCAGTAGCCATCACTTTCCTCCGTACAGCAGAGGTGATCACTGCATGTAGATACAGCTCTTCACCTTCACTGATGAGGAGGCAATTATCAGGAAGGAACGTTTCCTTCGCAAAACTTTTCTGTTCCTTGGTGCGGTGTAAATGAGCCTTAACGTCTTAAATGGGTTGTCTGGGATTACTAGAAAAAAAATCAGCTTTTTCTCCAGAAACAATGCCACCATTGTCCAAGGGCCGTATATGTTATAGTTCCTTCACATTCAAGTTTCCTTCCTTCTAGAGGAGAGCTCATTTGCATACTTTTTCCTAGGGAGCATTGCCTGTAAGATATCCTACATCTGCTGCAGAAACAGAACCACCTCAGATCCATATTTAAGTGGATGGGACTAGCCCAAAAGTAGCGCTGTTTATGAGGGAAATTTTTTTTAATCTTTTAATCCTGAGGAGTCTTTTTAAAAATTATAATAGTTGCTACATCTCATTTGGCATAGCTCAAAAAGCATTCCAATTTTTTAGAAACTCTTTCATAATTTTCTTCCAAATTGGTCATGAGGCGCTTTTTTATTTTTTTTTTACTTACATCTCATCTCCTATGATGATATAGATTCACAAGATGAAAGTCTGCTTTCTTGTGACCTGGAAGATGAGCTTCAGACCAAGATGCTGTTGCCAAGCTGGAGATTAGTATTCAGATCTACTGGCGTCTGTCTGCCACAAGAAATTCTCTTCAAATAAAGTGGTTAACATAACTGCAATTGGAACAACACTTCTTATAATTAAGTGTCCATTTCAGGGTATATTCATACTGTGCAGTCAAATGGCATAAAAAATGGAGTTTGACAGCACTGTGTGAATACAGCCTTACAGTGTGCATTTATTACACATGAAAATGTGAATAATATTCTTAAGTTCCAGAGCGTACCCATATTTAATAGGGCTGAGAGAGGCCCGTTATCTAAACTGCCTAAAAGAAACTGTCCTTGTTGCCCATAACAATAAATCAGAGCTCAGCTTTCATGTCTTAAAGAGTCACTGTACTTTCACACAACTTTACATAAATCAATAGTACAAGTGACAACAAGAAACTTTGTAATATGTTTTATCAGTGAGAAATGCCTAGTTCTAATGCTATCAGCTGTTTATCTTCCTCCCTCCTTGCCAATTGCTTTTCACTTTGAAAAGTTCTTCGAATTCCATCTTGAGATGGACCAGCTCCAAAAGGAGGATCGTATTACACATGCCAATACAAGTCTATGGAGAGGGGAGGAATGAGCAGCAGCATATATGACAAGGGGACTCAAATAGAAACACTAAAGCGACTGCATAGCTACATAGAAGATTTATATCTCAGCACAAGTGCTACATTCACAAGCAATACAGGTCAGTATCTCTTGTGATGTCCTTCATGATCCCGGGGGAATACTCAGAGTGAAGCTTAGGAAGAAGCTTCTCATCTACTTTCAGTGGATGGCAGCTAGTCTCCGCCCACCATGTCTGAGAGATCTGCAAACTAGATATTTCATATGTACAGAGAAAAACTGCTAAGAAATGCCAGATACAAGTGATATAGTGGCCAGAAATAGTTCTAAAGAGGACCTTTCACAACTCCATGCCTGTTTTAATAGCTTCATGCATTCCCCATATAATAACAGTTAATAATAATAACAATTCCAGAGCACCTATTCTTATGGCTATATGTTGAGCCATTCCTTTATTATTTCTACTAGACGTTATGAATGAATTGCTAGCAGTGTACAGTGAGGGTACAGAGTGGTGGTAACAAGTTTGGGGGGGTGTCCCTGCACAGTCTGAAAATGGCAGCACTGATTGGATAGAGTGAGTCTGTGCAGGTACACCCCCCAACTTGTTACCCAGACTGCTAGCAATTCATTCATAACTTCTAGTAGAAATAATAAAGGAATGGCACAACATAGAGCCATAAGACTAGATGTTCCAGAATTGTTATTACATAGGGAATGCATGGAGCTATTAAAACAGACATGTCAGGGCTGGGGAAAGGTCCTCTTTAACCTTAATGTACACACACTGTGCTATAGATTAATGCAGAGTTTGTTGAAAGGTTAGGCATGCTTTAAAGGCATACTGTGATTGGTTGCTATGGCCAACCAGGCCACTTCTGTTCTCCTTGTCTGTACATAATCAACCATGTTGTTTTCTCCATGCAGATTTCAAAACTATGTCAAGAAAGGAAACATTGAGAAGTGAAAAAAATGGGATTTGAAATAAACCAGATTCCGGTGCAGGGTACATGCCGAAATCAGTGAAGAAAATCTGACACGTGAACATGCCCTTGATAGAGTGTATTCACATGTGTTGTTTTTGTTGCAGTTTTTGCCTCGATGCCTTTGCAATCACTGCAAATTGGTGCCTTTTTAAGTTGCTGCAATTGTGAAAAAATCACAACAGAACCACAATAAAATATACCCTCACGTGCAAGTAAAGTTTCTACTTTCTGTGTTGAGGTGAGGTGATAGGAATGGTGTATCCTGATCTCATGAGCAGTAAGTCATTTATTAACCCAAGCTGTGTGATAAATGTTCACTGGAATGTCTTGTGTCACCACACAGAATATATTGTTACAGTTTATGGCAGGAATGGCCAACATGCGGCTCTCCAGCTGTTGTAAAACTACAACTCCCACCATGCCCTGCAGTAAGCTGATAGCTGTAGACAGACTGGGCATGCTGGGAAGTTTTGCAACAGCTTGAGGGCCGCAGGTTGGCCAGCCCTGGTTTATGGCATATTCTCTCAGGACAGCCTTTTCCCTTCCCAACTAATATAGTGTGATCGGTTTAAATGTACTTTAAATGATTAGATCCTTTAAGCGATTGATGGCCCTTATTTTTGTTCTGACCAGCGCAAAGATGTAGATAAGAATTCATACATTTCTATTGACAAAGATTGTCCACAAATCCCAAACACAATGCAAATGTGCTGTGGCGGGAGGGGGGTAGGTGTCCCTTTAAGGTAGGTGCCTATCAGGACAATCTCCGTCAGTATGCCTTATTAGGATATATAAAGGTCATAGTAGAAGACCTAGCTGTCTATTACATGACCACTTACTTGAATAGACACCATGAAGTACCATAGAAATGTGTAGGGGATACTACAGGGGAGATGTGCAGGCTCGAATTGGGGCCTTCAGTCTATCTGCACAAGCTCCAGCCATAAAATATCATTTATTCCTATACACTCCTACATCTTGAGGACGTTTTGAGGCGGTCTACATCTTTGCAGTGGATGACGCACAAGCTTATACAAAGAGCATAGTTTAAAGTCCCAATCATTTACAAAAACTAAACACACAACTATTGTATTGATGGAAAATCTGTTGTACCAGGCACTTTATTTATCATAATAAGCAGCAAATTTGGATGAATCCCCCTTCAGCAAATTGTGGTACCTCACAATGACTTAGAATCCGCAGTCCTCACCACATCCACTGGCTCCCCCTAAGCACCTGTTGCCTACTCCCACCACAAATATGTAGGTAGTACGATTATGTACACTTTCACTAGGTATGGCTGAATATATATAGTCACAGTAGGCAGTACCTAAAAATTAACTTTTATTATAACTCAGATTAAAATAGTCACCCCTTATAGAAGAACTCCCGCAAAAAAATTTTATTCCATGTCCTGCTAGAAATGTACATGATGTAATCTGTAGTGAATATCATTTTCTTACCAGTAGCTGAATTTTTGAGTTATATCATCCTGAAGTTTCTTATCTGTGTCATGTGACTAGGAATCAGACCCACCAATTCACACACAGACTTATGTGTGGACAGGAAGTCTAATTTTCTATGCATTCTTATGGGAGCCTCACTTTCAGTCTCATAGGAATGAATAGAGAAGTGACTGGCTTGCTGTCCTGGGTCAGTTGGAGGTCAGGGAGTTGGTCACATGACCCAGCTACAATAAGAAGAGAGTGGAAACTCTCAATTTCAGCCTCTGATAAGAAAATGACATTCACTACAGATTATATCATGCACCTTTCTAACAGGTCAGAGAATAAAATTTTTTTGCGTGAGTTCTTCTTTAAGGGTAAACGGATAACAAAAAACGTATGCAATACATATAATTAGAAACAATCGTACCACTGTGGGCAATAACTGCAGGAACAATAGCAGAAATAATATTGCATATGATGGTAGGGGAGGAATAACAATTGGGACAGCTGGCTGACCCTAGCCTAGGGCCCTCTGCTAGTCTCAGCCCAGAGATGCGACTAGATGGTAGCGGCACTCTGTCCCCGTTCCTACCCCTACTATAACCTGCAGAAAACCCTAAACTCACATACTTACCTTCCACAGCGCAGCCGTTTTGGAGCTCTTCATCCTGGTCACGTGGTCCCTCTTGCTGCCTTTTCTTTGCTTCCGGGCGAAGTCCGTCTCCCTGGCATCCGGTCTTCTTTTCCTTGCTTGTGCAGGAGATGGATCGTCACTAATGACGTCACCGCCTCCTGCAAGTCTAAGCGCCGGCCTGCGTCTTCTGACCCAATGCAGGCGCACTATGCATAACGGCTCCGTACCCTTAGGCTTCTCCATACATGCTTCTGAGCATGTGCAGACTTGGGGAAGCATCTAAAACATGGCACATAGGCACACTGAATGTCACTGGGGCTCTATGGATGACCCATGGAGGGCACTGTGGGTGGCAATAGGAGCACTGTGGGTGGCACATGGGGGCACTGACTGGCACATGGAAGGGCACTGTGGATGGCAATGGTGCAATAAAAGTACTGTGGATGGCACATGGGGCACTAAATGTCACTGGGGCACTGTGGATGGCACATCGGGCACTGGATGGCACATGAGGGGTACTGGATGGCAATACGGCACTGGATGGCACATGAGAGGCACTGTGGATGGCAATGGGGGCACTGGATGGCACACAAGGGGCACTGTGGATGGCAATGGGGCACTGGATGGCACACAAGGGGCACTGGATGGCACATGAGGGGTACTGGATGGCAATACGGCACTGGATGGCACATGAGAGGCACTGGGGATGGCAATGGGGGCACTGGATGGCACACAAGGGGCACTGTGGATGGCAATGGGGCACTGGATGGCACACAAGGGGCACTGTGGATGGCAAAGGGGGCACTGGATGGCACATGAGAGGCACTGGATGCCGCTGTTATGAGGTCAATGTGGATGTCACTGTTATGGGGGCACTTGGATGTCCCTGTTATGGGGGCACTTGGATGTCCCTGTTATGGGGGCACTGTGGATAGTACTGTGGGTGTTACAGTTATGGAGGCACTGTGAAGGTCACGTTTATGGAAGCGCTGTAGATGACACTGTTATGGGAGGACTGTGGAAATCACTGTGATGGGGGTGCTGTGGATGTCACTGTTATAGGCACCCTGTGGATGTCACTGTTGTGGGGGACACTGTGGACGTCACTGTTATGGGGGCACTGTGGAGGTCACTGTTATGGGGGTGAAGTGGATGTCACTGTTATGGGGGCACTGTGGAGGTCACTGTTATGGGGGTGAAGTGGATGTCAATGTTATGGGGGCACTGTGGAGGTCACTGTTATGGGAGTGAAGTGGATGTCACTGTTATGGGGGCACTGTAGAGGTCACTGTTATAGGGTTGAAGTGGATGTCACTGTTATGGGCGCTCAGTATGAGTGATAGCGCTCACTCACATAATCGTATCCGTTTTGTGGTCTGCAAGTCGTGGAGCTACTAAATAAGGATACTATCCGTGTTCGATTCACATTCCTCTGGCAGTCCCATTGGGTTCTATGGGTTTTAGATCTACATTATGAGGTCTAGAATAGGACATGTTCTATATTTACTGGAACTGACATATGGATGTGGAAAACACATGGACGTCATCAGTGTACTTTCCATATCCGTATGTCAGTGCCAGTAAAGATATAATATGTCCCATTCATAGAACTCAATGGAGCTGCAAAAAAAATATGGATTGCAAAACGGATACGGTCGTGTGCATAAGGGATTATATACATAGCTCAGCAGGCAGGATGATACAAAATGGGATTAGATACACAGCTCAGCAGGCTGTATCATACAAAATAGGATTAGATACACAGTTTAGCAGGCAGGATCATACAAAATGGGATTAGATACACAGCTAAGCAGGCAGTATCATACAAGATGGGATTAGATACACACTTCATAAAGCAGTATCGCACGCACCAGGCTGTGTATCAGGTACACATAGATGAAAAGATTAGATACAGATGGATATCATGTGTTTATTACACTCTGGAGATAGTGAGGGCAGAGCCTGTGGACAGTCAGGGATGAAATTTAGACAATAAATGAAAAGTAGACTCATCTCTGGGTGTAGTAAGATGTACACAGGAGTTGTAGTGGGTGTAGCTGCTGCAGACAGAGCAGTGTGGGGGGCGTGTCCAGCTTGTGACTCATCACTCTGCATTACAGCCAGGCTTGTGTGTCAATAAAGTTATGTATTCAACAAAACAGGAAGAGGAGAAAGTAAACAGATCTGCCAGGATAATGTGATGTCTTCCAAGGGGGAAGGTAAGCTCAGAACTAGGGACTTAGGGTCACCCTGATGGTGTTCCAAGACGTGGCAGGCTACAGGAGTGTCCTTTTTGTTTCTAACATCATTAATATGCTCAAGGATCCTCCAGCGAAACTCTCGTGAGGTCTTCCCTACATAGTCACGAGGACAGGAGCATTGGCAAAGATATACCACTCCCCTGCTCCTGCAATTGATAAAATCTCGGACTATGTAGGATTTTTGGGTCACAGTACAGATGTTGATTTTAGTGTTCTTGATAAATTTACATGCACTGCATGAATCACATCTGAAAACCCCTAGGGGTCTCCGATCCAGCCATGTCCCTGGTGACTATGGACGCGAATAATGACTGTGTACCAATCTGTCTCTTAAACTTCTGCCCCTCCTATAAGTGATGTTGGGATACGGGGCCAGAACTTCAGATAGGTCAGAGTCCATAAGAAGTATTGGCCAATACTTTTTGAGAATATTTCTAATCTGGTTATTTTCCACATCAAATGTGGAAATAATCCTAACCAGACGCCCCTCTCCAGTTTTAGATCTAGGGACCAACAGACTATTTCTGTCGCACAAATCAGCTGACTTGAATGCCTCCTTCAATACATAATCTGGATACCCTCTACCTCTGAAGCGTTGGTACAGGCCTCTAGACTCTTGATGAAAGTTATCTCTATCAGAGGAATACCTTTTTTGAGTGTGGTGAGGTGGTAACTCTCCCAATGTAGGAGACTGTAGCAGTTAACTTTCTATAATTGGTCGTAACCAATCTATCCTCCTGTTTGATTACCCTAACGTCAAGGAACGTTAATGAATGGCTGTCGTGTTCACAAGTAAAGGAAAGCCCGAGTTCGTTGATGTTTAAGAAGGTCATAAATTTCTTGAACTCTTCAGGGGTACCTTTCAAAATCAAGAACACGTCATCTATAAAGCGAGTCCAGAACAGGATTTTTTCTCCCCACCACACTTGGTCCGCTAGGAAGATGATGTTGTCCTCCCACCAGCCCAGGAGGAGATTAGCATACGTGGGGGCACAGGGGCTCCCCATCGCAGTCCCCCTCAGCCGGTGGTAGAACTTCCCATCAAAAAGAAAATAATTGTGTGTCAACACAAATTCAGATGTCTTTTTGAAAAAACTTACAACAATCCTTGATCAGGTCCTGGCTGATAGTGTTCTGGGTAAGGCTGAGTATAATTTTATTAAGCCTGTTTCATCCCAAATTGCGACCTTCTACGGACTACCGAAAGTCCATAAGGGACTATCTCCCTTACGGGGTCACCCAATCGTGTCCGGGGTGGACTCGATCACCCAGAATGCTGGGATTTACATCGACAAGGTCATCAGGGAATTTGTCCATGCCCTCCTGTCATACACCAGGGATACGATGGATTTTTTGAGGAAAATTGAGAACCTTGTTATTGATCCATCGTGTCTCTTGGTTAATATAGACGTGGAGTCACTATATAGCTCTATCCCCCATGTCTGTGGCTTGATGGCAGTTTCTACATATCTCAGCTCACGGGGGACCCATTACAATAGCCATAATCAGTTTGTCTTATGTCTGCTTGAATTTGTGTTGACACACAATTATTTTCTTTTTGATGGGAAGTTCTACCACCAGCTCAGGGGGACTGCGATGGGGAGCCCCTGTGCCCCCATGTATGCTAATCTCCTACTGGGCTGGTGGGAGGACAACATCATTTTCCCAACGGACCAAGTATTGTGGGGAGAAAAAATCCTGTTCTGGACCCACTTTATAGATGACGTGTTCTTGATTTGGAAACGTACCCCTGAAGAGTTCAAGAAATTTATGACCTTCTTAAACATCAACGAACTCGGGCTTTCCTTTACTTGTGAACACAACAGCCATTCATTAACATTCCTTGACGTTAGGGTCATCAAACAGGAAGATAGATTGACTACAACCAATTATAGAAAGGTAACTGCTACAAACAGTCTCCTACATTGGGAGAGTTACCACCCCACCACACTCAAAAAAGGTATTCCTCAGGGTCAATATTTTAGAATGAAAAGAAACTGCTCTGATAGAGATAACTTTCATCAAGAGTCTAGAGGCCTGTACCAACGCTTCAGAGGTAGAGGGTATCCAGATTATGTATTGAAGGAGGCATTCAAGTCAGCTGATTTGTGCGGCAGAAATAATCTCTTGGTCCCTAGATCTAAAACTGGAGAGGGGCGTCTGGTTAGGATTATTTCCACATTTGATGTGGAAAATAACCAGATTAGAAATATTCTCAAAAAGTATTGGCCAATACTCCTTATAGACTCTGACCTATCTGAAGTTCTGGCCCCGTATCCCAACATCACTTATAGGAGGGGCAGAAGTTTAAGAGACAGATTGGTACACAGTCATTATTCGGGGTTTTCAGATGTGGTTCATGCAGTGCATGCAAATTTATCAAGAACACAGCAAAGACCCCCTGAAGATACAGTACCCACCTTGCTGATTCTGCGGAGTTTGAGGATATTCACCTTGCCCCATTTTTCTTCTTTAGGAGCATAGGGGAAAATTTATCATTGCAGATGTATTTGAGGTTAGTTTTTAGATTGGAGTTGCTATGTGCACTTGCACAAAAGTTATGAAAAAGGCGCACAGTAATAATACGTTTTGTGCAAGTGCAATATGGTTGTGTCTATTTCTGTAAAAGTGCACCAGGGGGACGCCTGGTGTGGAGTTGCAACTTTTTGGAAAGTTGCGAATAATAAATGAAACAAAAAATCTACAAAGAAAGGTGGACAAAAATGTCACTGCACATTTTATTTACCGCAACACCACGGCAGCAGCCTTGTACAGAAACACAGGAAGGAGGACCAGAGCTTCTGCGCTGGCAATGGGGGAGGAGATACAGATGATAATGGGCTAATTATTTATTTTATGATATTCAGTGGCATCTCTTTTAATCAACAACCACAACCAATCCTATAAAAAGCCCCCCTATGCTGGGCCCCCCCACTGAATATACTTACCTGGGTCCCTGCTCCCTGCACCGCTCCTGGTCCCCGCACCACCGCTGCAGCTTCTCCCCGTGCGAGGATGAAAACATCTGATGTTGGGGGGGAAGCAGCCAATGGCAGGCGGGGGACGGGGACGAGCCTGTCTAGCATTGCGGGTGATGGAAAAATAAAAAAGTTCTTGGAAGGCGACGATGAAAAAAGGAAGAAAAACTTGATCCGTAATGCCCAAAACAGGCTGGTCACTAAGGGGTTAAGGTGATTATGATCAACTTAGAAAACATGGTGACTTCTAACAAAACAGACTCTTACATAAGGAGAAAAGAAATGAGGAACTAGTGATGGACAGCTGTCTGCGGTCACAGATGCTTGCACATATGTTAGCAGAAATCTATGGGGCAGATTTATATAGACTGGCGTTTTAGACTGCGCTGGAACGCCGAAGTTATGTAGAGGCGCTGGCCTGTACATAACTTTGGCGTATCCACCATCGATTCTAAATGTAAGACAGTTTCCTTGCTGTCTTACATTTAGACCATTTTCTACGCCTAAACCAGACGTAGAAAATGATGAATGAGACTTGCCGGCCCGTTCCTTTCCCCGACACGTCCACTTTGTTAGACCTGGTTTGAGAGGGGAAGGAGTCGCAGCATGCAGCAAAAACTGCGCCAGATATACGCCACAAATCTGGTCTATATCTGTTCATAAATTCCCCCCATATTCTTGGGAGCGTATTAGGACATGTTCCATGGTATCCATCCCCTCTTTTACAAAATGAGTAGATCCCAGGATTCCCGTTGTCACAATACTTTACTATAGTTATATGTCAGTTTTTACAGTGGAATTTTTAGCTAACATTTGAGACTTTTTACGATTCTTCACTGTTCTAACCTTTTAGAAAAAAGGTAGCTGGAACTTAGTGAAAGGGTCAGGTGCACCTCTCAATAAATTTTCCACATCCTACTCTGAACTTTTTTACTAAGACTGGTGTGTGACATGCCAGTCTTTAGTAAATGTATTATTCATTGGCCTTGCAGAAACTAGAGCTGTTACCAGTTACCAACAATTGCATTCAATTTCCAGGGACACAGGAAAGGGGGCAGGGTTTAGGTGTGGTTAGCTTCAGTGTCCGATTGAAGTTTCTTGGGCCCACCAGAGGAAATATACAGTATATAAGAAGTTAGGGGTCCATTATTGTCAGAGCTTGTGCCCATCGGAGGATCCTCTGGTACCATGGTGGGCTATCAGACCATGGTTAGCTTGACTTCCAGGGACAAGTTGCCGGCCTCCGTGACTTCATCCCGCTCAAAAACATACAGCAGGGGTGGAGAAAAAAGATAATTTTTACTGCATTCTGAAGTCTATGAAACGATATTTGGGGGGTGGGGGGGGCTTGGAGTGCAAAAACGGGACGACAGGTTCATTTTATGGTTTCAATAAATTTTTATTAAGATTTTTATCAATAAAGTAACAACAGTGCAGATACGCACCGTGAAAAGAGAATAAAATAAAAACAAATCAAACAGACAGTATAGTACCTTCCAACAGGATAAGTTAAAACATATTGGTACTACAGATCAGTGTTACAGTGATACATGGCATATAGAGAGCTACACATCATCAAAGCACATTGTGGAATTATGCAGTTACAGGAAGCCATCCGGGAGAGGAGTAGCGAACCTGCTGGATAACCAGAGTAGCCACTGATTATGAGCGGCTATCCTGGATTGTGTATTGGAAGCAAAAGTGAGTTCACAGTGCATGTGATAATTAACAGACTGCACCACTTCAGCCAGGATAGGCTGGTCTGGTAGTTTCCACGTCCTAGCTATGACAGTCCTTGCTGCCGATAAAATATGGAAAATAACCCATCTGCAAGTGGTGGGAAGGGATGCCAAGCCAATGTTTAACACAAATAGGTCTGGGCAGGCTACAATTTTGTAATCTGACACCTCTACAATCAGGTCTACTATCGAAGACCAAAACCGCTGGACGGAGGGGCATGACCACCACATATGTAAGGGAGTCCCAACATTACCGCACTGCCTCCAGCAAAGGGGAGAATAACCGGGAGTGAGGTGAGCAAGTCTATTTGGTGTTAAATACCATCTGAGCTGTGTCTTCCTAGCCTGTTCAATATGGTTTATACATTTAGTGCAGCGGAAGGACAAGAACATAGCCAGATGCCATTGGGAGACAGAGAAAGATCTATCTAATTCCTGCTCCCACCTCATCATGTGAACTTGTTTTTTGTCTGAGATGGGGTCCAAAGACAGCAAATAGAAAAAGGAAATTTTAGGCCTCTTAGATGACTTACCACTGAGAAACCCAAGTATGGAGTTACCACCAGACAATTGCGGCACAGTGGGGTTGACAGAGTGCAGCAGATGCCTCACCTGCAGGTATTGATAAAATAATCTGTTGGGTAATGAGTATCTAGTGTGGAGAGTGGCAAAATCCATCAATGAGGACCCATCAAAAAGACAGCCCACAGAGTGAATACCCCTAGTTACCCAATCAGCTAAGGAAATAGAGGGGATGTGGTGTTCCAAGGCTCTGAGGGGTAGACAGGAGATAGGAACCTGGAGGTACAACGAAGAGGACATCAGTTTAGACCATGCTAGCCAAGTTGCTTGCATAGTCGCGAGAGGAAATGTGACGGAGAAGTGCCTAATGGTACGGGCAGCTAGGCGCTCTTTCAAGGATGTACGTTTAGTATACGACTCCTCTATGTTGATCCATTGTTGAGGAGTAGATGGAGACCACCACTCTAAGGCTTGCTCAGCAAGGCTAGCCCAGTAATATTTAGAAATATCTGGGACCCCCAGACCGCCTAAGCGGATTGGGGGGTAAAGTGCGGTTTTACCAATTCTTGGACTTTTGTTACCCCATATAAAGGACACGAGATCTGACTGAAGTAGTGCAATCTGCTTCGTGGGAATAATCAAGGGTAAACATCTAAAACAATATAAGATCTTTGGCAAGGAGAACATTTTAGCAGCTTGTATACGGGCAACCCAGGAAAGATTGATGGCAGACATATTAGCATAGTCTTTCTTTAAATCCGAACGCAGGTTAGCAATATTGGTAGACAGAGTATCTGAGACAGAGTTGGTCAAATCAATACCCAGATAGGAAATAGATTTTGCGGACCATTGGAAGGGGTAACTGGACCTGAGCCGGCCTCCGGCTTCCTCCGACACCCCAACAGATAATACATTAGTTTTGGAAGCATTCAGCCTGTAATATGAACATCCAGAAAAGTTATCGATGATAGCTAACACAGCAACCAACGAAGTTTCTGGATTGGTAAGAGCAAGTATTACGTCATCCGCATATAACCCAATGGTGTGAGAGTGTCCATTGACAAAAACACCTGATATCCGTGAGTCACTACGTATAGATTCTGCTAGGGGTTCCATTACCATGGCAAAGATCAGTGGGGATAACGGGCACCCCTGCCTAGTGCCGTTAGTAATTTTGAACGTATCGGACATAAAGCCGGAGGCTAGCACCTTCGCTGAGGGTGTGGTATATAGGGCTAGGATAGCTGAGAAAATGGGCCCACAGAAACCAAATTTCTGAAGGACCATACCCAGGTATCCCCAATGCACCCTATCGAACGCTTTTTCAGCGTCAAGGGATATAAAGAGTGTGGGGGTTTTAGATATACCAGCAATTTGTATAAGATTGACCATGCGCCGACAGGTTCATTTTAACGTCTATGGGAGTTACCTAAATAGTATAACACATGCTAGTTCTGTAAGCATGGCTGCCGCTGGCTGTTGCATGTGAATCAGCTGATTGGTGGGAGTGCTAGGAGTCAGACCCCCGCCGATCTGATATTGATGACCTGTCCTGAGGAAAGGTTATCAATATCTGTAGCCTGGAAAACCCGTTTAAACAGGGACATGGTTCACGCTCTACAGAGCGGCAGGCTAGAGTGTTCATCACGTTAATGTTGGGAAGGGACATTGGTATGAGCACTGTGGTCATCATTATGGGGTACTGGATATTATTATAGAAGCATTGTCACATTTGAGGATGAGGGCTTTAAACTTTTAAATTTTCATTTTTTCTCCCTGCCTTCTCAGAGCCATAACTTTTTTATTTTTCCGTTCACATAGCTGTGAGGGCTTATTTTTTGTGGGATAAGTTGCAGTTCCTACTGGTACCATTTAATATTGCATACAATGTAGTGGGAAGTGGGAAAATTGGAAAAAAATGCAATTCTACCAGTTTTATGGGCTTTGTTTCTACTGCGTTCCGTATGTGGTAAAACTGTCCTGTGCGCTTCAATCGGATCCGCAAAATACGGATGTGCTCTTTGTGTATCCCACAATCTTCGCAGGTGCTACTGTAAAAACACTATTCTTGTACGCAAAACACAGAGAAAAATAGGACAGGTTCTATAATTTGGGTCCATGCGTGAACTGCAAAAAAGCATCGGACATGGACCAAAAATATAGTGTGCATGAGGCCCAAGTAAAGATTGAAAAGGTGCACCCTACATAGCCCTTTTATCCTGGGAATTATTGGTGAGGTGAAAGCCCAGATTTATCACCCATAGGATCCTCTCTCTGGTGTCTACATTAGAGATGAAGTTTCACTTCTCATTTCAGACTATTTTACTGACTAAAGTCGTGTTTTCTCCGAACACACCCGAGAGTGCTCTGTGTAGATGGGGGTGATGATGTGGGACATTTCACCTCCACATACAAGAGGTTATTATGGTGGCTGAAGCCGCCGTGTGTCACACTCCACAGAGAGCCATGCCTTCTCCTATTGCACGCTGTACAGCGGCTCCAGTCTGAGAAGGTGTCCGTGTTTCTGGGGGAAGCATTTAACTGCTGCACCAGAAGACGCCGAGCGTGTGCACGTCTCGGGGCTGTAATCCGTGTGCGGTGATGTATGCGGCATTTTGTCATAGTTTCTGCTGTCCTAATATTGAAGTCTGTTGGGAAGGGAAGTCAATGGGCTGTCCCGTGTCGTGGTTACCATGGTAACGAGACACCGACCTGTGTATAAGTGCAGGAAGCCTCAGAATGGACCCTGCATGACTGTGATAGCCGATCAGATTGTAGCATTAGTACACTGGGTAAAGGCAATCCCATGTCATTCTGCCAATCACTTCCCCTATAAGTCTCTGCTCCCAAGTCATCGTACAGGTAGTGTAGAGTTGGCCTGGAGCTCAGTACTTTTGGGGGTCCTCACCCAGTCTGCTGGTGTCTGTGGCTCATCAGCTTTCATTGCCAGATGCTCCTTCCAGTATGGAGGACTTAGACAGGCTTCCCTTAGGTTCAGTGGAGGACTGCCAGCTTCCAGAGGCGCTCTGCTGTGGTTGATAGAGGGTGGTCCTGATCAGGGACCCTGGCTATTACCCTAAAATGCTGTAAATGGGATATGGAAAGGGGAGTTTCACTAACAGTGTGCCAGTCTGTTACACTAATGTAGCGGGCACCTTAGTACAGGATTACAACAGGGCAGGCAAGAAAGCTACAGCTTTCAACACAGGTGTATATGGAAAAGAAAGTGGCGCCAGGGCTTCATCATTATGGTGCTCTAACCAGACGCCCTATTTTGCAATGTATTTATATTACAAAAGTGGAGTAAGTATATAAATTCACTCATCCCCCTCCTCTTTCTGGTCACAGCGATGGTCTGACTGAGAGAGTTCAGCGAGTCTGTTTGCTCGGCAATGGGGAAAGAAGTTGTAGAGACAGAAAACAGAATAGATGGAGCACTACAAAAATATATCCAGAATACCATCCACCTGTTTTTCTGTAAAATAAATTACATTGAATATTGACATATAGGCTGTTAATATGTCATTAAAAATGTGATGGTAGTGTCTCTTTAAAGGGGTTATCCAACCACTATAATGCCCCCCAAAATGCCCGGGCACCTCATACAAGTTATACTTACCCCACTCCCAGGCACTCGTGTCGCTCCAGATCCCCGCACGGCCACCGCTGCATCTCACCGACGGGAATGAGCCTCCTTAGCATCACCCGTGATGTTAGGGAGGCTCGTCCCCTTTCAGGCCTTCTATTGGCAATATGAGGTAGTAAATCCCGGCTCAAGCGGATGTGATGACATAATCGCTCCCGCTTTTCCCGGGACACAGCACAGTGACGTGTGTGCGTCTGGCCACCATTGTCCCACCATCCCAGGCCATAGACCAGAAGAGGTTGTGGCCTGCATAGTGAACACCAGCGATGGGGATACAGGTGAGTATTAATTTTTTCAATACCCATTTGGAGGAGATTACTAGCAGGAAGGAGAGCACTGCATGGGGGCATTGGGCAAAATAAATACTGAAGGGGAACTTTGGGGGACATTACTATCGGTGGAACGCTGTGGGAGACATTACTGTTGGAGCAGGGGCACTGTGGAGGACATTACTAATGGGGGCACTGTAGGGGACATAACTGGCAGCATTATTGGGGGCACTCTATGGGAATTCTTAATACTGGGGACAGTATAAGGGGCATTACTGGTGGCACTATAGGGAGCATTACCAGGACATTTTTTAATATGAGGGACTTATATGGCGCATTTCTGGAGGCACTGGAAGAATTTTAATGGGACATTATGGAGGATTTTTTGTACTGGGAACACTTTAATACTGGGGGTAAAATAGTGACATATTAGGGGATGTTATTTGTGGGGACACTATATAGGTATTATTACTGGGAGCATAATGTAGGGTTTTATTATTATTACTGGGGGCATTTTAGCGGACATTATTATTACTAGGGACCATTATAATTGCTGGAGGCACTATAGGGACGTTATTTCTACTGGGGTCACTATTTTTTCAGCAGCATAGTATTTGGGGGCATTGGGGAGCACAGTATGGGGAGTCTGATATGACATTGATATGATATGACATTATTGGGACACCAGTATGGGGAGTTTGTGTTGAAAAGGTGAGGAGATTGATGGAAAAATTGAGAAAGCTAACATGTCTGTGTAACAAACTCTGCAGAGACGAGACATGGCTAAAAGAATTTGTCACTATCTTCGCTATGGCAGTCCTCAGAGCCTCCAGAAGTTCAGAGTCTGATATAGCAACCAAACAGCTCCCACAACTTTGTTTTGGGGGAACCGATCAGCCACCGGGAACACAGTACTCCCGGTAATTGACCACTCGAATGCCATGGTCACAGCTGACCATGGCATCTGAGGAGTTAAGTCTGTGATCGGCATTATTTCAGCCACTAAGTGCCTGCCTTGTAAAGCAGCAGGCACCTGTCAGCTGTGGCGCCTGCTGAGATCCAACACCCTCCGTACATAGACGGTGGATGTCGAAAAGAGGTTGAAGGGGTTGTCTCACTTCAGTAAGTTGCATTTATCATGTACAGAAAGTATATACAAGCCACTTACTAATGTATTGTTATTATCCATATTGTTATCTTTACTGGCTGCATTCATTTTTCCATCACATTATACACTGCTCGTTTCCATGGTTACGACCACCCTGCAATCCATCAGTGGTGGCCGTGCTTGCACACTATAGAAAAAAGCATCGGCCTCTCTGGTGGCTGGAACCATGGGAGAGCACATAGGCTGGTGCTTTTTTCCTATATTGTGCAAGCTTGGCCACCACTGATTGCAGGGTGGTCTGTAAATATGGAAACGAGCAGTGTAAAATGTGGTGGAAAAATGAATCCAGCCAGCAAAGGAAGCAATATGGATAATAACAATACATTAGTGAGTGGCTTGTATTAAAGGGGTTGTCCGGGTTCAGAGCTGAACCCGGACATACCTTTCAATTCACCCAGGCAGCCCGCCTGAACAGGGCATCAGAGCATCCTATGCTCCGATGCCCTCCTGTGCCCTGCGCTAATTAGCGCAGGGCAAAGGAATTTAGCCCGGTTCCGGTGACGTACCGGGCTCTACCAGGCGGAGGCTTCCGCCCGGCAGTGAGCCCGATGACGTCATCGGCGCTGATGGGCGGGCTTTAGCGCTGCCCTAGCCATTCAAACGGCTAGGGCAGCGCTAAAGCCGGCCCATTACGGCCGGTGACGTCACCGCCCGGCAGTGAATGTTTATAAACAAAAGAGCCCAGGGCAAGGCAAGGGAGGGCGCAGGGCAAGGGAGGGCATCGGAGCATGAGATGCTCCGATGCCCTGTTCAGGAGGGCTGCGGGAGTCAAAACCTGGGTATGTAACCCCTTTAACTTTCTCTACATGATAAATGCCACTTACTGAAGTGACACAACCCCTTTTAAAAGTGAAGGCCATATAGGTTTATTGATTTAGTTTTTATGGCATTCCCTATGTGGTAAAACTTACCTGTTCCCTCCATTCTGCTGGTCAGTACCATTACAGCAATACCACATTTATATAGTTTTTTTTTTGTGTTTTAATACATTAATGCAATAAAAACTGATTTTTGATTTGTATTGTTATATTCTGGCTCCCATAATTTTTTTTAAAGTTACATCTATGGAGCTGTGTGGGCGCTTTTTTTGAAGAATGATCTTTAGTTTTCAGTGATACCATTTTGGGAATGTGTATTCCTTTTTAATCACTTTTTATTTTATTTTAATTAATTTGAGGAGGAAGCAGTGAAAAAATGACAAATCGGTCATTTTGATTTTTTCTCCATTACGCCATTCATAGTTCGCGATTATTATATTTTAATAGTATGGGCATTTTAGGCTGCAGCGGTGAAAATTATTTTTATTTTTTTAGATTTTTTTTTTATTAGGGGTTACTGTATTCTTTTGCTCCATAAGAAGCACTAAACCGTAAAGAGTACCTAGCATATAGAGGAGAAAAATAATTTTAAAAAAGTATTTTTCAACAGACCTTATATCAGACCCCATCCTCATCAGACCTTATATCAGACCCCAAAATCAGACCCCCATCCCTCATCAGACCTCAGGTCACACCTCAGATCAGACCCCCAAGATCCATAAGACCTCAGACCCCCATAGTATACCATATTTGACCCCCATCAGACCCCAAGATACTTCAGACCTCAGATCAGATATAGAACAATTAGTGAACTTACCTCTTCTGCTCCGGACAGTACGGCCACTCTGCAGATCCGGCAGGGCTCTCACTGCTATCTGATCTTCATCCGGCCCATGTTGCACTGTGACCTGATGTTGCACAATGACATCCCATAGAGTGCACTCCTTCATGCAGCATGTCCTGTAGGCAGTCAGGACATGTGCAGCGCAGGACCTGGAAGAAGGCCAGGGAGCGGTGAGTACAACCAGTGCTAGCAGTGCAACACCCACCGCTTCCCACACCTTTTGCATACTAATGACCGCTTGTATAATGGAAGCGCTCATCAGTATTCATTCCATAATATGTGCTGCCATTTTCCCCTCACTTTTGAGGAGCGGGGGTTCTTATGGGGCAAAAAATACAGTCTATTTTTTATATTTTTAGAAACTTTTTTTCCACATATTTTAGACCACTTGTCCCATGGACTGCAATGAATTACCAATCTGATCACCGTGCAGGGATGCTGTTCGTGCTCCGGGAGCACAGTGCTTCTGGGGTAAGCTGCCTCAGATGCTTTGGTCACAATTGACCACAGAATCTGAAGGGTTAAATGTCTGCAATTAGTGTTATCAGACAAATTACAAACAGGTCACAGGAAAGTTGCACATGGACATACCATAAGTTTTATTTCTGTCTATGCTGGCAGAGTCGATCATTAGATGTGACCGTGTATCCCTGGCCTGAGGGTCCCTATGCACATGATGGTAGTGGCGCACAGAAATAACCATGGCACAAAACTCATGGAAATACTTGTGGCTTTTCAGCAATCACAGCTTTTTTTTTTTTTTTTTTTTTTTTTTAGAAATTGTCCTTCCTGTTGCTTCTATGCTGAAATGTGCTTTTGGTTTTTCAGGCATAAAATTGGGACAGAGAAGGCGTGCTGCCAGAGGTTGCACTACATTTTTTCTGGAAGAGTAAAAATAATCCTCTTAGCATTTTTGAGGAGTATTCATAGCTGAGGAGGAGTCTGAAAGTTGCAGTAATTCAAATATATTAATACTTAGTCATACATAACGTTAAAAGATTGCTATTTATGTAGGGAAACTATTACACAATTTAAATCTATTTGGCTTTATGCCATTTAAAAACTCATGTTTTCCTATCATTTTTAAAATATATTGTCGCCAAAAATGCCAAGGCAAACATAACATCCTAACTGCACCAGCATGCTCGGCTGAGCAGAAGACCAATCAGAGGCTCAGCTGCTCAGCCAGGGCATGCTGGTGCAGTGTAGTCAGGATGTTATGTTTGCCTTGCCAAGTCCACATCATGTTTGGGCCGCACATGCAGTCACATTGTCAATGTTCTGGATCTCCAGTATTACATTGGCCCATCAACACTATGATTAACCCCACAATGAGCTGTTCTGCTCTGTAGGTCCAGTGCCCCCATATGAGAGGACAGAGCAGCACCGAAATATTTCCACCTCTTTATAGGGATAGTGATGATGGAACAATTTAAAGAAGTACTCACCCCAAAAATCTTTATTCTCTGACCTGTTAGAAAGGTACATGATGTAAAATGTAGTGAATTTAATCTTCTTACCAGTGACTGTATTTGTGAGTTATAACCTCCCTTCTGATCTGAAGGGAGCTGTGTCATGTGACCAGCACTCTGATCTCCAGCTGACACAGAACAGAAAGTCGGTTACTTCTCTATTTATTCCTATGAGACTGACATTCATGCTCCCATAGGAATACATAGAAAAACTGACTTCCTGTCCACACGTAAGATGCTGTGTTATTTGGAAAGTCTAATTGCTGGTCACATGGCAGAAAAACACAGATCCCGGCCGAGTGCATAAAAATGTCCTTTCCTTGTCCGCAAAATGTTCAAAAATAGGTACATGTACAATTTTTTTTGCAGGGCTTTGGCACGGGGTGTTAAAGGGAAAATGAAATACAAAATATTGGTCTTCTGTAGCAGTCAACACAAATGATAAGACCTGATATATAGGTCAGTTTACTGCTGCTGTGAATCTGCACAGTAATTCTCGTGACAATAGTAGGTGTAGAATTGAGATCACTGTATGACAGCTCTGTTGTTCTCTTAATAGGTCTAGATAAAGATGTCCACAGAAGAGAATTGCACTTTTCAGTGTAATTTGTGATGTTGTAGTTGAGGCAGCACTTGGGGGAACTCTCTCTGGCAGCAATGAATGGTCTGACTAAGGGCTTATGCACACGGCCTTGTGCAAGAGCGGGTCCGCAGTATATACGTGCATCGGCTGTTTGTGCACTGCATCACAGATGCGGGCCCATTCACTTCAATGGAAGGTTTGGAACGGAGGCACGGAAGCACTACCTTCCCGCAATGGACTTGCTTGTGTGAAATGGCGCTAAGGACTCATGGACCGCAAATTGCAGTCCACAATGCACACCGTTTGTGGATGCAGACCCATTGACTTGAAAGGGTCAGCAATCCACAAGATACGGAGCGGAGACACAGATCGGATTCTCATGAAAGCACTATGAATTGTTTCCATAGGATTTCGGTCCGTGCCTCCGCACCGTAAAAAAAAAAAATAGAACATGTCCTATTTTTTTGCAGTGTGGGGGCATGGACCGAAATCTCGCATCCGATCTATGCCTCCGCTCTTTATCTTGTGGATTGCTGACCCTTTCAAGTCAATGGGTCTGCATCTGTGATACGGAGTTCCCCGGGGCGGTGCCCGTATATTGCAAACCCACTGTTTGCGGGCCGCAATACAGGCACGGGGCACGCACATTCATGTGCATGAGCACTAAAGTTAGCGAGGCTGTGCCCAAGGTCCAAACAAACAGTTAAGTTAAAGAGCCTGGACGGGAAATAGAAGACATGGAATGACTTAAAAAAATTATGTCCAGGAAACCATCCACCCGTTTAAAAAAATAATAATTAAAAATTACACAGAGTAGTCACAAAAAATGTGATAATACATTTTCGATGGAAGTGTCCCTTTAACTGCTAGAATCAGCTAGGTAAAGCATGTGACATTGGATGGAGCTGTTGGGTGCCTTGTAACCATGAAAAGGTGATAAAATACATCTGCTCTGTGACCAGACCACAAGGTAGAGGGTACTGAGTTTGTATGAGTGTATGTGAGCAATGTAAGAGAGAAGCGATCTAAAAATAGCATATTCAAGTCCCCTAGAGGGGGGCTTAAAAACAAAACTAAAGAAGTTAAAAAAAAATATATAAAAATTAAAATCACCACCCTTTTCCCATAATAAAAAAATAAAGAACATGTGCACCACCACGTTCAAAAATACCCAAAATATTAAAATATAAACGTATTTACAGTGTATAGTGAATGCTGTAATGGAAAAAAAAGTTCCACTGAATGAAATTGAATAAAAAGTGATCAAAAACTCATATGTACTTCAAAATGGTATCAATAAAAACTACAGATCGCCACACAAGAAATGGGCCCTCACACAGGTCCGTAGATGTAAATATAAAAAGTTATGGGGGTCAGAATGCGATGATGCAAAGAAAAAATATTTTTTCCAAAGTTTTGTTCCCAGTATTAAATATCAAGTAAAGCTATACAAATGTGGTATTGCTGTAATCGTAGTGACCCAGAGACTAGGGAACAGGTCGGTTTTACTGCAGCTTCCTACGATATCAGATGCAATATAAAGTACAACTTGTCCCACAAATAACAAGAAAAATAAAAAAAGTCTTGGCTCCAGAAAGGCAGGGAGTGAAAACCAAAAACTGAAAATCGCTGCTTTCTGAAGGGGTTAAGGGAGGATTTTTAATTGTCTTAAAAGTATTTAATATTACAGTATGGATAGGTGTGTTCCCCACCCATGTCACCTTGTCCTCCATAGAAATGACAGTCTCCTTCTCATTAATGCTAGCCATAGTTCCCCGATTAAAGGGATTTTTCGGTTACACAAAAAAATAACAGCAGCATACAACCTTACTGCGTTATACAAGTCAGATGGTGAGATTAAGAGTTAATTTTGACTCAGCATAATTGGGATCTGTGATCTGCACCTTGTGCTTATATCCCAATGCAAGGCTCACAGGGAGTGTCTATAACATCAGGTCTCTGCCTCTCCTTCCCCTCCCAGCTGGAATATCACAGATCCAAGCAGGGTTGGCAGCCTCAGTATTCATTTCAATGCAGTGAATACTAATGAAGCTGTGTTGGATATGGGTTGAGGAGGGGGCCTCTTCCAGCATATAGACTTTTACTAAATAAATTTGAACTCTAGATCTTCTGTTTTTCAGGCAGAAGAGTTACCGTTACACTACAGACCTGCTCTGTTGAAAGGTCAGGGCAGGTTCCAGGTGAATGAGCAGAACACCGCCATGAAAGGCAGCTCTTTCTTACTTCTAGTGAGCAGCAACAGTGGCAGTAATAGAGGAGTGTCTATATAACTAGCTGGGTGGGAGGAGCTATAAACTAGCTAGGTGTTGTTAGGGGCAGTGATAGGAGAATGTCTATGTAGCTTGGTGGGAGGAGCTATAAACTAGCTAGGTGTTGTTAGGGGCAGTGATAGGAGAATGTCTATGTAGCTTGGTGGGAGGAGCTATAAACTAGCTGGGTGTTAGGGGTAGTGATAGGGGAGTGTCTATGTAACTAGCTGGGTGGGAGGAGCTATAAACTAGCTGGTTGTTAGGGGCAGTGATAGGGGAATGTCTATGTAGCTTGGTGGGAGGAGCTATAAACTAGCTGGGCATTGTTAGTGGCAGTACTGGAGCTGTGACTTAAAAAGAAGTGCATCATGGGTTTGGTTATATACAGAAACAGGAAGTGCTGCATACAGGATCAGTCAAAAGTTTGGACACACCTTTTCATTTCATGGTTTTTCTTGGGAGTTTTAGACTGATGACCTATCCTCTGGATAGGTCATCAGTATCTGAATGGTGATGGTCACAACTTAGCCTAGGCCAGTGACAACACCAGGGGCGTAGCTATAGGGGAAGCGGCTGCTTTGGGGCCCTAACTCAAAAGGGGCCCCATCCTAGGAGGAGGACTAAAAGATTTTGTCAGGGCCCACTCATACAATGACATTATATACACTGTAGGAAACAGATGAACTGGCTGTTGGGCCTTGTCTGAGAACACAATCTTGACTAGCCTCAGGAGTGCCATTTGCACAAGATTTGGGAGTTGCAATAAAGTTGCTGGGAGAGGGGGGCCCATTAAAAAATTTGCTGTGGGGCCCGATCATTTCTAGTTACTCCACTGGACAACACGTTCATTGGTCACATGGCCTAGGAGCAGCTCAGCCCCATAGAAGTGAATGCATGTTACTAATTTAGCATTTTTGCTGTTGGCTGTTTAGGGTATATTCATGAGAGGATGACAACATGTGTAGGACACTGTACCATTTGCTCATACTCATATCACAAACATATTCTGCTGTGTTGTCTTTGTAGTGATTTAACCAATCTTTCTTTTTGGGACTCACTGACACACTAACACTACAGCTAATTCATACCAGATCAGGTTAACCTTTTAGTTTTTTTTTTTTTGGGGGGGGGGGGGTAGAAGCGAAATGAGCTGGAGAAAACCCACAAAAATGGGTTCATGCATGTTTCATCTTGGTCAGGTTTCTGAATCTCTCACTAGGTTTCCCAGGGGAATTATGTTATTTAAAAATTAGGTTGTAATGAGTTAAGATGGTCACCCGCATCAGCCACTGATTAGCTGGCTGTCCAAGCCATTTCCTGTGTCCGGCCTTAGACCAGGAAGTGAGGAGAAGCAGAGACAAGAACAGCGTCAGAAGAGCAGTGGTCGAGGATCAGTGAGGGGAATACTGATTATTTTAACTCATTCAGACCCATTTTTTCAATAAATTGACTCCCTTGGAAAACCCATTTAATAAGTCTTCTACGTTTTCTTTTAGAGATTGGTCTCTGTGGTTATTTGTATATGCCAAACAGGATGTATGTGATCAGAGATGTTTCCAATGAATTTCACAAGGGCTCTGCGATCCAGCCTCACAATGCAGAGTGCGTAAGAGGAAACAAGAAGAAACAAAGATTTATGTTGTTAATGGTTACTACAATGCCAGCCATAGAAGTATCAAGGACAGCCTCCTCTTTATCACAAAGAATTCATTATGTAGCATTTCCTAAGTCAGCGTTCACCCTGGAATTGTTTCAGTTTTTACAACATCTCTGATCAACTTGCAGGATAACAGGCCGAACTGGATGGACAGATGTCTTTTTTCAGCCTTATAAACTATGTTACTATGTTACTAAATCCACGAGGCCTGCTTCTTCTACAAGATGACATTCTGTTTAAAAGAGGTTATTTAAAAAAATATATAATTCATAAAATGAAAGAACATGGTAAAATAAGTAGTAATATATAAATTAACATATTACTAAAAATATTTTGTCTTTGTTGAGATAACTTGCATTCGTGGCTGTGATAACGCCCCTAGTTTTTCTTCACTGTAAATAGCTGTGTCGATCTATTGAATCAAACTGTGGCAGGCATGCATGTGCTGTTTGTCTTGGTCTGCTTAGGGCTTGTTCATATCTGAGTTCTGTCGACAGGACCTTGTTTTCTGTCTTGCATAACGGAAACCAGACTGATCCTTTATACAGGCCCTTAGACTTCTATTACGACGGATCAAAACAGAATGCCTCTTAAAGGCTTCCATTTTGATTTCCGTCTTATGGTTTCCGTTATAACAATGTTATAACGGAAAGCAATAACGGAATGGGGGACGCAGATATGAACAAGCCCTTACTCAGACTCAAGCTGTACATTAGTCCAGTCTGATGATGCTTCTTCTCTGCTTGTCAGAGGATTATAGTGTAACTATGTATGTTCATTTCCTCTCTGACAAGTAGAGAGGAAGCATCACCATACTGGATGAATTTACAGTACTGAGTTAGCACACCAAAATGATTGGTGCATATATGTCCACCACAGCTTGATTCACTTGGTCTTCAACAGCTATTTGTGGGGGCGTTGCTACTGTTTCCAGTGTAACTTATCTCAACTAGGACAACATATTTTCAATACACTTCAACAGGTATATTAATATATGCCTTGCATTTATTCATAATAACATTTTAAAACCACTTTAAAACTACTGTAGGAAGCAGGTAGGTTTCAAGAGGTTCTGTATCAGTTGCGGTAACATGGTAATTTGTGGAGTTTCAGTAGACCTGAGTGATTTATCAAAACTAGTGTAAAGGAAAACTGACTTAGTTGACCATAGCAACCAATCAGATTCCATCTTTCACTTTTCAGAGCCCCTTTGGAAAATGAAAGGTGGAATCTGATTGGCTGCTAGGGGCTACTAAGCCAGTTTTCCTTTAAACCAGTTTTTCATTCTTCCCCGTTGGATTGTTGTGGGGGTTGTTATTACAGATTTAAGTTTCTCCCTAGTAATATGAAAGCTATTGTCTTTATCTTATTTTTGTAGAGCGTGAGGCTCTATTATCTTCATGGAGGAAGATGACGACTGCCCAGAACTTGTTCCCATCATAGAACTTGTACAGGATGAACAACCCCAGTGCAGGATTCCAGTCACTATCATAACAGGTTACTTAGGTAAGTACAGCCTTGGCTCTAATACTTGCTGCTGCTCCTTTCGCAGAAACAACCTTTCTTAGGATGTATTCACACACAGCAGACACTTCCACGCCCTCATAACTATCTAGCAGTCCGCCATCAACTGAGACATTTTCTTTTCCACTCCCCCGTGTAGAAGTATTTTCACGGTGCGATGTGTGAGGGATTTCTTACATGCACAGCCGGAGATAACGAAAGGCTATGCAACTGTTCAGTTTGCTATTCTCAGGAACTATGGGCTTGTTTATTAAAATTGGTGTAAAGGTAAATGGGCTTAATTGACCATAGCTACCAATCAGATTCCTCCTTTCAATTTCCAAAGGAGCTCTGTGTATTTTGTATGCTGTGAGGAGGCTGGAGCACAACGGCCTCTTCAAATAGATGATTGGTGGCGGTGCTGGAAGCCGAGAATCCCACCGATCAGGTATTGATGACCTATCATGAGGATAAGACATCAATATTTTACCCCCTGAAAAACCCCTTTAAGTAAACCCCTGTGATATGAACCTCTTGTACTCCAGGCTGATGCATTTTACCTATGCACATATATTTAGTCCAAAGAAGATTGCTTGGCTCTGTTCACACAGCACTATTCTGTCCTGTTTAAAAAACTGAAACATGAAAGACCCAGGACAGCCAGCATTTCCATTATGAGTGCTGTACTATAGCTCCTGTAATAAAAGAAATCACAGTGCTCCAGACTAAAAAAAAATACACAGAGCCAAATTAAATTTTTAGTCGCCAAATTTAAATACATATAATTATAATTAAAAAAAGACTTGGAGGAGAAGATGAAACATCTGGCCCATAATACAACAGTCCTATCCTATTTTTTGTGAGGGACAAGGTGACTAAAAAATGGCGAATTGTGCAGATTTTTCTTTCTTTCTGTTACGTGTTCACTGCATAGGAGATTTTTAAACTATTTTAATTGTTTGGATTTTTCGGACGTGGCGATATGTAAAATATTTATTTCCCTAGCACCTCCACAACGGTACTGATAGGAGCTTGTACCCGCCTCCAGAGGACAGGAAACAACAACGGAAGCCAAAATAAAAGGACTCCTCCTCCGACAGTATCCAGTTGTTGTTTCCTGTCCCCTGGGGCTGGTGGAAGCCGTGCCAGTGCTATGCTGGTGAAGGAATAAGCGCCCAGCCTTACCGTTATCCTCCGTTTGGAGAGGGCTGGGTAGGGGACAGATATGCCGGGTGGAGCGGCGGCTCCCCTTCTCTGTCCCTCCGGAATAAGTCCCTCGGTGGGCATCCCTGGGCTGTCCGCTGCAGCGGTGGATCCAGGCTTCGGGCCTAGGCAGGAGGAGCCTCCTTGGGCCGGAGGCTCCTGTGGTGTGCGTGCCCACTTCCGGAGGTTGCGTGTCGCGTCATTGTGCGCAACTTCCGGTGACGTAGGGCGGCCGGCACTGTCTTCCGGCGTCTTCACATGTGAGCGCCGGAAGCGTTGTGAAGTCTCCCCGTCGGGTGAATCTCTGCGCCGGATACCGGAATCTGTGTGGGGGCGGTGCCTGTTGACGCCAGGGCCCAGGGGTTTTAAAAAGCCCCTGTGGTTTCTGCTGGAGGTGTTCGTTCACCTCTGCGTCCAGGATGTCCTCCACAGAGGAAGCACGCAAGCCTGCGGATCCAGGTAGAGCCCTCAGCCCGGTAAGTGACCTCCTCCGTGAATGTTTCCTTTTTCACCACCCGGGTGTTGGTGCAGGTCCCATATTAAGTGTCTTTTTGGGAACCTTATTTTGTTCCCCCCCTTTTTTTAGGTGAGGGAAGCACCAGTAAATTCCTCGGGTGGTGAATCTGCTAAAAGAAAATGCGGCATGTGCAGGAAGACGCTTCCTCCTTCCACCAAAAAGCCGCTGTGTGCTCGCTGCACAGAGAAAGTAGTGGCTGAGGAATCCCCGTCTTTTTTGGACAACCTCAGGGTTCTAATAAAGAGATGAAGTTAATGCCGCCATAGATCTACGTATAACCCCTACTTCTCCCCGCCCATCTTCTTCAAAATCTGTGGAACCCCTTCCGGACAGTCCTGATTTTGATGAAGGAGAACTTTTTTCTGCGGTGGATTCTGATTCCTCGGAAGATGGTTCCGGTCGACCTCTTTGCTCTCCTGAAGATACGGAATCCCTTCTGAAAACTGTCCGTGCAACTATGAGGTTGGAGGACGTTAGGGAGCCTTTGTCCATACAGGACCAGATGTTCCAGGGCTTGGGTGAAAAGAGGAAGTGTGTGTTCCCAGTCCATGGAAACATCAAGAAAATTATCATTAGGGAATGGAAGGACTCTGAGAAGAAACCTTCGGTTTTCCGAGCATTTAAAAGGAAATATCCATTTTCTGAGTCGGAAAGTGAGAATTGGGACAAGGCCCCTAAGATCGATGCCCCTGTGGCTCGTATCTCCAAAAAAAACGCCTTACCGTTCGAAGATATGGGTCTCCTGAAAGACCCTATTGACAAAAAATGTGAGGGTCTGCTTAAAAAAACCTGGGAGTCCGTAGGACTTCAAAAGCTCCCTGCTGCCCTGGGCTTTGTGCACAGGGCAGCAGGGAGCTCACCATGGCAGCCAGGACTTCAGTAGCATCCTGGTTGCCATGGCAACTGATCGGAGCCCCGCGATTACACTGCTGGGGCTCCGATCGGTATCTACCACTGCCACCAATGAAGGGGGGGGGGGGAGGGGACCCTGTGGCCACTGCCACCAATGCTTGTTATACTGGGGGGTTGGGGGAGCGGGCGCACTGCGCCACCAATGAAGTTAACTATGTTTAATACAACTACAGGAGGCGGGTGCCGGCGCGGAATCACATAGCTGGCACCCGACCTGTATTATAGGGAGCTGCAGTCAGCGGTAGTTAACCCCTCAGGTGTGGCACCTGAGGGGTTAACTGCGGCATATTGGAGCTCCCTATAATACAGGGGTGCCGGCTATGTGATTCCGCCGGCACCCGCCTCCTGTAGTTGTATTAAATATAGTTAACTTCATTGGTGGCGCAGTGCGCCCTCCCCTCCTCCGCCCCTCTCATTGGTGGCGCAGTGCGCCCTGCCCCTCCCCTCTCCTCCCTGATTGGTGGTAGCGACAGCAGCAGCACAGGGGGGAGGAAGAGCTTCCTTCTCCCCTGTGCTGCTGCGGGAATATGGAGCACGGTGACAGCAGCGCGCACCACGTTCTCCGATACAAGGCTGCGCAGTAGCGCAGATTAGTATCGGTAAATGCTGGTGGGGTCCAGGCGCAAATGGCGACAAGACTAAAAAGTCTTGTCGCCATTTGCAAATAATGAGCCGCATTGGCGACTATTTTGGTCGCCATCTGGAGCCGTGAATCATGATTCTAGTGAGAACACAATATACGGGGTCACCAGCTTCTGACTGTCAGTAAGAATATTTACATTCACTGACTGCAAACATAGGTTTTGAGGGCTAGTAAGGGATTAAAACACCAAGTATGTTAAAAAGTTCCAGAACTTTCCTAAAGTCTTCATTGCTTAGGGGCTCATGCACACAACCGTATTTTTTTTTTCCGTGTCCTTTCCGTTTTTTTGTGTGGCCCATATGGGGAATCATTCATTTCAAAGGGTCTGCAAAATAAAACGGAAATGACTCCATGTGCATTCCGTATACATATATCCACAAGTCCGTTCTGCAAAAAAATAGAACATGTCCTATTTTTATCCATTTTGCGAACAAGAACAGGCATGGTTACAATGGATCCGCAAAAAAAATGGACGTCACATGGATGTCATCCGTTTTTTTGGGCGGATCCGTGTTTTGCAGACCGTTAAATACATACGGTCTTGTTCATGAGCCCTAAGGGCTCTTGCACACGACTGTACTTTTTTCCGTGTCCATTCTGTTTTTTTGCGACTGGTATGCGGAACCATTCACTTGAATGGGTCTGTAAAAAAAGATGACTAAGAAATGACTATGTCCACGTGGCCGTTCCGCAAACAAGATAGAACATGTCCTATTCTTGTCTGTTTTGCGGACAAGGATAGACATTGTTACAATAGAATTGGGAAAAAAACTGATCCAATACGGATGTCATCCGTATTTTTTGCAGATCGGTGTTTTGCAGACAGCGTCGTGTGCATGAGCCCTAACAGTGTCTGATTACTGGAGGTCTGACCGCTGGGACCCCCAATAAGTACGAAAATGGAGGATCCGAGATGCACCCTGAGAATGGGAGTGGTGGGGTGCATGTGTGACCACTTCTAGGGGACTACCAATGAATGCTGGTAAATCAGATTTGTTATGTTCTGTTTTGCGGTGACCATGATGTTGTCACATGAAATCTTCAGGCTGATCTTGAGAGGTCCTCTTGTTATGCTGGATTCCTCCTGTGCTTCCCTGTTTGCTTATAAAACACATCTTATCAGATCACTGAGTTTGCAAAACAATTTTAGAAGCGTGTCTAGTTTATTTTTCTTCATCAGATCTACATCCATTGGTAGAGGCCCATAGCAAACATAATGTGGAGTTTTCAAGTTTGTTTTTTTTCTCCTTAGTTTATATAGTACATATAGCATGCCTGTATTTGACAGATTGGTTCATGATTGCTATGGCTTCATGTAGAGGTTAGACACAGCTTCCTTCTTTGTGTTTTTTTTCATGGTAATGTGATGCAGCAGCGCATTCTGGTGGTGACTCATGGTATAGCATGCATTATAGCTGCCACTATGCTGATGGCTCAGTATCCCTAAAATTATGTTCAAACGAGCTTTCCCATTAATATCCACAGGATAGATGATAAATGGTGGAATGTTACCCCAATAACAGGAGGAGAAAGGTCCCCCCAAGTGAATGCAGTAGTAGTGTGCACGTGTGACCCATACATTCACTTTGGGACTGCTGAGTACATAAAAGTGAATGGAGCCATAATCAAGCATGTGCACTGCTGCTCTGTTCACTCAGGGGGACATGGAGGCCAAGTGGTCAGACCTCCAGCCATCATAAGTTTATGAGATTTAAAACAAATGTAATCTACATACTACTACTACATATTACGCAGAGCATCTGCACTGGAGTCCACACATAACTTGACATGCAGTGTGCATTTTAAGTCTGCAGCACGTCGATTATGGTGTGAATGTCTACTGCGGTTTTCACTCTTTGCAGTACATGGGTGAAATTCACAGCATTTCCGCAAAATCTGTGGTGCAGATTTGGCTGCTGTGGAGGATTTTCTCCACCACATGGGAACATACCCTAAAAAAGATGCTTGGTACGTCAGTGTTCACATGCAGTGTATATTATTTTTATCCTTAGTATTTATTCATTCCACTTTTTATGGTTTAGGTGCTGGGAAGACGACGCTTTTGAACTACATTTTGACGGAACAGCACAATAAAAGAATTGCAGTCATTGTTAATGAGTTTGGTGAAGGTAAGATATCATGACTGCATAAAATATAGCAACTGCATGATCATTTCTAAAATAATGGAGTACTAACAAATCATCATCCTGATATAGCACCAACATATTTCACATTACAGAGTCAAAATCAGACATTACAGAGTAAGGCCCCATTCACACGACCGTATGAATGGGGCCGTATCTATCCACAAAAATGCGGGCATAGATGCGGCCCCATTCATTTCTATGGGGCCGGGAGCCGCGGCACGGAGCTGTTCATGTAAATGTACCCTAGGGCTACATGCACACAACTGTATCTGTTTTGCTTTCTGCAAGATATGAATGCGGTCTGTGTGGCGTCCGCATTTTATTTGCGGGCCTATTGTTTTCAAGGGGTCCGTGGTCTGCCTTTTTGCTTTCTGCATCTGTATGCCTGTTTCACAAAAAGATAGAACATGTCATATACTTCTCCACAAACTGAAGTCAATGGGTCCGCAAATGCGGATGCAACACAGATTGCATCTGTATTTTGGGAATCTGCGATTTACAGTTCGCAAAAGGATACGGTCATGTGAGTGAGACCTCACATAGTGCATAGTAAGTAGCATAGCTCTCTCACAGCTATAAGGAAATACACACGGTAAAAGCAATCTCTTATACAAAGCAGGGTAATGCACATAAAGCTGAATAAACCATCCACCCTGCCAGGATCTGTAGTCACAGACATGAAGTCCATTGGGAGACCAGGGTTGTGGTGAGATATCACCGGTGCCTCACCGTTCCTGAGAATGAAGGTGGTGTATCCTGAGTGCTGCTTTCCCGTCACTGTATTTCACTGCACAGCAAAGTTAGCATTGCATCTTCTTCGTTCTCTGGTTTGGTGGATGTCCCAAAGATTCGACCTCAACTGATCGTAAAGGGAGATAGATAACCTTAAAAAAGAGCTTGTTTTGGTTGTGTGGTGACAAAGAGCTGGAGACCTGGGACTCCCATACTAGTGATCAGTTTGGGCCTCTGCAGTTGGGCTCCTGGCACATAGTTCTTAATAAAAAGGGATGTCCTCTCTTTAATGGGCTGGTCCAAAGAATTTAATATTGTAGTGGCCATAGTCTCAAGCCTTCTTCTCCAACTCTGACCTTGGCACAACATGAGGGCAGCACACAGGGGTGTAGCTAAAGGCTCATGGGCCCTGGTGCAACAGTTCCGCTTGGGCCCCCTTCCCTTAGTGCTCTGTGTGTCTTCTTATGTGGTACAAAAGTCTTTGGGCCCCCTCAGGCTCCTGCGCCCGGTAGCGACTGCTACCTCTGCACCCCCTATAGCTACGCCCCTGGCAGCACACCTGGTAACGTCAAGCCCACAGCTCTCATAAGACAGGCTTCTCACATGGTCACCCACATGGGCCGCCCTCCTCTACAGAGCAGCACGGCGTCCTGTCCCCTCCCTTAAGTTGGGAAGGGATTACTCACCCTCGCCGCCTCTAAATCGAGCCACTGTCATAAGACACAATGCTAGTAAGTACCATGACAGCACAGACTTCAGATGGTGACACCACTCATGAGCTGATGCTCCCCCAAAGAGAGACGAGAGCCTAGAGATCCAATGAGGCATATCCCTTCTTGATATTGTACCCAATGTATTCACTTTCCTGGCGTATGTCAGATAGGAGAGATCGGAATGTGAAACCTCCACAGCATTAGGAAAGTAGAAGGGACTTTGATCATACGGTGTGGATCTCACATGTTGCATTTCATTGTTTGCTGTACAGGCAGTGCTGTGGAAAAGTCTTTGTCTATCAGCCAGGCTGGAGAACTGTACGAGGAGTGGTTGGAGTTAAGAAATGGTTGCCTATGCTGCTCTGTAAAGTAAGTGACGTTTAGATAAAGTAAATGTATACACCTTATGGACAAAAGCATTAGGTCTT
Source organism: Rhinella marina (assembly GCA_900303285.1). Taxonomy (NCBI): domain Eukaryota; kingdom Metazoa; phylum Chordata; class Amphibia; order Anura; family Bufonidae; genus Rhinella; species Rhinella marina. The sequence goes on along the minus strand of ONZH01027885.1, from coordinate 66,851 downwards.
CTATATGTTACACCTACAGGAGCTTTTAGGACATCACATTCTAAGTCCATAGGCATTAATATGGAGTTGACCCCCCCTCCCTTCTTGTAGCTAAAACAGCTTCCACTCTTCTGGAAAGGATTTTTACAAGATTTTCTATAAGGTCAGACACTGATGTTGGACAAGAGGGCACGATAGAGAAGTGGGATTCATCACCCCACAGAACATGTTTCCACTGTTCCAGACTCCAGTGGTGGCATGCTTTATACCACTTCATCTGACACTTGGCATTGTGCTTGGTGATATAAGGTTTGCATCAGAGGCGTAGCTAGAACTGACTGGGCCCCACAGCAAATTTTTGTATGGGCCCCCCACACACATACACACATACATAGCTGCACTCATACACGCACTTTCCATATACATGTGCTCACCATATACATAGACACACTCATACACGCACTCTCTGCATACATGGACGGACACACTCATACACAGTCACCACATACATGGACGCACTCATACACAGTCACCACATACATGGACGCACTCATACATGCACTCTCTGCATACATGGACGCCATACACTCATACACTGTCACCGCATACATGGACGCACTCATACACTGTCACCACATACATGGACGCACTCCACATATGGATGCACCAACATGCACTCCACATACATGGACGCACTCATACATGCACTCTCCACATATATGGAAGCACTCAGACATGCACTCTCCACATACATGGATGCATAAATACACACAGTCACCACATACATGGACGCACACATACATGCACTCTCCACATATATGGATGCACTCATACATGCACTCTCCACATACATGTGCTCACTATATACATAGACACACTCATGCACGCACTCTCTACATACATGGACGCACTCATACACAGTCACCACATACATGGATGCACGCATACATGCACTCTCCACATATATGGATGCACTCAGACATGCACTCTCCACATACATGGATGCATAAATACACAGTCACCACATACATGGACGCACACATATACAATACAGATATATAGACACCCAGCTTTCCTGCTGTGCCTCTCCCCCGTGCTCTAATGCCTCTGCACTTGTGCCATGCAGGATAGCAGGGAAGCTGGATGATATCTCGTGATGTAATGTCACCCAGCTTTCCTACTGTACTGCATGTCACATGTGCAGAGACATGAGGACAGTCTGGGAAAGCTGATTATAACCCCAGTTCCCCTGACACTCACGTCACTGGTTGTGGAAATCCTACTGTTGTCCAGCATGCTCCGCATGGAAGGATCCGGCGGCAAGAATCGCGGGTAGGAAAGGGGCGGGGCTATGATAGCTCCGCCCACATCGGACCATCCTGATGCTGGGGAGAGGTGGGGGAAGTCAGCTGCTCTGACAGGGGCTGGTTTGACAAAGTACAGTGACTGCTCCCGGGCCCCTTCTGAGCTCGGGCCCCGAAGCAGCTGCTTCCCCTGCTTCCCTGGTAGCTACGCCACTGGTTTGCATGCATCTGTTTGGCCATGGAAACCCATGCCATGAAGCTCTTGGTGCACACTTGTTGTGCTGATGTTAATGCCAGAGGTGGTTTGGATCTCAGCAGTTATTGAGTCAGCAGAACATGGTGACCTTTATGCACTATGCTCCTCAGCACTTGATGACCCCACAGTATAACTTTATACAGTCCGCCACTTTATGGCTGACTTACTGTGGTTCCTAAACACTTCCACTTTGTAATAATACCACTCACAGCTGATGGTAGAATATCTAGAAGGGAAAAAAAATGAATGTAGAGACTTGTTACAATGGTGACATGCTGGAATTCGATGAACTCTTTAGAATAACCCATTCTTTCACAAATGTCCGTAAAGGTAGACTGCATGGTTAGGGCCTGGATTTTATACACCTATGGCAATGGGACTGAATGAATTTAATGTTTAAGAGGTGTGTCAGAATATTTTTCTCCATATAGTGTATCTATAACTGCCTATGGTGAATGGTATGAGACAGAGATCGCTTACTTTATTTTTTTATTTTATTCTTTTTTTTATTCTTTATTATCTTGAGAGCCACGATCAGGTATAATAATTGGTATTAAACCACTAGTATGTCAGAAAAAAATAAAGTATATGAAATGCAGTATATTGTTGTTATATGGTTACAGAAGATACTGTATACCTCAGGAGCTGTCTGCTATTCCTTTGCCCTTGGTTAATGTTCTTTCTTAGGCCTTGTTCACACTTCAGTTATTTGATCAGTTATTTCCATCAGTTATTGCGAGCCCAAACCAGTAGTGAAGCCTCCACAGAGATCAGGTATAATGGAAAGATTTCCTTCTGTTCTGTGTATTTGACCCACTCCTGGTTTTGGCTCTCAATAACTGATCAAATAACTGATGCGTGAACAAGCCCTAATCCTGTCGTATGTGTTAGATCAGGCATCCCCAAACTGCAGCCCTCCAGCTGTTGTAAAACTACAACTCCCACCATGCCCTGCTGTAGGCTGATAGCTGTAGGCCGTCCGGGCATGCTGGGAGTTGTAGTTTTGCAACATCTGGAGGGCCGCAGTTTGGGGATGCCTGTGCTAGATGAATGGCCCAAGCATGATAACCTGTTTACTGCATAGACCTGTGCGCCCTCTAGTGGACACAGCTATGCAAATGAAATATTGTGAGAACAAGTCACACAGATGAACCTATTTTATTCTGCACCTACTTCCTCTGTTACATATTACATTTCTGATCAAGGTTCATTGATTTACTATGGGTTAACAGTCTACAAACCTTTATTTAAGGGACAATGGACTAAAAGCAATAGAAAATCTAATGCAGAAGAAAGGAAAGTTTGACTACATACTGCTGGAAACCTCGGGTTTAGCAGATCCAGGTAACCAAATGAATCTGTCATTTTCTCTTGTAAAGGCTTATATAGAAGAGCTGCAGTATATGGCCATGTTTCCATACGGTAAAATACTTATGAAGAAGAATATAAATAGGTTCCCTATTTATCCCGTGCTATTTCCCCCCCCCCCATAGACTCATAGGGGTTTTCCAGCCGTTGACAATGAAGCTATGTATATTGCTAGGATTTGCAATCATTTTCTCATTGGTAAGGGTTAGGGTTTTTGGGCCCCCACAGCACCTAGAACAAAGGGGCTGCAATGCTAGGGCACAGTGCCCCTTTTGGATTTTTTCCTATATGGCATCATTCACAAACATGCAAAATTCCTGTTATAGATTTTGTCATCTGGTGACAAGGATACTGTCTGTGTTTAGAGAACCCCTTTAATTAAAGTGTAAACCTGGCCTTTTAAAGTCTTTAAGAGTTGGAGCGATCTGTACCTGATGTATGACAGACACACTCTAAACGAGACCTGATAAAATATAGATGGCGATAAGATGGTAAGGTAAAATAATCTTGCCACTTTTATTATACAGATGTAACTATCCTATAGGTACATTGTCACCCCTCACTTTACCTTAAAGGGGTTGTCCAAATTAATAAAAAAAAAAACTGGTGAAGGCAGGAAGGTGCTAAAATAACAAAATAAGTTATACTTACTGGTTCAAACCCCCTCCACTCTAGTGCTGACTCCCTGGTCCTTACATGGCTGCAGCAGTGATGTGTCCGTATACCACATTTGACCACTGCAGCCATGCAGTAGCCTCAGCGCTCTTTTACCGTATACCACTGAGGGCAGTGATTGGCTGCAGCTGACACATGCAGTAAACGCATGTCATTGTCAGCGGGGAGGATTCAAGTAGCCCCACTGGGGTGGGGGTCGGGGTGCGGAATTGGCAAGTATAACTTCTTTTACTATTCACCAGTCTTTTAGGAAAAAAAGCATGTTGTAGAGCAGGAGGAGATGAGCAGATTGATATATAGATTTGTGGAAAAAGATTCAGTAAAACTTGTATTTTATACTAGGATATGCCCCCATTGTCTTAATAGGTGTGGGTCCCACCTCTGGAACCCACACCTACAATGAGAATGGAGCGGGGAAATGAATGGAGGGCGCACTGCGCATGCGCAGTCGGCCTCCATTTCAATGGAGCTGCCGAAAATAGCCAAGCAATCGCTCGGCTATTTCTGTCTGCCCCATAGAAATAAATGGGAGCGGTGGCCGCGCATGCACAGTGCGCTCCCATTCACTTCTGTGGGAGCAGCGCTTTGTAATGGACAGACCCTGGGAAATTTGGGTTCCTCCAGGCACAGCTCTCCCCGCACCGTTCTCCTATCAGACAATAGGAGCATTTCCTAGAGAAATGCCCCCATTTTCTATGATAAGAATACCCCTTTATGGCTTTATAGTCAAGAAGGCGGTCCTATCAGTGATTGACTGACAGGCTTCCCTCTGACTGTGTATACACGGATAGCTGTCAATCACTGATAGGACCGCCTCCTTGACTGCAAAGCCCAGAATGTGCAGGTATTTAAATGTATAAATGACAAAAGTTTTAATGAATCTTTTCCCAAAAAACTACATATCAATCTGCTCAGCTCCTTGTGCTCTATTACATGCTGCCTTCAGGTCAAACATTATGTTCAGTATAACAGGTTCCCTTTAAATTAGCATATCACATTGGCCAAGCATGCATGTTTATTTCAGATATTGTTGATTGTGTCAGCCCAGTCATAGGATGCTGAAGTGACAGAATAATTTCATATCAGCATTGATTTAGAATAATGATCTTCACTTTTATAGGGAAAAAATCTTCATAAGGAAAAACGTCCTCTGTCACTTCATTACTACATTCCCCCTTTTTGCAGTAATTGATAGTAACGTGCGTCATCCCTTCACTGGTGGGACTTTAATTCTACCTTTATGGTGCTATTTGTCCTTCCCTTTGAGGAGATGGCCGTCCTCTTGTCACTAGGGATCAATCCCCATTGGCACTTCTGTTATCTTGCATTCTGAACACTGACAAGCAGGTTCCCAGCCAAATAATTGTCATGCTACAGTAATCCCTTTTAAAGGGAAAGACATTGATTTGTCCCCCGTTACTTGTAAGGTCCATTTCAGCCGAATTGGAAAACAATTAAGCTTTTTGGGAGAGAAATCAATTGGTATCAGGACACGGTCAGGTTGGGTGGCCCTTGCAGGAAGCTGCTGGAGCAGATGACAGGTATTACAATGTTGACACAAAGTGATGGTCGGAGGGGCACATGTGATCATGTCAGAAAGGCAGCTCCAGACGCCGCAGCGAGCCCCCTTCCCATCGCCTCTCATCTGTTTGGACAGGCCTGTCATTCACGTTCTTGTGATTCTTTTCAGAGAGCGCTAGAGCTATCTGCGCTGTCAGCCGTCCTCTCCCAGTGATGTTTCTGCAGAGCGACATCTTATAGCAAGTTATTGAAATACAAATGGCAGAGTTTTATTACTTACAAGAGTCCTAAAGAGGCCCCTGTCACTCCGAGCTTAGTGTGTATCGGATAAATAGGGCTCCCAGGTAAAATGCGATGTATTATAAGTAGCTTTTGAAATGTATGTAGAGTAAAATTCTATGATACTTGCTAAATATAATCCGTAGAATGCGCCAGCTTTAATATAGCAGAAAATAGCTTCAAAAATCTGTGTTTTAGTTAGGGTTGTCACCATACCAAAATTTTGATTCAATTTTGATACCATAAAAAAGTATTGCAATACTCGATACCATTCGATACCACACACACAGAAAAAAAAAAAACGCCAAAAAAGCAGCGTGCATTCCGCATTTTATGGAACATCCGGCCCATAATAGAACAGTCCTATCCTAATTTTTGGGGGGACAATGTGACTAAAAAAGCAAATCACGCAGTTTTTATTTTTTTCTGTTACGGCGTTCACCGCATAGGAGATATTTTTTATAGTTTAAAGGGTTATTCTCATTTTAAACAATGGGGGCATATCGCTAGGATATGCCCCCATTGTCTTATAGGTGACGGTCCCACCGCTGGGACCCGCACCTATTTCCAGAACGGAGCCCCCTAAGTGAATGAGGGTGCACTGCGCATGCGCAGCCGCCCTCCATTCATTTCTATGGGGCCGCCGAAAATAGCCGAGCGCTGGCTCGGCTACTTCCGTCGGCTCCATAGAAATGAATGGGAGCGCACCGCGCATGCACGGCCCGGCTCCCATTCATTTCTATGAGCGGCGCGGGGAGCTGCGCCTGGTGGTGGCCGGACCCCCGGAAACCTGGGGTCCTCCAGGCGCAGCGCTCCCCGCTCCGTTCTGGATATAGGTGCGGGTCCCAGCGGTGGGACCCGCACCTATAAGACAATGGGGGCATATCCTAGCCATATGCCCCCATTGTCTAAGATGAGAATACCCCTTTAACACCTCAGGGGTACCGCAGATCGCAGCGCCCTGTCATAGAGGCCAGGTGCCGGGTGTGTGACTCTGCGCCATGTTCTCTGATACTAGAGCAGCACACGCCATGTTCTCTTATACTAGGCTAGCCTAGTATCGGTAAAAGGCAAATCCCGGTCTCAAATCAATCAAGGTACAGAAGTATCTATTGGGGATCAATGATTCGATACCCGGTGCAACCCTAGTTTTAGTGAAAAATACCAGAAGGTTACAGACATAGAGGAGATAATCAAAATGTGCCAGAATTATGGCTTAAAGAGGTTATCCTATCATTGAGATAATAAATCAAAATCAGACATCATATAGTACATGATAACAAAGCTAGAACCAGCCCTGTACCTCACATGGATCCAGAGATCTCCCCATTCATTACTCAAAATTGTTCTGCTAGATTTCTTTCAAGCTGGCAGCTCAGGGGGTGTGTCCTTTCTCACAGGGCGTGTCCTGTCTTCTGGAGCTGGTGGTAATTGAAGGAACTGATCATGTGCTTCAATTTCAATAAGCAGGAGAGAGGAATTGCAGCGAGAACCTGACTCCTTTTCTAATGTCTATTCTAGGAAATTCTTGCGTTTGCACTGAAATAACAATTCAGAATTATATTTTCTCATAACCCCTTGTCACAGGGGTGTGTCCTCACACAGTCTGACACACTGTCCAGTGCTGCCAGTGACACTCCCTAACTGGTAACCAATTGTCAGTTAATTCATACATTTCTAGGAGAACCAGCACAATACAGAGTTATAAGAAAAGATGCTTCAGAAATGCTATATTATGGGGACTACAAGTATATACTAAAGCAGGCATGTCAGGAGAGATGACAGGTCTTCATTAAGCATCAGTCGATATCATTGGAGAGAATCCATAAGCATTCACCTCATTTTGCCTTTAGCCATATGGAACATAGACTGTTAAAGGGGTTGTCCGAGTTATGAAAAAAAAATGTATAGTACTGTAAATCTGATGGGCAGCAATATATAACTAAGTTAAGCAAGTTTTAGGCAAAAAAAATCTATATTTCCACATTTCCCTGGTTTTCTTCTGGTCTTTGTTTACCTGCAGTAATAACAATCTCTGCCCCTCCCCCTGCTCTGCAAATGCTGCCCTGAGTGACATGTCTGCTGGAATACTCAGCAGCATGTTGTATGTGTAGGACTACAAGTCCCAGCTGTACAATGACACTGCTGATACACACAGGATCTCCCCCCTACCTTCTTTGTTCTTTGCATCTCCTCCAGATCAGCTCCAGTGTCAGCTTCGTGTCTGTAGGGTGAGGAGAGCAGATCCTGTGTCTCTTTACATCTGCAGCTGCTGTTGTAAAGCCTTCAGTGTGTTCTGGCTGAAGGAGTTAATGTTTTATCTGAAAGAAACCAGGGAGAGCAGATAGCAACAGCGGCAGAGCAGGGGGGGGGACGTGGCCAGTGACGTCTAGTGTACAGGCTTGTGCACAAATACAAGATTAGCAGGGAGGCAAGCTGACATCACAGGTCATGTGACCCTGAGTGAAATCTGATAAACCAGCAGCTTTAGAAGCAGAAAGTGTATGGAAAAGCTGTTGTATTTGACTAGTTAGAAACATAGAAAGGACAAAAAAATAACTCGGACAACCCCTTTAAGGTGAAAAGACATGGTGCTCCTGGGGTCCTACTGTGCCAGAACTTGTGTGATGAGGGAAATTTAACAATCAGTATAAGACATTTTGTTTTTTGTCTTTTTGTGTGTATTTTCAGCGTATTTGTTTGAACACATTCATAGCCTCCAACTGACCCTATGTATGCCAAAATAGCCTTCTTTTGGTATATGTTTGGGTGGTACACAGTTGCATTTAAAACAATATAATATACATTCACACATCTGGAAAATGGGTCTGCATCCGTTCCGCAATTCATGACCCATTCATTTTCAATGGGGCCTCAGAAGATGCTTACAGCACACAGTGTGCTGTCCGCATCCGCACTTCCGTTCTATGGCCCCGCAAAAAAATAGAACATGCCCTATTCTTGTCCGGAGCCACGGACAAGAAAAGGCATTTCTACAGTGCCATCTAGTGGCCGGTGTTCCTGTTAAGCTGTGGACAATGGATGCAACTTTATAACACTCAGTGAAAAGGAATATGGTTCAGATGACGGTTTAATTGCTTGACTTTACGTTTTTATGTTCTTAGGTGCTGTTGCTTCCATGTTCTGGGTTGATGCTGAGCTGGGAAGTGACATCTATCTAGATGGTAAGTGCAGTAAAGGAAGATTAAAGGGGTTGTCCAAGTTTTTTGACCTCAGGATAGGTCATTAATATCAGATAGGCGGAGGTCCGACACCTGGCACCCCCGCTGATCAGCTGTTTGAAGAGGAGGCGCTCGCCGTGCCAGCGCTGCCCCTTTTCATTGTTTACCTGCTCGCCGTAACATGGGTAGTGGTGAGCAGGTGTAATTACACCTAACCGCCCCATTCGTTTCAATGGGAAGGCTCGTTCCCATACACTTGTATAGGAGCGAGCCGTTCCATTAGAAATTGATGGGACTGTTAGGTGTAATTACACCAGTTCACCGCTGCGGCTGTTACGGCAAGCAGGTAAACAATGAAGAGGATGCAGCGCTGGCACGGCGTTGGACCCATTACCCTGAGGAGAGGTGATCAATATTTTCCTCCCAGAAAACCCTTTTTAAAGTAGTGGTATTTTACCAGTAACTATGGAGAACTTTTGACGTCTCATAGGGACATGTCTCATCGGTGGTGGTCCATGCAATGTGATCTCGCTGACAGCTATAGTTGCCGTTAGGGTCATAAGTGCATGGACTCTCACCATTCAGTTCTCTATAACCTTAAATTTCTCTATTGTTCCACCGAGCCCTAATGTAGTCATGTTTTATGTAGAAAATTAAAGGTGTGTGCTACCTTTTAATATAACACAGTTTATTGAGTAGCCAGATGATTTGTATGCAACTGAGAAATGTGGCAACCAGAGTTTCTATCTAGCTTGGCAAACTGTAGGATTAGTTTTGTGATTAGCTTCCATCCTGCTTTTTTTTTGTACTGGATGAAGAAGAAAGAACTTTAGGGCTGGACTTACATGAATGGACCCTTACAAGGTAATCCTACGATACCAGTGCCAGTGTCAATATAAAACCCCAATCAAAATTAGTGGGCTCATGTTCCATTAAAGGGTTTATGCAACAATTGATGTAAAAAATGAATTCTTATAGTACATGACAGTCTCTTTCTAACATTAGAACCAGCACTGCACCTCACATAGAGAAGTCTCCCCATTTATTGCTCCATTTGTTCTGCTAGATTTATTTCAGGCTGGCAGCTCAGGGGGCAGGCATTTCTCAGGGGTGTCCTTTCTGCTATAGCTTTTATCCTTTAAGTGCCACAGCTTCTAACAGAATATACAGTTGGAGGCAGTTGAAGATTTAAACTGAGCGTGTGCGACCACTTCAGTTAGGTGGGCAAGGAAAAAGAACAAAAAACTGGTGATGCTATACAGATATATATTTTTATTGAATAACTCTACTAGTATATGGTGACTATACAAACTTTTTACTTACCTGCAATTACAAAAGTATTTAGATCCAGGTGCTGATTAGTAAAATGTAGGATATTTTGTGGCACAAGCACTTTAAGTATAAATTGAGGTTTCCAGTCTAATACATGATCCAGCATACATAGCTGGTCTTTTAAAATATCTACAGAATACAACTGTCTACATTTACATATCCTTGTGGATGTTTTTTCATGGTATGCTGTGCTGTCAGTGGATCCTCTAAAAAGGGAGCCATAGCCCAGTGTGAACAGACTTATTGAATCAAAACCATATCAGTTTTCCAGTCTTAATACCTGTATACTTTCTACAGGTATTGTGTCAGTGGTGGATGCCAAATATGCCCTGCAGGTAAGTAACCTTATAGGCTATAATTTATAATGATATAATGATAATGGGATCACATCACATTTTTGTCTTCCATTTGATGTATAAAAAGTATATGTTAAATGGAACATTAGAGTTCCATTATTTAAAAAAATGTACCAGTTGGTGTATCTTTTTTTTGCAGGACTCTGCGGGATGGAAAAGTGTAGTGTGCTACGTTTTTGCATCCTTTTTTCCCCAACGTATATGCTAAACGTTAGGGCAAAAACATGATGTGAACCCAGCCTAAGATGTCCGACAGGAAGTGGCAGCTAGAGCTACTTCCTGTCCTAGAAAGTAAAGGTGGGAGAGGTCACTACACAGTGGGTAGAATGTGTAAGGCAATAAAATAATAAGTCAAAGGAACACTAAACATGAGAAAGAACACAAAATAATATCTTAGCCCTTTCTCCCTTCACTTCTCCTCACTGCCCTATGTTTGTCTGTCAGACAACTGGCTGGAGCAGGAACCTCCCAGCTATGCCATATCTGCAGTAGGAAAAAAAAACTTCAGTAAGCTCTGTCCCTTTGTTAAATGAATTATCCCATGATTAATGTGAAAAATGAAAACTAGACATCATATAGTACATAACAATCTCTTTCTAACAAAGCTAGAACCAGCCCTGTACCTCACATGTGTCCATAGATCTCCCCATCCATTGCTCCAATTATTCTGCTACATTTATTTTAAGCTGGCAGCTTGGGGGGGTGTGCCCTTTCTCAGAGGGCATGTTGAAGGATGGAACTGAACATGTGTTTCCATCTCAGTGAGTAGTGAAATTAGAAAAAGTACAAACAGCAGGTGGAGCTATACAAATTTCATTTGAATAACTCAGTGGCTGTGCTAAATTCTTAATTACATGTGATTACAAACGTATTCAGATCCAGTTGCTGGTTTGAAAACTGTAGAATATTATTTGTAGGACAACCCCTTTATGCCCCACCCCTCAGCTGCCTTCTACCCCAAGATGGAGCAGAAAAGCTGTGTTAACCCTTGTGTTCTCTGCTCTGTTTCTACAGGACTGTGTCAGGAACACGCAGACAATGGGAGGCAGCCATATTTGTTTATGGGGGTCTAGATTTATGGGGTCATTTACTAAACTGGTGTAAAGTAGAACTGGCTTAGTTGCCCATAGCAGCCAATCAGATTCCACCTTTCATTTTCTAAAGGAGCTGTGAAAAATGAAAGGTGGAATCTGATTGGTTGCTATGGGCAACTAAGCAAGTTCTACTTTACACCAGTTTGATAAATGATCCTCTTGGTGTTTTTACATTACATTTTTCCTCATACAGAATGAAAGAGTCCTGAAGGTTATGACATGGAATGTTCCCATTAGTGAAATATTTTCTTAGTTATATATGTTAGTTATTGTATTTATTATATGTATTCTTCATAAGGTTCCTCAGTAGTTAATCCCAAGGTGGAAAAAATAATGCTGATGGCTAGGGCTGAAACGATTCATCGAGGTACTCGATGAATTCGACACAGAAAAATCCTCGATGCAAATTTTCTGCATCGAGGATTCGTTTGTGTCACGTGACCACAGAGCGGGAGTAAAATTACTTCCGCTCTGTGGTCTCCGCCGGCTGCAGCAGTTAACAGGTTATACTTACATGAACTGTAGAAGCGCCTTCGTACACGCCCCGGCTCTTCCATGGTCCCGCGCTGCACTTTGACCCGACGTCACACTGCGTCATGACGCAGTGTGTACGTCAGGAACGATGTGCAGCGCGGGACCATGGAAGAGCCGGGGCGTGTACGGAGGCGCTTCTACAGGACATGTAAGTATTACATCTTAACTGCTGCAGGGGAGAACTGATGGTGGGGGAGGACTGAACCTTGAGGCACTGAGGGGGGGCAAGCTGGTGGCACTGAGGGGGGGCAAGCTGGAGGCACTGGGGGCAAGCAGGAGGCACCTGGTGGCACTGGGGGGCAGGCTGGAGGCACCTGGTGGCACTGGGGGGCAGGCTGGAGGCACCTGGGGGCAGGCTGGAGATACTGGGGGGCAAGCTGGAGGCCCTGGGAGGCAAATTGGAAGCACCTGGTGGCACTGGGGGCGCAAGCTGGAGGCACTGGGGGCATACTGGGGAGCAAGCTGGAGGCCCTGGGGGGCAAACTGGATACACCTGGTGGCCCTGGGATGGTGGAACTGTGGGGCCCTTGATGGCACTGGAGGGCAAGCTGATGGCACTGGGGAGCAAGCTGGTGGCATCTTATGGCAATGGGGGGGGGGGCACATGAAGGCACTTAGGGGCAAGCTGGAGGCACTGGGAGGCAAGCAGGAGGCACCTGGTGGCACTGGGGGGCAAACTGGAGGCACCTGGTGGCACTGGGCCGGGCAAACTGGAGGCACCTGGTGGCACTGGGGGGCAAGCTGGAGGCACAGGGGCCTGATGGCACAGGGGAGCTGATGGCATTGGGGGTAACTAATGACATATAGGACTGATGGCACGGGGGGGGGAGGTCTGCTGACTTAGAAAGGTAAACGTTCTTTTAATTAGCTATTTCTTATTAGAGTACTCGATTAATCGTTGGATTAATCGGTAGATTACTTGATTACTAAAATAATCGTTTACTGCAGCCCTACTGATGGCAAAGTCTTAAAAGTTGAACACCCTTGTCAGCCTCTTAAAACCCATCAGATCCTATAACTCTCAATCATGAGTAAATTGGAATTCTGTCATCAGAAGAGAACTCCTCAGAGCTTAGCTGCCGTAGAGAGAAGTAACTTTCCACTTTCCCGCAGTAGATTTGCTAGCTCGTTCAATTCCTTTGGCTGTATGTCTTGACCTCCATAGCTGAATAGCGCTGGGTTTCTCTCAAGCCAATACAAGCAGTGACAGTAGAACAATACAGAGCAATTTAGAGAGTGTCATGCTTCACAGACCTGGCTCACCACAGGCCACTCCGAGAGACGTCGCTGTATCACCACATAGCCAAATTGAAACTGAAGTGGTAATTGATATCATGGGCGATCACTCTAATGAGACTGTCACCCACGGATCTGAAATATTTATTTTTTCATCATGGACAAATGATTGGACAACATGACATGACAGTTGTCTTCTTACCAGAGCTGACGTGCAAAATTAACATATCTTTTATTTTCTTTTGTTGATGGGTAAATTCTGTTCATCGGGGCCAGTTTTACACAAGAAACCTTTGAGGAGCTAACTATTTTAGAAGGTGTATATGCATGCAAATATTTCCTATATAGTACATGCTGTACATCAGCACTCCTGGGTTGTAATCCAGGTTAGATTAGCATACATACCGTGGTGCTTGAAGCCATTAGAAGTTTCCATATTTCTGCATAAATTTGACCTAAAACTACATCCGATTTTCAGTCCTAAAATTAGATAAAGATAACCAAATCAAATAAATGAGCCAACAATATTAGACTTGGTCATTTATTGAGAAAAATGATCCACTGTCATATGTTTGTAAGGGGCAAAAGTATGTGATTAGCAGATAATTTGAAGGTGAAATTAGTCAGGTGTTTTCAATCAATGGAATGACAATCAGGTGTGAGTGGGCGACCTGTTTTATTTAAAGAACACATATATCAAAGTCTAATGTTTGGGGAAGTGAATCGTGGCACAAACAAAGGAGATTTCTGATGACCTCAGAAGAAGAGTTGTTGATGCTCATCAGGCTGCAAAATAGTTTGGACTCCACCAATCCACAGTGATTGGTACAGGGAGGAGGAGACGCCGGGGTTTCTCGGTGGGTGTCTCCTTCTCCCTGGCTGTGCCGCAGTCTTCTGTGATTGGACTGCGGCACAGCCAGCTGTCTGTACGTAACAATTTTTACATTCTATCCTTATTGTGGTTGAAATTATCCCATCATGAACTAGTGAGCTTGTCCTGCTTTTATGCTCCTACACAACAGCCAATGTAAGCACACACTGCTGCAGTGTAAAGCATGAAGGAGAGACAGAAACAGCCTGAGAACATTATTAGACAGGGTCTGTTTCAGATTGCTTCACACTTTATTGGTAACTAACATTGCTATGCAGCGTTCACAGATCACAGGTGTGCCCCAATGAAGTAGAAAAGTTACAGGAAAACTCAATTTAGTTAACATGGTGTTCATGGGCATTCTACCTCTTATATGTGTGATAGTAGTTTATGCTGTTCTTGAAGACATCTGTGATTGTAAATTCAGACACTGTCTCTTTAAATGATTTTAAAGCACTTACTGGAAGACAAACCAGAGGGTCTTATAAATGAAGCTGCTAGGTAAGTGAATATCTGCCTTTATATCTTGCTGTACATGATAAAACTGTATTGTCAGGATAGGGGTCCAGTTTTAGCATCATTTTAAACTGACGTATGCTCCAATGAGTTCAGCGGATTGGTGGCCATGCTTGTGCACAACCGTCTCCAATGAAGTCTATGGAAGCTAAAAGGGTATTCTGGATGGCATTAACTGTTAGACTGGTGGAAGTCCAACCGCTAGGACCCCTTACTGATCATGACAACAGTGATCCTGTGCCCCCAGATGGATGAAGAGGCTGGTTGAGCATGCATACTTCCTCTCCATTCATCTCTATGTGACTGCTGGTGATAACCGAGTATAGCACTTTGCTATCTTCAGCAGTCCTATAGACTGGAGCAGTGGTGCCTATGCTCAACCATAGCTCTATTTAAATGGGGGACACAGGACCAGTGGATAGGGACAACTAACGGGAATACCCATTTAAGGAAATAACTGATTGCTGCTTGCTTGGCTCTTTCCATAATTCCTATAGATGTCAAAAGAAAGGCCACACAAACTGAGCCACCTCTGCCACTCAGTAGAGCATGTGAGAGGACCCCAGGGTGGGACTTTCATCTATTAGGCATTTATGACATATCCTGTGAATATGTCAGAAATGCTTAAATGATCACTATACTTTCAGAGAACTTTGCCTAAATCAATAGTACAGGTGAATATAAGAAACTTTGTAGTATAAAACCCTCTGATATGATATATTACAAAGTTTCTTATGTGCACCTGTAATATTACTTCTATTTATGTTGAAAATACAGTGATTATTTAACCCCTTAATAATAAAATAGTTTTAACCTTAAAAACAAAGACATTTTTTTCTTTTTTGCTTCCTTGCATTCCATCAGCCCTAACTTTGTTTAGCTACGTAGCTACTATTTGTGGCCTTATATTTTTAAGGTAGCTATTTTTTGGCATCAAATTCGATAATTGTATGGTAGAATTTAGTTTATATGAATTTTTTAGTATAAATGAATTTCTAAAAAAAGAATTCCTCCACTGTTTTTTCTGTTTCTATTTTCTGCTGTTTACCTTTAAAATGAAAGAGGTGAAATTAGATCTCCTGCTCTCCCTGCCCACCTACTTGATGATTGGCATATCTTTCCTAGGAAAAAAACTAAGGAGAAAATGGCCAATCATCAGCAGGGAGAGCAGGAGCTCAGAAGTAACTATGACTCTATTTCATGCTCGCACTTCATTTATTATAAAGGTGGTACTTTTAGCTCATGTGTGACACACCTCTGAAATCAACATGGCTGTCACCACTTTATGCTGCCCTCAGTGGGTGTATAGATGAGAGTCCATGTGACCTGTAAGCTTGGCTTTACTTACATTGTATTTCACAGACAGAACCCAAAGCTTTTCTGTACAGCGTTGTCTTTCAAATTTTACGTAGCCTTATTCCAAATTTTTTTCAATGTTAGCTATTCAGCAGAAGCCAGTACTATGCCATAGTTTGTTCCATATTCGTAAACAATAAAAAATATACAAACATTTAATTTTTTTATCGCAGGCAGGTAGCACTGGCGGATGTGATCATTATCAACAAAACTGATTTAGTCTCAGTTCAAGAACTGGACGATGTGAGATCTGTTGCCAGGTAAATATAAAAATGCTTTCTTCTTTGTTGCAGTGCCAAAATATAGCATGAAACACCTGGTGTACAGGGTGGGCCATTTATATGGATACACCTAAATAAAATGGGAATAGTTGGTGATATTAACTTCCTATTTGTGGCACATTAGTATATGGGAGGGGGGAAACTTTTCAAGATGGGTGGTGACCATGGGGGACATTTTGGATCCAACTTTAGTTTTTTCAATGGGAAGAGGGTCATGTGACACATCAAACTTATTGAGAATTTCACAAGAAAAACAATAGTGTGCTTGGTTTTAACGTTACTTTATTCTTTCATGAGTTATTTACAAGCTTCTCTTTGTTTACAGCCATTGACATGTCACAGAGGTTAACACATGAGGAGCGGATAGAAATTGTGTTGATGTCTGGTGAACGCAGTACCCGGGTCATTGCAGCAGATTTCAATGCAAGACACCCTACGAGACCACCCATCTCCCATGCTACAGTTAACAAACTGCTTGCCAAGTATCGTGAAACTGGTTCAGCGTTGGATTTGCCAAAATGTGGACGCATGAAAACTGTCACTAATGAAGAAACATCAGTGTGCAAATTCAGTGTGCCGATCTGGGTCATCCTCGTTGAGATGCTGCAGCAGCTGGAGTTTGTAAGAGTGCCATTTGTGAGTAGCTAATATCCGCCAAAGGGATGTTCGACTGATGCCACTCTCCAGTGACATGCGGCGAGTGCTACGCTGTGGGTCTTGCTGAATGAAGCTAGGACAGCCACTGATGTTTCTTCATTAGTGACAGTTCTCATGCGTCCACATTTTGGCAAATACAACGCTGAACCAGTTTCACGAAACTTGGCAAGCAGTTTGCTAACTGTAGCATGGGGGATGGGTGGTCTCGTAGGGTGTCTTGCATTGAAATCTGCTGCAATGACCCGGGTACTGCATTCACCAGACATCAACACAATTTCTATCTGCTCCTCATGTGTTAACCTCTGCAACATGTCAATGGCTGTAAACAAAGAGAAGCTTGTAAATAACTCATGAAAGAATACAGTAACGTTAAAACCAAGCACACCATTGTTTTTCTTGTGAAATTCTCAATAAGTTTGATGTGTCACATGACCCTCTTCCCATTGAAAAAACTAAAGTTGGATCCAAAGTGATCGACTTCACAATGGCCGCCATGGTCACCACCCATCTTGAAAAGTTTTCCCCCTCCCATATACTAAATTGCCACAAACAAGATGTTAATATCACCAACCATTCCCATTTTATTTAGGTGTATCCATATAAATGGCCCACCCTGTAGTATAGCAGGGGTGGCCTACTTACTATTTTTGTTGGAGTCCTAAAATGGCTTGCTGTTGTTCAGGAGCCTCAAGTATGTAAAATGTAAGCAAGTGCCAAAGAAATCTACTAGGTAAAATAGTACTTGCTGTACTTTAAAGGGGTTTTCTAGTTTGCATCAGCATCCTTTAAAATTGTCATTTATGAAGGTAGCTGATATTTTGCAATGCATTTCATTTACCTTTGTTGCTCCTGGGTTGTGGGGTCACATGACCATGTCCATGCAGCGTTTTCCTATTTCCTGTGATGTTATGTCCATGGGCATCAAAGTAGCAACAGGGGCTGTTAGGGGAGTGTCTATGTAACTAGCTGGGTGGGAGGAGCTATAAACTAGCTGGGTATTGTTAGGGACAGTGATAGGGGAGTGTCTATATAACTAGCTGGTGTGGGGAGCTATAAACTAGCTGGGTGTTGTTAGGGACAGTGGTAGCGGAGTGTCTATGTAACTAGTTGGATGGGAGGAGCTATAAACTACCTGGGTGTTAGGGACAGTGATAGGGGAGTGTCTATATAACTAGCTGGTGGGAGGAGCTATAAGCTAGCTGGATGTTGTTAGAGTTGGAGCTGTGGAAGAGAAAGAAGTGCATCATAGGTTTAGTTGGATACAGCAACAGTGAGTGCTACATACAAGATGGAAACAAAACAGATAGTAACATAGTAACATAGTTTATAAGGCCGAAAAAAGACATCTGTCCATCCAGTTAGGCCTGTTTTCCTACAAGTTGATCCAGTGGAAGGCAAAAAACCCTGCAGTGGCCAATAACGACAGCGGCATCTAAGAGCTCCCTCAATCGGGCATCGGCACCCTGCAGTGTATGCCCATCGGGCAGTGCCTCCCGGCGCAGCCTGATCAGTATAGTTCTGACAGTATAATACACTGTACTAAGGTTGTCACGATACCAAAATTTTAATTTGATTTCGATACCATAAGAGTATTGTGATACTCGCTACCAGTCGATACCATGTAAAAAAAATAAAACATTATGGGCCGCATTTTATGGAACATCTGGCCCATAATAGAACAGTTCTATCCTATTTTTTGGAGGGACAAGGTGACAAAAAAATGGTGAATTGCAAGTTTTTTTTTTGTTTTTTTTTTCCTGTTACGGCGTTCACCACATAGGAGATATTTTTTAATATTTTAATTGTTCTGACTTTTTCGGATGTGGCAGTACCTAATATGTTTATTTAATTTTTATTGTTTACATATTTTATATGTAAAATTGGGAAAGTAGGTGATTTAAACTTTTAATATTTTGGTAGTGTTTTTTTTTTTTTTACCTTTTTTTTTACATTTTTATTTAAAAACTATTAGACCCCCCTTAGGGGACTGGAACCCTTGTCCTGTTCACCCTAATAGAGATCTATTATGGTGAACAGGATTTTACACTCTCCTCGCTGCCCTGTGCTTTGTGCACACAGCAGCAGGGAGCTTACCGCGGCAGCCATGGAAAGCTTCAGTTGCGTCCTGGCTGACATGGTAACCGACTGGAGCCCCGCGATTACACTGCTGGGGCTCTGATCCGAAGCTGCCACTACCAGCAATGAAAATACTAAGGAGGAAGGGAGGGGACCCTGTCGCCACTGCCATCAATGACTATAATACTGAGGAGGGGGGGTGCACTGTGCCACCAATGAAGATAATAAAGTTGGTGGGGGGGGCTGTTGTCCAATGCATATAATTAACCTCTTAATCCGGGTGCCGACTGTGTGATGGAGTCTGCACCCGCCGTAAAAAACTCTGAAGCAATATTGCTGTTTTTTTCCCTTCCCCCCTCCAGTAAGAGTTAATAAAAGTCAATAAGTTATGTGTATCACAAAATGGTTTTGAAAACACAAGCTCTCATACAGCTACCATGACAAAAAAATAAATGTTTTCAGGGGTTAATAACGCCCCTATTTGCACTACATAGGAAACTTGTCATCCCGATGGTACTGGCTTGTGTCATATGAGCTACTTTCCAGTTCTGAAGTAGATTACCTAATCAGATGGAGGTGCAGATATTACTAATGCAGCCCAACTGCTGATAAAGAGCATTTCTATAGAAATGCAAGTATATTTAGCCATCTTCCAATGGAATAAGATAATAAAGTGACTTGTCATCCCAGAATGACCGAAATTACAGTGAGGAAAAAAGTATTTAGTCAGCCACCAATTGTTCTCCCACTTAAAAAGATGAGAGAGGCCTGTAATTGACATCATGGGTAGACCTCAACTATGAGAGACAGAATGAGAAAACAAATCCAGAAAATCACATTGTCTGATTTTTAAAGAATTTATTTGCAAATTATGGTGGAAAATAAGTATTTGGTCACCTACAAACAAGCATAATTTCTGGCTCTCACAGACCTGTAACTTCTTCTTTAAGAGGCTCCTCTGTCCTCCACTCATTACCTGTAGTAATGGTACCTGTTTGAACTTGTTATCAGTATAAAAGACACCTGTCCACAACCTCAAACAGTCACACTTCAAACTCTACTATGGTTAAGACCAAAGAGCTGTCGAAGGACACCAGAAACAAAATTGTAGACCTGCACCAGGCTGGGAAGACTGAATCTGCAATAGGCAAGCAGCTTGGTGTGAAGAAATCAACTGTGGGAGCAATAATTATAAAATTGAAGATATACAAGACCACTGATAATCTCCCTCGATCAGGGGCTCCATGCAAGATCTCACCCCGTGCGGTCAAAATGATCACAAGAACTGTGAGCAAAATCCCACAACCACACGGGGGGACCTAGTGAATGACCTGCAGAAAGCTGAGACCAACATAACAAAGGCTACCATCAGTAACACACTACGCCACCAGGGACTCAGATCCTGCAGTGCCAGACGTGTCCCCCTGCTTAAGCCAGTATATATCCGGGCCCGCCTGAAGTTTGCTAGAGAGCATTTGGATGTTCCAGAAGAGTATTGGGAGAATGTCATTTGGTCAGATGAAACCAAAGTAGAACTGTTTGGTAGAAACACAACTCGTTGTGTTTGGAGGACAGTGAATGCTGAGTTGCATCCAAAGAACACCATACCTACTGTGAAGCATGGGGGTGGCAACATCATGCTTTGGGGCTGTTTCTCTGCAAAGGGACCAGGACATGAGAGAATGAATGGGGCCATGTATCATGAAATTTTGAGGAAAAACCTCCTTCCATCAGCAAGGGCATTGAAGAGGAAACATGGCTGGGTCTTTCAGCATGACAATGATCCCAAGCGCACCTCCAGGGCAACGAAGGAGTGGCTTCGTTAGAAGCATTTCAAGGTCCTGGAGTAGCCTAGCCAGTCTCCAGATCTCAAACCCATAGAAAACCTTTGGAGGGAGTTGAAAGTCCGTGTTGCCCAGCGACAACCCCAAAACATCACTGCTCTAGAGGAGATCTGCATGGAGGAATGGGCCACCATACCAGCAACAGTGTGTGCCAACCTCGTGAAGACTTACAGAAAACGTTTGACCTCTGTCATTGCCAACCAAGGATATATAACAAAGTATTGAGATGAACTTTTGTTATTGACCAAATACTTATTTTCCACCTTAATTTGCAAATAAATTCTTTAAAAATCAGACAATGTGATTTTCTGGATTTGTTTTCTCATTTTGTCTCTCATAGTTGAGGTCTACTTATGATGTCAATTACAGGCCTCTCTCATCTTTTTAACTGGGAGAACTTGCACAATTGGTGGCTGACTAAATACTTTTTTTCACCACTGTATGACAGTTAAAAAATAAGGTAATAAAATAGTTAAAGGGAATCTGTCACCTCTGGCAAGCCCTATTAAATACAAGAGAAACGAGGGAGATGAGGCTGAGACTCTTGGCCCCTCCTTTCCCCACCTCCTACCCATGACTACCAGGTTTCTTTTATGTTACTCATAGGAGAGAAGCCTACAGGTCATGGGCAGGAGGCGGGGGAGGGCAGTGCCAGGAGTCTCATTGGACTCATCTCTCTCATAGCACTAGCACAGGTTGTGAACCCTGGCCTGTCAATAGTGTAAAAATACTGAATACTAGCCCACAAGTGACAGCCTACTGAAAACAGTGAGGGCAGCATAGTACAGGTGACAGGTTCCCTAAAAATTTGATAATTTTTTTGCTTTTAAAGGCTCACACCTCATTAAATGTAGAAGTGAACCAGGTGTATTAGTTTTTTTTATATGCAAATAAGCTGTTAAGTTCACAGAGAGCCGGGCCCAAGCCACTCCATGCATCCTTGCTATTTACCTTCTGCCAGTCTCTCCCTCTCCTTCTTGATTGACATGGCCGGACGAGATGACCTCAGAAACCCGGTCCTTTCAATCAGGACTAGAGATGAGCGAACGTGCTCGTAACGAGCACTGTAGCGCTCGGCTCCCCTGCGCTCGCATGGGCGCAGGCATCCGCTTCCATCGGGTGAGGAGGACGGAAGCGGATGCCTGCACCCATGCGAGCGCAGGGGAGCCAAGCGCTACAGTGCTCGTTACAAGCACGTTCGCTCATCTCTAATCAGGACGCAGAGGAAGGATACAAGGGTGAACACTGTAAAAGCTCAGTTACATAGTACCAAGAATTTCCATTATATATTTCATGTGTATGTATTTATGACTTATATTTACTGTACCTTCATTTATTTTCCAGGTCAATAAATGGACTTGTGAAAATTTTGGAAACTCAAAGATCTAGGTATTGATTTAGTTAATTCAACATATATACATGTTTTCTATGCAATATATTTTTGTGTAGATGTGTGGTATGCATTTCACACAATCTTAGGGTTTTGTTATCTCACAGTTTTGAAATGAGTGCCTAAGCCTGGATTTGACTGGATATCTGTATAAAATTCTACAAAAAAACCTGAATATTACAGCATTCCAGAATTGGTTTCAGTGAAACATGGCTGGCTCTTTATTCACCCATATGTGTGCAAAATTTCAGCTCATGTACAGCCTTCAGACCCTTTCACTTTTTTACACTTTTTTTGTGCTACCTTGTGCTAAAATAAAAAAAAGGTTGTTTTCTCCCATCGTTCTGCACTCAATAACTTAGAATGAGAAAGTGAAAAACTAATGTTAGAAATCTGCTAATTTATTGATAAGGAAAAATATCGTACTGACATAAGTATTTAGACCCTTTCCTCAGTATTTAGTTGAAGCTGATTACAGCCTCCAGTCTTCTTGGGTATGATGCCACAAGGTTTGAACACCTGGATATGGGGATTTTCTGCCATTATTCTTTGCAGATCCTCTCAAGTTCTGTCAGGTTGGATGAGGTCTGTCTGGGGACAGCCATTTTGATGACTTTCCAGAGATGTTCAATTGGTTTTATTAGTGCTCTGTTTGGGTCATTCACAGAGTTGTCCCTAAGCCACTTCTGTGTTGTCTTGGATGTGTTTTGTTGGAATATGAACCGTTGGCTCAGTCTGAGGTCCAGAGCACTCTGAATCAGGTTTTCATTAAGAATATCTCTGCTTTACACTATTCAGCTTTCCCTCAATGCTGACCATTCTCCCTGTCCCAGCCGCTGAAAAACACCCTAACATCATGATGCTGCCACCACAATGTTTCAGTGTAGAAATGGTTTTGGGCAGTGCCTAGTTTCCTTCAAATATGACGCTTAAAATTGAAACCAAAAAGTTCAATCTTGGTTTCATCAGACCAGAGAATCTTGTTTATCACAGTCTGAGAGTCCTTCAGGTGCATTTTTACACGTTTTCACATGTCTTTTACTGAGGAGAGGATTCTTTCTGGCCACCCTGCCATAACATCCAAATTGGTGGAGTGCTGGTTGACCTTTTTGAAAGTTTCTCCTATCTGTACAAAGGGTCTTTACAGCTCAGCCAGAGTGACCATTGGGTTATTGGTCACCTCTCTTACTAAAGCCCTTTTCTTCCGATTACTTAGTTTGGCGGCCATCTCTATGAAGAGTTTTGGTTGTTCTAAACTTCTTCTTCTAAACTTCTTTGTGTTCCTCATATCTGTGCCTCCACACAGTCTTGTCTCTGATCTCTACAGGCAGTTCCTTCCTCCCCATGGCTTTGCATTGTCAGCTGTGAGAACTTATATAGACAGGACTGTGTCTTTCCAAATTATTTCCAATCAACTGAATTTACCACGGATAGACCCCAATCAAGATGTAGAAACATCACGAAGATGAAAGTATATACTGTGAAACCACTGCCCAGAATATGTATTGTAAAGAGAAGGTACGGGCTAGTCTGCTTCTGCGTGAGATTTGGCAGAAGGAAAGTGTGACGTCAGATGGAGAGGGGAAGGACTTCAGAGAGCAAGGTTGAGGGGCTGGGATTGGGCACTTTGAAAGAAGGTAAATTCCCAGCTGGGCACTTGGTGCCTCATTTGCATATCAAACAAAGTTCATTTTCTGATTGATTAAATACTAGGTTATACATTCATGAGAACAATGCACAATGGCGATGTTAATCTGATGGAAAGGTATCTATTGAAAGGTTTATTTATTGTGCATGCAGTGCTGTAGCAGTCTGCCACTTCACTAGTGGAGCCTCTAATCCCAATGCATCCTGTGCATGTATTGTTTATAATCTTGGTAAATCAGTACCCTGCTGGCATGAATTTCAAGAGTTTATATCAATTTTAATCCTGGCTGTCATGTCCACTTACACGGCACACTTCCATGCTCTTTCTGAGTCTTTAACTTGAAATCAATGTATCTAATGCCTCATTATTGCTCTATGTCAATAGCATTCCCTCTGTATTTAAGAAGTGCAAGCTGCGTGAAAAGCAATTTTCTAATTAAACCTGCTGGATAAAGACTGAAGATTACATACAGAGCATCATGCTAGAAGAAATAGCTTGAATATTTCTTACTGTCCTAGCATCAGCCATAGGTCGACTAACATGGACTTCATTTTGTTTGTTTTCCAGGGTGGACCTAGCAGAAATTTTAGATTTACATGCGTTTGACAGTTTGTCTGGGAAGAGGTAATATACAGTATGTGTAATACATTTTTCGTTCTTTCTTTTACAGGAGATTATTTTACTAAAGTACAGAGATTCTCAGTACCCACATCAGTCCCTGTCCACACAGTGCTGACAGTCTGATTTCCCTATATCACACACATACGCTAGGACCTGTTAAACTGACCAGCCTGGGAAATATGACCCATGTGTCAGCCACATCTCCTGGGCTGACGGCTGCTTCCCTGACTCTAATTGAGTGAATCATAGTGGTTGCGGACAAGAATAGGACATGCTCTATCTTTTTTGCTGGGCCGAGGAATGGAACAATGGATGCGGTTAGCAAGTGGTGTGCTGTCCACATCTTTTACGGCCCATTGAAATGAATTACGGAACGGATGCGGATCCATTTATACAGTTGTGTGATTGCATCCTACCTGGACAGTGATACAGTTGAATACTGTGGCTGGCACAGGAGACCATGGCTTCCTTCCCCGCCTGTGGCCTGCATTGTATATGGTATGGCTGAGCCTGCCTACTTTTTGGATGGACCTCTTTTAGTTTTTTCCAGGGTAACTTTAACCCTTACACTTCCAGCGCCGTACATGTACGGCGCTGGGGCGATGCGGGCACATGGCGCCCGCTCGCAAATGCGGCGGGCGTCATGGCCGGCAAGTCTCTGCTGTTTCTAACAGCAGAGACTTGCCGCTACTTACTAGATCGGCGGCGTCTTCCTGGGCGTTTAGATGCCGTGATCGCACGTGATCACGGCATCTAGTTGCATCTGAACCCGGAAGCGTTCGCTTCCGGGTGGTGTACGGACACCCCGTGTGGCCAATCGGGGTGTCTGTACACCATATGAAAACTGTAATCCTCGCTGGTGAGGATTACAGTTTTCAAAGTGCAATTCTTATTCTGGCCACTAGATGGCAGGCCAGGATAAGAGATGAGCAATTCTTGGATTTCTGAGTCTAGAAAATCCCTGATTGCTCATAAAGAAAAAAAAAAAGCCACAATATATCAGCCCATATTTGAGCTTTCAAATAGTAAAAAAAAATGTTAAAAAATAAAAAAGATATAAAAGTTAAAATCACCCCCCTTTCCGTATAATTAAAAAATAAATACCTAAATAACAATAAATATAGACATCATGGGTATCACCGTGACCGAAAACGCCCGTACTTTTAAAATATAAAAAAAAAAATTCCAATACGGCGAATTGTGTGGCGGAAAAAAGCGTCCAAATGGTGATTTGCCGTTTTTTGTTGCTTTTCTTTTCTAAAAAAAATTAAATAAAAAGTGATCAAAAAGTCATACACACCCCAGAATGGTATCAATAAAAACTTCAGATCGTCCCGCAAAAAATGAGCCCCCATACAGCTCTGTGCACATAAATACCAAAAAGTTATAGGGGTCAAGATTTGACAAGGAAAAAAAAAAAAAAAAAAAAGGGCAACTTTCTAATTATTTTATCACTATCAAAACGCAGGAAAAACTATACATATTAGGTATTGCCGGATTCGTACTGACCAGTAGAATGAAAGTAACGGGTCAGTTTTAATGCACATCGAACGCTGTAAATAAGAAACCCGTAGAACTGTAGCGGAATAGCGTTTTTTTTGCAATTTCACCTGATTTGGAATTTTTTTCCCGCTTCCCACTACACCATATGCAATATTAAATGGTGGCGTTGGAAAGTACAACTTGTCCTGCAAAAAACAAGCCCTCATACAGCTATGTGAACAGAAAAATAAAAGAGTTATGGCTGTTTGAAGGCAGGGAGCGCAAAACGAAAATGCATAACCGGAAAAAACCTCCGGGAGTGAAAGGGTTAAGTTGCCAGTCCGCCCCTGGTTAATATCTGATGGCGTATCTATTGTAGTGTGCTCACATCATTCATGTGAGTACAGTACAACAGACCCACTATCAGATATGAACTGACGGTATCATAAATCACTATGATACAGTCAGTTAGGGTCAGGGGAGCTGCAGTTGGCCCAGTATCTCTTGACGCTGTTGCAGCTATAATCTGAAAACAGTGGGAGGTAGATTCAACATGGCTGGCAACTTTTTTTTTAACACAGAATCCATACCAGATTCTGTCAGAAAAAAGCTCAGAATAAGCTTTGGTAGGTTAGATGAGCTGTGGGATGACAGCTAGCTCAATGGAATATGTAATAGGGTGCTTTCACACATAGTTTTTAGTGGCACCAGCTTCAGATGTTAGCTGAAGACCTATGAAATATGAAATGCAGGACACACACAGGTAGATTATTAAGACTGGTGTAAAGAAAACCGTGCTTAGTTGCCCATAGCAACCAGATTCCACCTTTCATTTTCCACAGCTCCTTTGGAAAATAAAAGGTGGAATCTGATTGGTAGCTATGGGTAACTAAGCCAGTTTTCCTTTACACCAGTTTTGATAAATCTCCCCAACAGTTTTTTTTATGTCTTTCTGCCCTCTTTTTTAAAAAAAAAAAAAAAAAAAAAGCAGCATGCTGTAGCTCTGATGTATTTTTTCAGGTATTTTTAGTAGGAAAAGGAAAAAAAATCCAGAAAAAAATGCAGTTCACATAGCAATTTAGAAGAAAATTGCCACAAAAAAGCACCACAAAATCTGCAGCAAGCAATGCAGATGCTGTAGAAAAAAATGCATGAGCATATATTCTAATGTATATTTACTGTTATTGAAAAAAGCCAGTACCAAATTCATGTGTGTAAGGAACGAGGGCTAAAAAACAGATTAAAATCGCTCTGGCCACCAAATAAATGGAGCAGCACAGCATTTACAGGGCGCCATGGGAGGCATTTATCAAGCCTGCACTATAGAATTCTGGCATGAAAGAGTCACAAAAGTAGGGCTTTGTGACTTCTTGTGCTCACTTGCACAAAAATTTGCCACATTTTGCATTTTTACACTATTCAGGGCTCGTTCACATCAGCGTTATGCTTTCCGTTTGTGTTTTCCGTTATAACATGGTTATAACGGAAAATAACGGAAACCATAAGACGGAAGTCAAAACGGAAGCCTTTAGAGGCATTCCGTTTTAATCCGTCATAATAGAAGCCTATGAGAATCATAACGGATCCATTTGGTTCCCGTTATGCAAAACGGAAAACAAAGTCCTGTCGACAGGACTTTGTTTTCCGTTCAGCATAACGGAACTCAGACGGATCCGTTATGATTCTCATAGGCTTCTATTATGACGGATCAAAACGGAAGCCTCTAAAGGCTTCCGTTTTGACTTCCGTCTTATGGTTTCCGTTATTTTCCGTTATAACCATGTTATAACGGGAAACACAAACGGAAAGCATAACGCTGATGTGAACCCACCCTCACTCTGTTTTGAAAAGTGGGTGCGTTTAATTATGTTAATGGTTTTCACTCTAGATATACGCCGACATGTGTCACGCGACAATTTTTATTTTAATGATAGTCTATGGTGTCACACTGCGACAACTAACATACTGCGACACGACAGTAGCAAAAAATCCACCCAAGATGGATTTTTCTGCGCCTAGGCCATGTGACCAATAAACATGACGTCACTTAAGCTAAGTTGTGAGAAGGCTGTGATGCTCCTGCAAGTGCCGGTGCCTTCTCAAATGGTTGATCGGCAGAGGTCCCAGGTGTCGGACTCCCACTATCCAGAGGATAGGCCATCAGTATAAAAGTCTTGGAAAACCCCTTTAAAGATGCACCAAATTTATGAAGCATTGATACCTTTTAGCACAAATTATGACTCCTGCAAAACTGGCTTTAGAAATTCCTGATAAATCTCCTCCCACGTGCACAAGTATTCAGCAATTTGTATCTTAATATAGTATTACTTATTATCTACTGTAGTTCCAGCTAATAGTGTGCTAAATGTCTTTATCACACATGTGCTCTGTGTGGGAGAGGTACTTTAAAATACATAGGCATGATTCAAAAAATGCGACACAGTAACATACATAGTGTGAAGAAATAAAAACTTTCAGTTATAGCAAAACACTGAATATACCCAAGAAACATTCCTAAGCAGACAATCTAACCCTTCATGATGGGATTTGCAGCTAAATATTGTCTAATAGATTTGGAGAATCCCCTCGCCTGCAGGGGGCTGGCAAGGACTTCAAAACGAAACATCTGCAAGGACTAAGCAGATCTGCGAGGGGTAAATTGGTAACAGTGGGTTTAAAAGAAGGGAGGGAAAGTGTATGTGTAGACAAGCTGCTGGAGTGAAAGGCGCTCTGCGGGAACTGAGGCGAGAAGGGTGTCAAGTTTAATCCTGCGCAGCTGGTTAATCTTGAAAGGATTGCATTAGTTATTTAGTGCCAGCACTGGAACTAGCACTTTCAATTGAACAGGAAGAACAGCTCCATTTAAAGTGTAGTGGCCACTCCAGGTTACTGCAGCTAAGCAGTCATTCACTGCCGTGAGAGCTTTGCTGCAGTAACCCAGCGGGCCACTACACCTTGAATGGATGAAAATGGGGATATGTCCGTGTTCAGTTCTGAACCTGGACAACAACTTTAAGTTGTCAGCCGTGTTTTCATTCAGATAGCAAACTGACCCATACAAACCAATGGGGCTTTTCAGACATCCGTTTTTTTTGTTTTTTGTTTTTTTTTAGGGTGTGCCTGGTCTGGGAATCTAACTGCAGATCCTTTTCAGATCTGTTTTTGTGGTTCAGAGTCGCCCATTCAATGGAAAAAAACAAGCCGTCCGTGTGCTATTCATATTTCACAAATCCGGTTTTACGTCCACTCATGTGAATGAGTTCTAATACATATTTTTTTGCCTTGCAGTTTGCAGGAAAAGCTGATCACCAGTAATGCTCACCCACATCTGGATAAGGTAAATGGTCTGAATGGAGGCACCCTTTTACTATATTTCTTTTTAAGAATAGGCTTTGTACTTTTATAACTATGGAATATTATTATAGTAACTTTGAATGAAGGGAATGAAGCCTCTAGCTATATACAGGGTTCTCCCACTTTCTAAGTCAAGTTGCAAGGTGCAATCTGTTTGCAGTCTCACAAATGCCCATGAAATCTCATTGTTATTTGTCATGCGCAGCAGTGTATCTACTGCCTGCTTCTAGAACAAGCTGCCAGTAATAATTTCCTCCCCATTAGTAAAGTCCAGTTTTGCTGCAAATAAAGTACTGTGAATAGGCTTCCTAGGCTCTGGAAGTGTTTTCTGGTGGAAGCATACAATGGCATTCCTCGGACACATGCTGGGGGATAGTCTCTCTTTCTTTTTTCATTGTAGTGAGACCCTTTATTTTAAAGATCACGACATCGCACATGTACAAATTCAGATACAAACACAGTCAGGAGCTTCCTGGATTTCGTACTCTCTTAGCATCTCAATGCTGCAGAGTGCTCCCTAGGATTCTCACATTTCCAGCGTGTACTGTGATTCTATAGATTATGTATATTACTAGAATCACTCCTTTTACAAGTAGAGGGAATTGGGTCAGATTCAGAAAGCAGACGTTCCTGTGGCTGTCCTCTGTCGCCCCACACAGAGAATATTCTGTCATGGAGAAAGGACAGGGTCTATAAGCGTTCCATGATACAGAGCTTGGTATCTACATTTGCATTACTACTCATGAAGGAATTAGATATGTCCAGGATCTGCATTGCATACATACTGGTATGAAACCTACCGTTTACCACAGCGTTTTATTGTAGAACTGTTCAGAGCTTCATACTCTTTATGGGACTACAATATTCACGACCTATCCTCAGAATAGGTCTTCAGTATCTGATTGTTGGTGCTATGCTTGGTATTGCAGCTCAGGCTCATTCACTTGAATTGGACTGAGCTGTGCCTGGTCCATGTGACTGATGACTGTGACGTCACAGGCCTAGGAAGACGCCACAGTATTTACTGGTGCTCTTCAGCCTCTTCAATTGCTGATTGGCAAGGGTGCCAGGAGTCAGACTCCCATGATCAGATATTGATGACCTATCCTGAAGATGGGCGATTAATATTGTACACCCAGAAAACCCATTTAGTAATTTCCAGCCTCTCAGAATGACTCCATTAAAAAACTGGTTACAATTCTGATACTGGAGCAAGGTGGCGGAGAGATGAAACTCCCTATAAGTTGCATTGTGTGTGCCATCAGCAGAATATAAAGCCGTTTCAGTGGTACAGCAGCGTAGTAATAGTCATTGCAGCAATGACATAAGAATGTCATTTATATAGTACGATCATCTGTATATGACCATGCTGAGTAGCATTTAGGGGCAGTGTTGGGGTGCTCAGATTAGCCAGATTTGTAGCGCACATACTTGTAAGATTTCCCTGTATTACCAGTTCACAGAACTATAGTAAGGCATTGAATCCATCTCATCATGAGCTTCTTACATCATAAATAGAGTTGAGCGAACGTGCCTGTAACGAGCACTGTACTGCTCGGATCCCCTGCGCTCGCATGGCCGCAGGCATCCGGATCCGTCCTCACCTGACTGTAAGTCAATGGGGGCGGATCCGTTTGGTATGACACACAAGTGTGTCATACCAAACGGATCCGTCCCCATTAACTTGCAGTCGGGTGAGGAGGACAGATCCGGATGGCTGCGGCCATGCGAGCGCAGGAGATCCGAGCAGTACAGTGCTCGTTACAGGCACGTTCGCTCAACTCTAATCATAATGCTTTGGATGTTTGTGTTATTTCTATCCAAGCTGGATGAGCCCCCCACCCACTGTGTCTTCATTACAGCCCCTTTCTCCCCTCCTCTTCATCCTCTCCAAAATTGCAGAAGCATTGATATCCTTCGTGCCCTCTACACAGAAACCTATAGGACACTACTTTTTGTAGAAATATCCTTCTTACCTACCTAAGCACTTATGCACATAGACATTGCTGTAGGTAGACCCAGCAGTATAAATCAAGGACAAGCACATTCTGTCTTAGTATCTATGTTTAGTCTGTTTTTTCTAAATATAGTTTTATAGCTATGGCCCTGATTTATCATGCCCTCACTCCAGATTTCTGGCTTCAAAATGGAGCTCTTTGCAACTTTTTGGACATGTTTCTGGAAAAATGTGCCTCTTTTTGCATTTTTACACCCCTAATGCCGTATTCACACAGTCAGTGTTCGGTCAGTGAAATCCATCAGTGATTTGAGCCAAAATCAGGATTGGAGGTATAAGGGAAAGATCTGCTCCTGTTCTGTGTTTAGAGCCAAACCTGATTTTGGCTCCCAATAACTGACTGAACAGAGACTTGTGAATAAGGGTTAACTCCAGGTTTGAAATATGGGTGGGGAAGTGGTTGGCTATGTTAATGAGTTTCACTTCAGATTTATGACTGAGCCTTTTATAAAAGGTGTCACTCCAGTAGGAGGTGGACTAGGAAAATTGGAGTAGCTTTTTTAGTCAGAAGTGTTAGATTTAAGGATGAGACACTTGTGACATTTGATAAATGCGCCATAAAGTACGCCAATACAGGCTCAAGCAAAACTGACTTCAAATTTTCCCCTCATGATAAATTCTCCCCAAAGTTCCTTCCATATGTGATTGTAAAAATGCAGTTGGATCTTTTCAAGGAAGGGAGGAAAACATTCACAAAGAAAATGTCCTTTCTTTCCTTTTCCATGTTATTTATGGCACTATACGATAATATGTAGGGAATGTAGGATGAATTTTCCCATCTCCTTTTTATTTTCTGTTCTTCTGATCCGTCAGAAGACCAGAATAAAAACAAAAACAGGATCCTGTAAAAAAACAAAAAACAAAACGGATCCTGTGCATAACTGACTTTTTACAGGATTCTGAAAAACAAAAAACAGATCCTGTGAACCACATTTAGCATCCATTTGAGTAATGTCCATCAGAGATCCATTTTCTAGACTGAAAAAACGGATATGCAACAGGATCCTTTTTTTATTTTATTTTTTTTTTTTACAGGATCCTGGTTTCTTTTTTTCTTTTTCTATTCACAAACACCTAATAAGGCATGCTGCCATGTTAAACAATATACAGAATAGCTTTAGTAGACATTGTCTTAGGTTTATTGTGGTATGTATTTGGATGTGTGTAAACTTGTGATGCTCTTGCTCATTTCATCAGTGGTTGCACTGAAGGGGAATTAAACATTTGCTGCAAGGTTCCCACTAAAGCAGGCCATACACATTAGATAGAAGTTGGCTGATGGTTGAACATACGATCATCTGGTGAACAATCCTTTCATAGACACAGCCGTACACACTTTAGTCTATATTGGCCGTCACAATTTTTCATATTGCCCAAAGATGCTCAATGAGACCGGACGATGGAAGAAAGATCTTTCTGAGAACCTTCTTTCAAAGGAAGAACTTTCACATGATTGTCATCAGTCAGCTAAAATTTGTTGTTAAGTTTCACCTGACGAACATTCATTTTGGTCGAAATCATCCTTTTTGATTAAAGTTTAAGGCCACTTTTAGATTGCGGCTGATCCCTGGGAGTCACAGCACTGGCTGGGATGCTTCTAACAAACAATTGTCCAAAGCAGACAACCTTACGGTAGAAAAAAATGCATGTGCATGCTGCCATTTTCTTTTTCACTTCAATAGAAATTTCCTATCCTTGTCCACAAAATGGACAAGAATAGGACATGTTCTGTTTTTTGTGGGGCCTCGGAACAGAAAATGAATGGATCCACATTAGATTGATTAAAATGAATGGGAAACCATCCGATTCGCAAAAAATGCAGATTAGATGCAGACCAAACATACAGTTGAGGGCATGAGCCTTTTCAGTTAAATATAGCGACCTTGAGATTACCGCAAATTCCCGTCATGTTTAGAATCTTTACGATAGCTAGAATGTGTAGGTGGCAGGTCTATTTTAATAGCTATATACAGTACCTCATTTGTAGCATTTTAGGCTTTTATAGCCTTACTTAACACTTGCTATTTTTTTCTGCAGTTGGAAGTTAAACTTAAAAGTGACCTGAAGTACAATGAACTTCCTGTGCACAAATGTGTCCTCTTTTACAGCAAGAAGTGTAAAGAGGGATTAGCAGTAAATTGAGCGTGTTAGTGTTAATATGTCTGTGATCTGTAGTTAATTATCTGTGTGTTTGTCTCTAACGATCCTGGTCTTTAAGTGTTTCTTCACCTACTGTACATCACAGCTCTACCGATACCATACTCGTTATTACAGATTCACACTGGCCATTTTGTGGGATTTTCCACTTTCTTTTCTTTTGGGTAAAACTACATCTGGCAGCTGTGAGAACATGGAAAAATATGATTTCCCGTTCACAAATAGTTTTCTTTAGTTTTTAGTTTTACAGTTTATTTTGGAGTGTACTCTTTGAATTATGTAGGCTTTAAATGTTGTGATTTATTCCTATTGACTTGATTAGAAAAAAAACAATGTTGGGTGTGACTTAACCAAGATGAGGTTTGTTTTAGTAGGTAAGGGGTGTGGCTTAAGTTGCGACATTGTGCAGCAAAATTGTATAAGAATTTTGGCACAAAATTCAGGCACAAAGTAAGTCAACTAATAGCTGATATGAACTTAGACAGTCTAAAGATACACCAGATTTATCATCCAACATCATCCACTGTGATAAACCCGGCACATGTTTACACTGTCTAGTCTAAGGCTACATTCATATGAATGGGAAAAACAATAATGGTTGAGGTCTGCGTGTGTTGTAATGGCCGTCACATGGCCATTTCAGAACCAGTAGAAGTCTGTGGGACTATTCACATGGCCAGTGAAAAGCAGCCATAAAAAAAAAAAAGTGAAATCCATTGGCCCAGTTTTAGTCGTTTAGACAGGAGTGCACCCATCTAACAGCTGTTAAAAAAAAACAAAAAAAAACGGGTAAAAGTGCCTTTCAGGGGTTAAACCCCCCAAAACTCGCGGACTTGAACGCTAGGGAACACTCGCTCTGCACTGGAGGAAGCAACATTGTGATGTCTATGGATGCAGAATGGCCATGAAAAACTGACAATGTGTCCTTTTTTTAATGGCCTTTTTTTTCATGGTTTTGTGATTTTAGTCTAAAGGTCCTTTTGCACGTGAAATTATTGCAAACAAACTGTTTTTTCCCAATAACTTCTTGATCTTTGAGTCACAACAATGATTTTGTGTGTCATATAACCAATGTGATCAGTGAATGACCGTTGCTTGTTATTGGGTAACCAATGGCACCATTTACATGGCAATTACTGGGAACGAGCATGCCTATTTAGGTTCATCCCCAATAGTTGCTCTGAGCCTTGGTCTGTGTAAAAAAAAGCCTTAAGTTTTCACTGTCTCAGTCTTAGACAGTATTAATAGTTCTGTCCCATTATGTAGAATTGATCAATGTAAGATTTTTGGAAATTAAAAAGGTTTTCCAAGATTATGTAACTGATGACCTATCTTCTAGATAGCAATAACATAGTAATTGGCACTCCACTGATGGGTGTAGATGCTCTGAGGTAGGGTGATTGTCCCAAATAGATAAGAAGGAGAACCACAGCACTCTGTTTGCAGTTGAGATTCTTAGATTCTTTTATTTATTGCATCCAATTAATAAATCACAGGCCAATGTTTTGGTCCTAACCAGACCTTGATCACGGCCTGAGTGTGGGTGAAGGCATAAGTCTGCTGGATGTCGGCGTTCCTCTGGATAGGTCATCAGTATCTGATCAGTGGGTACTCCTGTCGATCAGCTGTTTGAGAAGGCACCGATGCTACTGTGAGTGCAGCGGCCTTCTCTCTGCTCAACAAGCACAGCGCTGTATATTGTATAGCCCCTGTGCTTGGTATCACACACAGCCCCATTAACTTCTGTGGGGCTAAGCTTCCCCTAGGCCATGTGACCAATGAACATGACTTCACAGCTTTTCCAAGGCTGTGTGATAAGGCCCCGGCACTCACAGGAGTACCTGTGCCTTCTCAAACAACTGATCGTGGGGGTCATGGGTGACTGATCAGATAGTGATAACATATCCTGAGGATAGGTCATCACTTATAAAGTCTCAGAAAGCCCCTTTAACTTTGAAAGGGTACTCTGAGACTGGGAATACCTTTTCATATGGCCAGACTGGGTTCATGGTTTAAAAAAAGAAAAAAGACTATATATGCATCCACATATGGTACCTCGGGCACAGTAATACTCATTGCAGCTTTCCAGTCTTGTACAGTACTGAAAAAGTTCATTAGTAGTTCTTTCAAAACCCATGCTGCCCTTCTCCGATTGGACTGCAAACCCTGCTGATTTTAGTGCAGTTGGTTCATTATTGTGCTATGTAGTGGTAAAGTAAAAAAAAAAGTAAATAGACGTGTATTTGCTCACCCTTTTGCAACAGTACTGCACCTCTTGGATCTCCACAGACTTGGCTGTGTCATTTCCGTCCACCCTTTAGGCTCCATTCACACGTCCTGTTTTTCTTTCCTGATTCGATCCTGATTTTTTCAGGACCCATTGAAATGAATGGATCCAGATCAGGATCGAATCAGGAAAGAAAAACAGGACGTGTGAATGGAGCCTTATACTGTGAATCCTGGACTAATCTTCTGGCACTTTTGGTTAAAAACTCCAAATCTTTATTTCAATCTCATAAAAACATCATCATGCAATACAGCAAAAAAAAAAACAAACAAACATAAAGTACGCGTTTCGGAAGCCTTCCTCATGGCTTGATTATGTAGATGGTGCAGGGGCATTCATGAAGTTTTGTAACTCTCTAGCTCAGAAGTCATGAAACATTTTAGATACCCATTTATTTCTTCTCATACACAGCATGGGAAAGTCGAGCATGCAGCTTGACTACTACTGGTTCTTTAATTTTAGAGAAGAGTGGTGATCCCACCAGCACCTAGACTCCCATCAGTCAAAAGTTTTTGTGATAAATATCCTTTAAAGCATATTAAGAAACTGAATGTGCTAAAATGAAGGATTGAAGCGCGTTGTCTGTCACTTAGCTGTATGTTCCCTTTCACTAGACATTGCTATGTCGGAAATAGCTCAGTGTATTTAGAAGAACATAGCACCAAAAGGTGCTGAGGATCCATTCTGGGGAATGTCCAATAGTGTTTTCTGAGGAAATGATTTCAGTTTATTTAACAGAAACCTATTTAGATGGCCGTCCTCTTGTCACTTGGAAATGAGTTTGTGAGTACACATCACTATTTACTTTAGCGCCCGGACAGATTAAAGGACATCATTGCTTCAGATGAAGTGTAATGAGGATAGTATTTTCTCACTAAGGAAAATCTTCCTATAATGCGTCTTAACGCGTACGTAGAGTGAGGGTGTGAACTACTGTCACAACAAGTCAATGAATGGTCTTTTCCTTTACAACTGCTTAGGTGAATCTCATAGGGTACTAAAAGTGACAGCTCTACTTCCTTGTAGTAAATTCACACATGCTTTAGAAAATAGAACAGCTGGCTCTTTAAAGGAAACAGAAAGGGGAATTTGTCTTAACTTTTACTAAGGACAGCTTTTTGTAATTCATCATCAGTGAAAACTGGGTAAGACTACTTTCACACCAGCATTTTTGCTGGATCCATCATGGATCAGCAGAAACCCTTCTGTTCTGATAATACAACCGTCTGCATCCGTTATAGGTCATCAGTATTAAAGTCTCGGAAAACGCCTATTTTGATTTTGTTTTTCGCGTTTCTTACACATAAAAATGTATGTAATAAAATAAGTGACATAGGGCAACTAAATATGACCAGTCTCCTAAAAACCTATTTGTATATGGTACATACACTCTATGGGCAAAAGTATTGACACCTACAAGTTACATCTACAGGAGCTTTTATGACATCCCACTCTAAATCCATAGCCATTAATATGGAGTTGGTTTCCCCTTTGGAGCTAAAACAGCTTCAACTCTCCTGGCCAAGTAATCCCAAAGGATGGCATTATCCCTCCTCCTCCATCAAATTTCACAGTTGGCACAATGCATTCAGGCAGGAAATGCTCTTGTGGCATTCGGAAAACTAGTGTCGAACTGGGGTGCCTAGGGCCCACTAGTAAAATTTATTTTAGGGGCCCACCATTTGGATACATTCAAATACTACCTGCTCACACAGCATCAAGATGCTACCAGATGATTGAATATGGGAGTCCCTGGAGAAAAGAAGACACTGGTAGCTTTCATCTATACCTAGAAGTCATCTCAGCTCTGATCGTGTCTAGAATAATAAACTGGGGAGTTTCTTTAATAATCTATCAGGTTTTTATATGAATATAGGCTGGTTGAGGTTCTGTACATTGAATATATGTATGTAGTGCAGTAAGTCTACTATGTTATGTGCCACTTGTGCAGGGGGTGGGAGACTAGGCGCCTACCTTGCTCAGGGGCACACCAAGAGATTCACCTGTACCTCTGTGGGACAGTCCAAGCCTGTGGCAAACCCAGACTGTTCCAACAGACTACCAGATAGAGGAGCCTGATTCATCACACTAGAGAACACATTTCCACGTCTCCAGAGTCCAGAGGCATCATGCAGATGCTCAGCCATAGAAACCAATTTCATGAGGTTCCTGGTGCAGTTTTTGTGCTGATGTTAATGCCAAAGGACGTTTGGAGCTCTGCAGTTATTGACTCAGCAGAGCATTGGTGACTTTCATGTACTATACGCCTCAGCACTTTACATGGCTGAGTTACTGTGGTTCCTAAAGGTTTCCACTTTGCAATAATACCACTCATAGTTAATGGTGGAATATCTAGGAGGAAGAAATTTCATGAACTGACTTGTTACAACGGTGGCATCCTATTACAATATTATACTGGAATTCAATTAGATCTTTAGAATGACCCATCCTTTCACAAATGTCTGTGGCAATGGGACTGAATGAAGCACCTGAATTCGGTGATTAAGAGGTGTGTCCCATAACTTTGTCCATATCGTTTGAGTGAAGCTACTGTAATTCCTGCCTTCAGTATAGAAGAGTGTTTCCTACCTGGGCTCTGAACAGCATGATCAATGTGAGTGTTCTGTGAAAAATCCGTTGTGGGTGCGTTAGGTGTCTGTTTCACATGCAAACCTGTTGTCAGTGAGTTCTCTGTGTATGGTTGTCATCACTATGATTGGGTTGACTATTCTGTGTGTAGTCAGTGTGATTAGGCTGGGTGTTCTTTATATACATGTGTTGTCAGTATGATCTGACAATTCACCGTGGATATGTGTTATCAGTGTAATTGAGTAGGCGCTTCTGTATGTATGCCTGTTGGGGTTGGTTGTCAGAGCCCACTGAACTAAAGGGGGCAATTGTGATGCGACATTTATCAAGCTGAGGGTGAGTTAGAGAGGGGTGACTATACTCGGGCACCCAGCACACCAACAACACTCATGGATACTGGTCAGTAGACAACACATATATAGAACAGTCACTCAACACACAAAGACACGATAGTAAAAACAATATGCAAAGAAAATCCAGTTTAAGGTCTAGTTCACATAGTCAGTGTTTGAAAAGTTCAGTCAAAATCACTGAACAGTAGCGAATCATTCCGTATCTCTGTGGAGGCTAGATTCCTGTTTTGGCTTACAATCACTGATGGAAATCACTGATCAAACACTGACTGTGTGAACTAGGCTAACCATGTTGACAGCACACATACACACAGTTCTCCCTGTGATCCACTGATCGGCTCCATCATAGAAGGAGACACTGCTGTGCATTTTTTCTATTGTTTTATTGTAGTTGCTATGAAATATCTGAAATATTTTGAACCTGGTCAATGCTGTGGCATGCTTTTACCCATCTTGACCTTTGCAATTAAACCACTGATACAAAGAACAAGAAAGAAAGCCAGCTTCTATCAGGCGAGTCCAGGCACATTGCCTCCATGATATTCCTCTTAAGAATGTGTCCCCAGATTTATGTGTAAAGTTGGCTGGTATTCCATCCAAATAAAAAGGCTTGTAGTGGGATACAAATAATGTAAAAAAATAAATAAAAATTTGTGAGCTTATACTCACCTTACCAACTCCCCACTGCTGCCGTTATGACAGTGCTGAACTGCACACTCAGGCCAATTCCTGCTGATGTCATGACATGAGACAATCAGGGCCTGACGAAGGCACTGGTTCAGTGCAGAAACGCCTTCTCACCAGTAAAGCTTTCATCTTGAACTCTGGCGGCAAGATTCTGTTCCATTCCACTGGTGGCGCAGCTCAACACCTCATTTCTCCTTCTCATCGGATGTCCTGACATGGCAGGAAATGCCTGTGAATGATGCTCAGCCAATCAGAGGCTGAGGTCGATCACCACTACAACTAGTGATTGGCTAAGCAGAATTCACCGCCATTTCCTGCAGTGTTGGGACATGAGAAGGAGGTAAAGAACAGCAGGTTCCTGCGCAGTGGCAGGGGATTGGTAAGAGTCTAAGCATTTTTTTTTTCTTTGCAGCCCCCAACAAGCCTCTTTTATTTAGCTGGAATTTCCCTTTAAC
This sequence comes from Rhinella marina, assembly GCA_900303285.1. NCBI lineage: Eukaryota > Metazoa > Chordata > Amphibia > Anura > Bufonidae > Rhinella > Rhinella marina. Next base: position 27,094 of record ONZH01027885.1, on the reverse strand, counting down.
ATTCTGATTTTTTTTTTCCACAGAGTATTGTCACAGTTACATTTGAGGTCTTTGGAAATGTGATTGAAGAAAACCTGCATTTGTTTATACAGGTAAGTCCCATCCGTACACTAGAAGGAATCTGTATTTTTCTGCTGCATATTTACTGTGTCTGTTTGGCTTTACAGAATTTGCTTTGGGAGAAAAATGTTAACAATAGAAATGGTGTTTCCATGGAGGTGATCAGATTGAAGGTAGGTCGGATGGCTGACAAAGGGGCTGCATAAAATGAACTCGACTTTCTTAAAGCGGTTCTCTGGGAATTAAGAAAATGAAATTACTAAAAATACTTAAATATTACTTTATTATAGATATATTCCCAAATACCTTTCATTATTTATAATGGCTCATTTTGTCTAGGGAGCAATCATTAGAAGAAATAAAATGGCCGCTGTCCAATTAGCACACACATAACCTGTCCTAATCACGTAGAACAAGTTACTTCAAAGAACTGAGGTAAAGAGCTGCCTCATCCTCCTCTCTGCTCTACTTGTCAGGGATTATGATCCTGAATACAGTTTAATCTTCAACTGATACTTTGTAGGAATGGAGTTCAGGAGGAGACGTGAGGTACAGAGAGGAGGTGGGGATGTAGTGATGAGCAGTAGCTCTTGAGTGCAGCCTCCATTATCACAGCCCTACATCATCATGGCGTGTCTTGTCCATCCTCTCTGTACTTCATGTCTCCTCATGAACTCCATTTCTACAGAGACTCAGCTGAAGATGAGATTAAACTATATTCAGGATCAGGGATGAGCGAAACGACTTTGGATGCTTCATCCGAAGTTGACTTGCATAAAACTTCGTTTGAATACTAATGAGCCGAAGTTATTACTTTGTAAAATAATTTCTACTGTAAAAAACCTTGGTACCAAACTCAGGTTCGGTTCCAAGGTACCACCTGGGATTGGATCAAGAAAATGATTCTACATTTTTAAAACCAGCACCTGAAATTGAATACTTTTGTAACTGCATGTAATAAAAAATTTAGTATGGCCACTGAGTTATTCCGCCACCCGCTGTTTCTACTTTTAATTATTTCTCCGTCCGCCTCACTGAGGTGGTCGCACACGCTCAGTTTAAATCTTCAACTTCCAACCCCCTGAGTTGCCAGGCTGAAGTTACCCTAGCAGAGCAATTGGAGCAATGAATAGGGAGATCTCTGGATCCATGTGAGATACAGGGCTGGTTCTAGCTATGTTATAAAAAGATTGCCATGTACTATATGATATCTGGTTTTTATTTCATATAACCCCTCTTAATCCAGGATAAACCCTGTAGGAGAAGTTCACATGTTACAGATTTGTTGTGGATGAAATCTGCACCAATTCCGCAAGTAAATCTGGAACACACTTGTCAGTTTATTTAATTGCAGGTTTAATCTTTATTGACGTTAATGGAGGAATCTGTGAGTAATCTATGCAAGATAATAAGCATGCTGTGAATTTGAAAGTCCAGTCCTCATGATCAACTCTGCATGCAGAAAATCTGCAGCTTGTAGATGGGGATTGGAAATCCCATAGTCTAACATTGTCCTGGACTTTGCTGCGGATTTGTGGTGCAGAATTCACACTGCAAATGTGCAAGAAATCTCCAACATGTGAACTTACAGTACCACAGACTGTGCACGTGTTCAGTTGAATATTTCTTTAAATCTGGTTTTTATGTTCATAATGTCTTCTGTATCTGGTCAGGGTTTGGTGGCAATAGACAATAAGCATCAGCAGGTTATTGTACAAGGAGTTCATGAGTTATACGACCTTGAAGAGACACAAGTGACCTGGGAAGGCGAAAGGCTAAATCGGATGGTGTTTATAGGTAACTGGATTGTCTCCTTCGTTTTGATGTAGCATGCTTTTTTCTTTGAAGAAACAGTCTACAGACCTTTGTAGAAAACTACATTCTAAATTAAAAAAAAACCCTTTGCTTTCCACATGCTCCAAAAATTAGGATTTTCAACTTATAGGGGTTGTGCAAGAATGGTTTTTTTTTGGCAAACCCTCCCCTTTCATTCTGATGTACCTGCAAAGGGAAGATGACTTACCTGCTTCCCGGAGCTGGCTTCCTGCTCCTTCTCCCGCAGGGGCTCCAGCAATGTCAGCATCTGGTCTGACATCGCTGTAGCCAATCACAGGCTTTGGTGATGTCCAGCTCCTCTTGTGTCAAGACAAATGGTCACATGTTCACAAGGGGACCCAGACACCGCAGTGGCATTTGTTTGGCTGCGGTTATGTCAAACCAGATGTTGACATCGATGGAGCCAAGCAGAGCATTACAAGCCTGCAGGAGAGGGAGTGGGAAGCAGGTAAATTATCTTCATTTTGCAGGTCCAGCATAATGGGGTTTTTTTTGCCCCCCCCCCCCCCCCTTTCTTAAGTCTTGCACAACCCCAATTCAGAATTATCTATCATTTGTTATAATTGAATTGCTATTAGCCACCAGTAAGAGTACAGAGGAGTGGTAACCAGTTGGAGGTGTGTACCTGCACAGACTCTATCCAATCAGTGCTGCCATTGTCAGACTATGCAGATACACCCCCAACTTGTTACCACCTCTCTGTACCCTTACTGCAGACTGCTAGCAATTAATTCATAACTTCTAGTAGAAATAATAAAGGAATGGCACAACAGAGACATAAGAATAGATGTTCCAGAATTGGTATTGCATGGGGAATGCATGAAGCTAATAAAACAGACATGTCAGGAGTGGTGAAAGGTCTTCTTTAAGGTGGAAAGGTGGTAGCAATGTTTTTTAATGACTTATAATTTCCAAAGATTTGTAAACCATGAATGCAGCATTTTTAATTCCCTGCCGGTATCTTCCTTATATTTATGCTGATGGTGCTATGTAGTTAATGTCAAATGCTACAAATTTACTCCACAGGAATGATGCAAGTACAGAAACTGCCCCCACATTATCTTCAGTGGGTTTCACCTGTATCATACAGTTGGCATTATTTAGCAACAGTTGGATGAGACACATCTAGGTGGTTAGAGGGTGAAGGAGATACCTATTGACACCCTGCAAAAGAATTGCAAGCTGCCGATATGTTGCCGTGGCAGCCAGGGTCATAATGAAGGCCCCAGATCTGCCATGTGTGTTAGCCTTTGGCAGGGTTTAATAGGCTGCCTGTCATTGTAAAACACTGCGTTGGAGAAGCATTGCAGTGTGTTATACCAGTGATCAAACATTTGCATGGTCAGAACAAAAATAAAGGAGTTGGCCACTTTCTGGAATTTCATAAACTTGTGGGCTCTAACATGGGAAACCCCAAAGCTCCTCATTTTGTACCATAGCACCCAAGTTCAAGGTCCCTCTCTGCCCATGTATAAACACAGGATGCTAGTAGCTGCTACATCAAGGGTGATCAGGATGGCAGTGGCTGCATGATTTACCCACGTGACTGCTGCCCGTCTGCTTCCTTTTCTGTGACGGCACTGACAGCATCCACTGTATATGCACATATACAGGAGATTTCACTGCTTTCTGCATTAGAGCAGTAGAGGATGCATCCAGGTTGGTAGTCACGTGGGTAAATCGTGCAACAGCTGCCATCTGGATTGCTATCGTCTACTGTGTTCGAGATTTTATATTCAGAAAGTGGTCAACCTCGACAGTAAGATTGGATAAGAGTAAGTGAGTTTGTAGTAAAAATGCAGCTTGTGGCTGACATTCTATAGTATGCACAGAGACATTCTCTCTGCACCAAAACCTTTCCCCAGGCCTACACATGGTGAAAAAAATAACTGAACTTATACTTACCTCACCCATCCCCTTGCACTACCGTTCTGACGGGATCCCCGCTGCTCTCTACTTCCTGCTGATATTTTGACACAACAGGAAATGACCAGCCTCAGCCACTGATTGGATGATTATTAGTCCCAGCCATTTCCTGCCTTATCGAAACAGGACCTTGGCATCATCGGAGCTGCAGCAACATGGGATGGGCAAGGTCCATATAAATTCTATTTTTTTTTTTTATTATTTGCAGCCTGGGTAGAAAGTATTTATTTGTGTTGAAATACCTCTTTAATGTGAGTTTACAACTTAACCCCCATTTTATATAGATAAAATGCATAAATATCATTCCTAATATATACCTGTATTTGGAGGGTGTTTCTATTTAGTATAGAGAAGGGTGGTAGATGCCCTGCAGCCCATCAACAGACACAGGCTCTTTTATGAAAGCATGTGAAAGCAGCTTCATCGGCAGAATTCATTCTTCATGTTCTTGTATCATCAAGATTTTTTTTTTCATCTGCAGGCAGACATTTGGATAAAGACGTTCTCAAACAGCTCTTTGAATCTGCTCTGAAAAGCTGACACTCCCATTCCTATCGAAGATGATGATTGGCTAGTCTGTCCTCCTAAAACATGAATATGCAGTTCTTCTGGATTCACGTTTTATCTCTAGATTTGTAATATATTGTTAAATATTAAATGACGTGTAATAAAACATTTTTTTCTGAGACTCTTAATAGATGGTACTTACTAATGCAGTTATGAATACTTCCATAGCAGGTAAATGCCCTAATACTTCACAACTAGATTTTGTGAAGTATTTTTTCTAGGGCAGACAGACATAGTGTAGGTAATATTTTCTTTACTATTAGCATGTGTCACCAAATCTAAATGCATGCACTGTAATGGCTTTCAATCCCATAAAGTACAGAAAGAAGAGCATTTCCCCTAAAACTTAACGTTTAATGATAACAACTGAAAATAACAAAACTGCAACCAACTAACATAAATTAATAATAGAAAATACATTTAAAAAATCTTTTTTCATTTTCTATTATTATTTCTGTTGGTTGGTCACAGTTTTCTTATTTTTAGTCAATAAAAGTTAATTTTTAGGAGAAATACTCCTGATTTCCTGTTACTTTTACCTTGACTTTCTGGTAGTGGACAGACCAGCTACTGAGAATTACGTCAGTCCCATGGAAGTGAATTCATCTCTGGGCCAACACACGCACTACCAATACATTCAGAGGGGTGACTCTGGGCCCCCTCGTTCTCAGGATCTCCGAGAGTTCCAGCTGTCAAACCTCCTGTGATCCGATATTTATCACCTATCCTGTTGATAAACTTTATCCTGTTGGTAGGTGATAAACTTTTTATTGTGGGATAACCCCCTTTAAATCGTTCATTAGTTTCAGTACAGTTTCATTACTGGTGGCAGCACATTTTACAAGGGCCATGTGCTACTGACAAGCAGTGATTTTAATGTCCGTATAAGTCATCCGATTTAGCCGGCAAACAAAATATTTATACGGTATAGGGCAATATTCGTGAACAAGCATTTAGAAATCAGTTGAATAATCAAAGTTCCTAGAGACTGAGGGGGAGGCTTGTTACATTCTCTTCCTCAGCCTGAGTGAGAGGCTACATGATGTGAGAGTGGACGGGGAGCAGCGGAGGGAGACACCTGACTGATCACAGCATACAGACCTCAAGCTCCATGGATAGGTTTTTGTGCACAAGAAATGTCCCATGGATAAGGGATCTCATCATACATCATACTCCATGGTCAATTCCACACTCCCTGACACTAAATTAGCCTTTACATGTGGCTGGGAATTGGATTTAGGGGAATTCATTACCCTGGAACAATGCCATGACTGTTGTATGGTGACTAGCAAAGGAAGTTGGCAAATGACGCTAATGGAGACATCATTGAAAGTAGTTCATAGAGTATATATGGTACCCTCTAGGTCGCATTTGTCTACCCTATGGTCTCGCCTCTATGTTTTAGTGGTTGCCATTCTCCACATATGGTGGACCTGCCCTATAGCTAAGCAATTTTGGACTCACATCCAGACCAGAAAGGTCTATTCGAAGTCTTTTCCTATTCCTTTGTCAGCACCTGTTTACTTATTAGTAGAGATGAGCGAACGTGCTCTTAACGAGCACTGTAGCACTCGGCTCCCCTGCGCTCGCATGGGCGCAGGCATCCGCTTCCGTCGGGTGAGGAGGACGGATCCAGATGCCTGCGCCCATGCGAGCGCAGGGGAGCCGAGCGCTACAGTGCTCGTTATGAACACGTTCGCTCATCTCTTTGTATTAGATCTTAAACCTCCAGCATCTACTAAAACGGAGTATAGGTTTCTACAATATATATTGATGGCCGCAAGGATACATGTTGCTTCCAGATGGAGATGCCCCTCCTTATCCATCTCAGCAGTTATACAGAGAATCGACTGAATTCTACGTTATGAGAAGCTTAAAGGGAACCTGTCATCTCCGAAACACCCCCTGAACTAGAGTAAGCGGTGTATAGTGTACTGTAAGTGATGCTGAATCCGAATATGTAAGTTTTATCTTCATACTCACTTCCATTCTGATGTTGTGCTCCCACAAACCTGCAGTAAAATGCACTCACTGGACTCCGGTGCTCATACACATAATGGAGAGGACTCAAAGAAGAGTCCTCTCAATGCATTTTACTGCTGGTTTGTGGGAGCACAGCGTCGGAATGGAAGTGAGTATGAAGATAAAACTTACATATTCGGATTCAGCTTCACTTACACTATACACCGCTTACTCTGGTTCAGGAGGTGTTTCGGAGATGACAGGTTCCCTTTAATGCAACTCTTTCTGATTCTAGAGAACAATTCTCTAAGATATGGAATCCATGGATGAACTGTGCTACTTCCCCTAACCTGATACTTCTTGTCTTTATGATCATATGAGGATATTAAATTAAGACTCGTCTTCTTTTGACCCCATTTCCCATATGTCTGCTTGGCTGGGAGAGCTATGGGCGCTAAGCCTCTCTGATGCTGATGATGTTCTCCTGTTACTTTATATTGAACTGAGATTGGCTTATAATTTAGCATTGCAGTACACTGCTTCTTTTCAATGTCATTGTAACGCCTCCCGGGGGTCCCAGGCGGCACACGCGTACTTACCGCTGCGGCCGGCGTTCTCGCTCTTTGCTGCCGTGATGTTTGTTGCTTGGTCAGTGTGAAGTCTTGTTCTCTTGCCCTGGGCTCCAGGTGCTGCATTTTATTAGGTCAGCTCCTTAATTGGTTCCTCCCCTTTCCTCCTGTCTGTAACTATATAAGTCCTCCTTGGACACTTACTCCTTGCCTGAGCGTTATAAGTCATCCTGACTTGCGAAGGTTCCCGTATTGCCTTAGTCCAGCTGAAGTGTGAACACCGCTCTAGTCCTGCTGTTGTTTGAACACTACTATCCAGTACCTGGCTTCCGTTCCTGGCTCCTGTTTGTGGTTCCTGTTCCTGATTCCCGCCCCTGGCTGATCCTCTCCGGTCTGCTTCCAGTGCTTTGCTGACTCCAGTCATCCTTCCACATCTCCTCCCTTGGTGCGTGTCTGTCCTGCGTATCTGTCTCTCTGGTGTTTTGCACCTTAGTACTCTGTCCGTCTGGCCAGCTGTCACGAGTATTGTCTCACCCCAAGAGGTAGCGACCTGGTGTACCTCCTCGGGAAAGCCTATCCCCACCATCAGGGGTACTGTGAAGAACGGGAGGTACACTCAGACAACGCCCTTAGGGGAAGACATTCTCGTGACACAGTGGATCCACATCCACTGATCTTGACAGTCATCTTGTATTTTTATTCTTACTTTGTAATTTCTTACGATTTCATCAATTACATTTTTTGAAACATAATTGAGAGAAATGTAACATTTGCAGAACTAATGCAGATGGAAGTGAACGAATCAGAATGAACATCCACTTTCTGGCTGCACTACATTGAATATACATCTACAGCTTCCTAAAGTGATTGGGAATATTTTTGTTTTGCAATGGTTAGTCATTCAGTCATGGGAAAGTAAGGATCCCTCTTGTAGTGAAGTGTGTACATGTGGACGCATTAACGTTCATAAACAGTATATAAATATAAAGGTGATGTCATTGTACAAAAAAAAAAAATGAACCATTTAATTCTGCAGCAATTTATTAAACAAATTACCAGATCACAGATTATATTTATCTCTGCCTTAATGACCTAAAATTAGAATCAGACACAAGATAAGTTTCAGAATGATAAAAACGTCATTATAGGGATGAACATGTTTCAGAGGGGGAACATTTTTACGTAGCATTTAGTGGTTTTGATACTCCTGTGTGAAATTACTGATGTACACACACCCTTGGGCTGAGTTTACATAATCTTTGTGCTCTTTTGCAGATGTGTTCCTGTGTGTTTATTTTTTAAATGCACTTAAAGGGGTTGTCTGGGATTACTATTACATTACAGAGCTGCTCTGAAGGGCTGACTTTTCTGTGCTTAAAAAGCTATTCAGTTCACAGGCATTATGCTAAATAAATAGCATATTACGGAACATAAAGAAAACATTGCACTATTTACCAATCGGCATAAATAATATGTTTGCTATATTGTACTGCTTATTGTGATTACAGGGATACCAAATACTGTTTTGTAATATTTCATACAAAGTATGTTACAAACACTGTAATGATTTTTCTGTCCTTTTTTTTTTTTTAGTAACAATAGCTTTGCACAAAATTGTAACTTTTTCCATAAAAGAAAAAAAGTTGAAAAGTAAAAATTCTATTTATCTGCCATAACTTTTACTATAAAGATTAGTTTACAGGTCTAAATTAGGTTTGAACCCCAGACCTTCTGTATAGTAAGCAGAACACCACCCCGACAGGCAAGGTAATTAATAATATTGTGTCTACAGGACTGAGCCTTACTAGCCTTGCCAGGCTGACGTAGATGTGATGTCATCGAGATTCCTTGCTGTCTTACATTTAAACCTTTTTCTACGCCTAAAACAGCCATAGAAAATGGTAAATGACATGGGCCTGCCGGCCTGTCTCTTCCCGCGCCCACAATTGTAGACCTGGCGTGAGCAGGGCGCGATAGTTATCTGTTCCTGAAATACTCCTAATTTAGGTGTATTTCAGCATAGTAAACTATCCCCCTCAGTTTCTGGAGTAAGATATAGTAAATCTATCCCTGACGGCATAGTTGAGCTCTTATACTGCAGTGAGAGAGTTAGATATTCCTATATGTGATTAAAGAGGACCTGTAACCTCTCACACCTGTCTGTTTTAGCAACTTACCTGCATTTTTCTTGTGATAACAAATTTGGTTCATCTATTCTTATGAATCTACTGTATGTTGTACAATTCATTATTCCTTCTAGAGGTTATGAAAAAATTACTAGCAGTAAAAATCCAGATGGGTGTTACCAGTTGGTTTGGCACTGGGAGCACTCATTGGATTGTGTCAGACTGTGCAGGGACACACCCCTAAGTGGTAACGCCCATTTGGGCCTTCATTGCAAACTACTAGCAATTAGAGATGAGCGAATGTGCTCGTTACGAGCACTGTAGCTCTCGGCTCCCCTGCGAACAAATGCCCGCAGGCATTGTGGATCCGTCCTCAGCTGCATGTAAGTCAATGAGGACGGATCCGTTTGGTATGTGTGTCATACCAAACGATCCGTCCCCGTTGACTTACATGTAGCTGAGGACGGATCCGCAATGCCTGCGAGCATTGCGCAGGGGAGCCAAGCGCTACAGTGCTCGTAACGAGCACGTTCGCTCATCTCTACTAGCAATTCATTTATAACCTCTAGCATGAATAATATATGAATGGCACAATAGAGTCACAAGAATAGATGCTCCGGAATTATTACATGAAGAATGCAAGTAGTTACTAAAACAGATATGTTAGGAGAGGTGACAGGTTCTCTATACAATGTCCAGTGTAAAGATTGTTTGTGGAATGAGCAAACTTTGTACACTGACTCAGCAAAGAATTGTGAAGATTTCAGCGCTGAAGTCTGCAGAAATGTGAATGCAGCTCTTGTCTATAACACCAGTTGTATCTCGGGATTGGTCCAGGAGCAGACAACTCCAATGCCGGTAGCCTGCTGCCAATTATGTAAAAAAACATAACTCACATTCCATGGGCCCACCTGGTTGCTGCTTTGTCCCCGGATGCTCCCAGTCACATTTGCACTGGAAATGGATTGGTCTCATAACTGCTGCAGCCAATGACTGGCCTCAGCGGTTTCATGTCCTTGAACAGCATGTCACTGCTAATGATGTGACTTTCTAGTATGTGACCACTGAGTCCAGTCATTGGCCACAGTGGTCATGAGATCAAACAACTTCTGTTACGGAAGAGAATATGCAGTGGTGTGGGACCATGGACAGGTGAGGTTTTTTTTTTTTTTTTTTTTTATAATTGACCACAGTTTACCATCATTGGGGTTGTCGACTTCTAGGCCAGACTACCCCCTTTAAGATATACAGTGCCTTGCGAAAGTATTCGGCCCCCTGGAACTTTTCAACCTTTTGCCACATTTCAGGTTTCAAACAAAAAGATATAACATTTTAAATTTTTGGTGAAGAATCAACAACAAGTGGGTCACAATTGTGAAGTGGAATGAAATTTATTGGATCATTTAAACTTTTTTTGTAATAATAAAGCTGAAAAGTTGGGCGTGCAAAATTATTCAGTTCAGAAAACTCACTCCAGAAGTTCATTGAGGATCTCTGAATGATCCAATGTTGTCCTAAATGACTGATGAAGATAAATAGAATCCACCTGTGTGTAATCAAGTCTCCATATAAATGCACCTGCTCTGTGATAGTCTCAGGGTTCTGCATCATGAAGACCAAGGAACACACCAGGCAGGTCCGTGATACTGTTGTGGAGAAGTTTAAAGCCGGATTTGGATTTCCCAAGCTTTAAACATCCCAAGGAGCACTGTGCAAGCGATCATATTGAAATGGAAGGAGTATCAGACCACTGCAAATCTACCAAGACCCGGCCGTCCCTCTAAACTTTCATCTCAAACAAGGAGAAGACTGATCAGAGATGCAGCCAAGAGGCCCATGATCACTCTGGATGAACTGCAGAGATCTAAAACTGAGGTGGGAGAATCTGTCCATAAGACAATCAGTCGAACACTTCACAAATCTGGCCTTTATGGAAAAGTGGCAAGAAGAAAGCCATTTCTCAAAGATATCCATAAAACGTCTCCTTTACAGTTTGCCACAAGCCACCTAGGAGACACACCAAACATGTGGAAGAAGGTGCTCTGGTCAGATGTAACCAGAATCGAACTTTTTGGAAACAATGCAAAACGATATGTTTGGCGTAAAAGCAACACAGCTCATCACCCTGAACACACCATCCCCACTGTCAAACATGGTGGTGGCAGCATCATGGTTTGGGCCTGCTTTTCATCAGCAGGGACAGGGAAGATGGATGGAGCCAAATACAGGACCATTCTGGATGAAAACCTGTTGGAGTCTGCAAAAGACCTGAGACTAGGACGGAGATTTATCTTCCAACAAGACAATGATCCCAAACATAAAGCAAAATCTACAATGGAATGGTTCAAAAATAAATGTATCCAGGTCTTAGAATGGCCAAGTCAAAGCCCAGACCTGAATCCAATTGAGAATATGTGGAAAGAGCTGAAAACTGCTGTTCACAAACGCTCTCCATCCAACCTCAAAGAGCTTGAGCTGTTTTGCAAGGAAGAATGGGCAAGAATTTCAGTCTCTAGATATGTAAAACTGATAGAGACATACCCCAAGCGACTTGCAGCTGTAATCGCAGCAAAAGGTGGCGCAACAAAGTATTAATGCAAGGGGGCCGAATAATTTTGCACGCCCCACTTTTCAGTTTTATTATTACAAAAAAACTTTAAATGATCCAATAAATTTTGTTCCACTTCACAATTGTGACCCACTTGTTGTTGATTCTTCACCAAAAATGTAAAATGTTATATATTTTTGTTTGAAGCCTGAAATGTGGCAAAAGGTTCCGGGGGGGATGAATACTTTCGCAAGGCACTGTACCTGGCAAATTATAGAATTTTTCAAACATGTCATTTGATAGTTTTGTACTTTGAATATTCTCCTTTATGTTAGGCTACTTTCACATCTTTGTTTTCCTTCCCAGTTTTGAGATTTGTCATAGGATCTTAAAACCAGAAAACGCTTCAGATTTGTCCCAATTCATTGTCAATGGGGACAAAACTGAACAAACCGGAACGGATTGTATCAGAACACATTCCGTTCTAATTTGTTGCGTTCCCATGCCAGACACAAAACCGCTGTAAGCATGCTGGCATAAAAAAAACAATATAAGTCAATGGTGCCGGATTCGTTTTTTTTCAGACACGTGCCCATTGACTTACAATGGTATTTGATGCCGGATCCGGAATGTTCATTTTTTAATATAATACAATCGGATCCGTTCTGAACGGAAGCAAACGGTTGTGTTATTCAAACGGATGTGTTTTCCTCCAGTTTTGAGATTCTCTGCCAGATCTCAAAACTGGAAAGGAAAACGCAGATGTGAAAGTAGCCTTATCCTGAACATGAACATTTCTAAAATTGGTCTGGTTTGCAGGATGTCCATTTTTTATCTGCATATCAAAGGTAGCGAAGATCTCTTCTTTGAATTACACAGACTTTATAGGGGTGAGGTTGTAATGTCAGTTTTACAATATACTTTGTATTAACTTCTGTCACTCCTTCTGGAAGTTGGAATCTGAATGTTCTCATTAGAGTAATGAAGAAAATGACCAATTCAAATCGTGCTAATTGCTCTCCCAGACATACTCTGTGTCCTGCAATAAAATGTAATAATTTAATTAAGTTAATCGTTTTACAATATGTATTTTATAAATGGGTAAGCCTCTATTCTGCTCTTGCACTGCATGTTTGGCATATAAGCTGGTAAATGCTCCCAACACATACACCTAACATGCCCATAGACTTCTATGGCCCCAACCTCCTTTGGGCATACCAACACATGCTGATCAGAGATATACCTTTTTCATAATTGTATTAAAAAGCATAGAGTCGCATACATCAGGGGATTTTCACAGTCATTCCAGAGAATAGCAGGCATGAATAGAGTCCACGACTATGTTCACATGCCAAAAATATGTTACATAGAACAGGCATTTTACATGGCATAACATGTAGCCAAACAGCTTCCCATTGATTTCAGTGCACATAATCGTGTTTTTTTACAAGGTTGTTAAAAATGCTTTAGAAGTGGCAGGTCACATCTTTGAAGCATATTTTAGCTACATTTCCCATTGAAGTCAATGGGGAAAAGCCAAAATACATTACGTATTTGGCATTACCTGTTCTCAGAAGCAGATTACCCTTCTGATCTTCTACTGTTTTTTCAACACACGTCTTTTGCCGTGTGAATGTAGCCTAAGAGATGGCAATTAAAATTGTGTTCACATAAAATCAACTGATTATCATGCTGGATTCATTTGTAAATGGCATTGGCTCAGATTTACCAAGCCTGTAGATGCTGTAAACGTAACCCTTTCAGCCCCGGAGGGTTTTTTGTTTTTGCGTTTTCGTTTTGCGCTCCCTACCTTCACAGAGCCATAACTTTTTTATTTTTCTGTAAGGTGTATGAGGGCTTGTTTTTTGCAGGACAAGTTGTCCTTTCCAACGCCACCATTTAATATTGCATATGATGTAGTGGGAAGCGGGGAAAAAATTCCAAATGGGGTGAAATTGCAAAAAAAAAAAAGCAAATCTGCCACAGTTTTACGAGTTTTTTTTATTTACAACGTTTGATTTTCAATAAAACTGACCAGTTATTTTCATTCTACAGGTCAGTACGAATCCGGCGATATCTTATATGTATAGTTTTTCTTGCGTTTTGAAAGTGATAAAATAATTATAAAGTTGGAGAAAAATATTATTTTTCATCGCCATATTATGACCCCTATAACTTTTTGGTATTTATGTGTAGGGAGTTGTATGGGGGCTCATTTTTTGTGGGGCAATCTGAAGTTTTCATTGATACCATTCTGGGGTGTGTATGACTTTTTGATCACTTTTTATTTCATTTTTTTAGAAAATGAAGCGACCAAAAACTGCGAATCAGCCATTTTGACGCTTTTTTTTCCGTTTTGCTGTTTTCCGTATGGGAAAGAAATTTTTTGATTTTTATACTATGGGCGTTTTCACACTTGACGATACCCATGATGTGTATTTTTTAAATTTTTTTAGTTTTTATTTTTATTTTAGGGAAAGGGGGGTGATTTGAATTTTTATGTTTTTTTTTTTTTTTAAAAACTTTCATTATTTTACACTTTTTTTTATAGTTCCCATAGGGAACTATAACAAACAATCATCTCATTGCTATTCTCATAGACTCCAATGCACTTGCATTGGAGCCTATGAGAAAATTACCAGTTTCCTATGGAGCCCTATTACAGGCAAGGGCTCCATAGGAAATACTCATTCACAAAGACAGGGGCTGCTGCAGACACGGTTCAGCTCCTCCGATCGCCGCACGGGGGAGCCGGAGCAACACAGCATCTGAGGGGTTAAATACCCGCGAATGGCATTACTGCCAGTTGCGGACATCAGCCGCGGTTGTCTGCTATAAGAAACAGCAGGCCACCCGTGGCTATGGCGCCTTCTCTGCTCAAGAGCAGGCACCATTTTTAAAGACCCGCCCAAAGGGGTTAAATAGGCTGTCCTGACCTGCATCAGATTTATCACAGTGAATCAGAGCTGTTGCAGGCCTAGGCACTTTGTCCAACTCTATACCATCTATTGGGTTACTTTGAGACAGAATTTTATGCCAGAATTGTGGCACAATTTTGATGCAAAAGGGCTGCATCTTAGACCAAGCCACCTTTCCAGTGAAGCCCCACCTATTCCCTGCTATGTCCAACCCGCTTTTCCAAACAAATTGGGAAAAGTGTAGAAACCCTAGCTGCCCCAAAAATATTCTTGCCACTTTTTAGATGGATTCTAGGCACAGACACATTAATTTTGGGCCACTGTCTTCTTTAGAATTCCTTTTAAGCCTGAAACCAGGCGAAGGCCGAGTTCACACTTTATTTATTTGGTCAGTTATATTCATCAGTTATTGTGAGCCAAAACCAGTAGTGAAGCCTCCACAGAGATGAAGTATAGTGAAAAGATTTTCTTCTGTTCTGTGTTTTGGTTCACAATAACTGATAGAAATAACTGATCTGATCAAATAACTGATCTGTGAACTCAGCCTATGCCGTATTAATTTTTCATGATGCAAGCAGAAACGCTCTAAAATTTCCAAAGTACAAAAATAATAACATGGAAATATAATATACGTATTTATAACACGTATTCACATCCAACTTACATTTACAGCGCATGTCGGGCCTTTAAAGATGGCACTCGCTCCGGAGCAGAGTGGGCACCATAGCAACCGGATGCCTGATGTTTCATATAGCAGGCACCCACTGCTAATGTCTGCAATCGGCAGTAATGCCGATGGAAGACATTTAACCCTTCAGATGCTGCGGTCAAATGTGACCACCGTATCTGAGAGTGCTAAAAAACAGAAGTCTATGCTTCCGATTCAGGCGCACATCCCCCGGCAGAGATCAGGGAAAATGCCATGTGGTAATAATGAGCCAGAGCCTGTACTAGGCTTCCAGGGTCATTATTAGTATATCCAATTTCAGGCCACTAGGCAGCTCTGAACTGTGATATAGTGAATTCAGTACAGAATAATGGACCAGCTTCCATTATTCTATACAAGTTGCAATCTGATTGCAAGTTATGGTCCACTTTGGGACCTAACAAAAGTTAAAAAAAAAAAAAGTTTTGAAAAATATAAAAAAAAATATAAAAATTCAAATCACCCCCAAAATCAAAATAAGAAAAAAAAAAAAAAACAACATCATGGGCATCGCCACATGGGAAAACGGCCATACTATTAAAATATAAAAATTTATATTCATATTTAATGACTGAAGCAGATCATTGCTGCTGCAGACCCTTAGGGCTCAATAGTAGTTGATGACTGTTCAGCTTGATGTTATTGCGGGCTAACCATGGCTTGGTAATGTCACCACTGATGTTACCGAGGCTTGTCAAAGGCAGGAGCTGGTGGGAAACCATTGGATGTGGTAGCATCACAGTGGCGAGTGTAACTTCTTTGGTGATGTCATCGGAGATAAACATGGGGTGGTGGAACTCCTGTAGGGCACCAGTGCATTTGGGGATGTTAAAGGGTTAATGACATCAAATGTGGTGACTTTGTAATGGTTAGTGATATCACCTGTTGTGTCCATTTTTCCTAGTTTTGGTGGTGACCTCTTAAAGGATGGCAGTTAGTGTACTGCTGATAATGTCATTGGGTCTTTTCAGGGATATAAGCTGGTTGGACATCAGTGCATGTGGTAACATCACAGAGACTAATATAACTGTCCAACTGTGACATCATCACAAGGAGAATTTCCAGGGATATAGGCCAGTGGAAACCCTGTAATATAGGGTGATGACGTTGACTGATATGTCCTTTTTAGGGATGAGCAAATCGACTTTAGATGAAACATCCAAGGTCGATTCGCATAATACTTCGTTTGAATACTGAACGGAGCGAGCGCTCCATACAGTATTAGAATATATTGGCTCCTATGAGCCGAAGTTATTACGTCACAAAGTCTCGCAAGACTTTCCATAGTAACTTCATAAATTAATTTCTACTGTAAAAAACCATGTCCCGAATTTGGGTTTGGTTCCAAGGTACAAGACTTTGCGAAGTAACAACTTCGGCTCATAGAAGCCAATATACTCTAATGTTCGCTCCGTACAGTATTCAAAGTATTATGCGAATCATTTCATCCGAAGTCGATTCGCTCATCCCTAGTCCTTTTCAAAGCCCCTGAATGGGTGGTGATGTCTTAAGGAGTACCAGAGGTGGCCTAAGATGATCATTATTTCATATTGTCATTACTGATGATGCCATTGGGAGGTTCTCATGGACAAGAGCTGCAAGATCTCTATATGGCACCAGTGTATTGGCAACCTCATAGGCACCTTTTTCTAGGTGTCGACATCCCAGGAGTGATGATGTAAAAATGTGTAATATCGGTGACATTGTTCACGTACTGTCTTTAAGGCACTAGAAAGTCATAAATGATTTCACGGGTGGGTACTGATGTCACAAGGAGTGCTTGTCCTATAAAACAAGCCCCAGGGCTACACCTAGGAGCAGGTTTAGCCCATGCAGGAAGTGTTCGATAGTGGGTATGAGGTTAGAGAAAGGCCAATGTCGCTGCTGTGGTGATATCAGAACAGACAATATACGGTACATTAATTGGGAGGGGATTGGAAGGAAGATAAGCTTGTGGGTTCTCTATAGGGAAGCAGTTCATAGGGTAATGTTAATAGGCATTATAGTGAGGTCAGTTAGGGATTAGTGATGACGTCATGGAGGTTTTGTAGTCCCAATGCTGGACATCTGTTCCACCATATTTAGTGTTTGATAGTGGGTGATGACACCATGAAGGCTCCAGATACTTCCTTGGTTATGTTATCACGCTGTATGGGAAGCGCAGTGTCAAATGAAATACACATAAACCAGTTGATTTGTGTGTATGGCTAATTGATTTAGAAGAGTATAACATTTTGCTGCAGCCTGAAATTGGAAACCTACAATAAATTTATACCTGACCATTTTTTGGGGCCCCCAAAAGAGCTGCTTTATACTATAGACAGCCTTATATGGCTGTAACAATAGGCGGCCCCAACTGAATGTTGCAGTTGCAAGTCAATAAATTAGAATATCTCTGAAAAGCTTGTAAAATCGCTGCCTTGTCTTCAAACAGCTGATCAGTGGGAGTGCCGGGAGTCGGACCGTTGCTGATCTGATATTGCCGAACTATCATGAGGATAGGTCATTAATAGTAAAAAGCGGACAACCCCTTTGAGTCATAATTATCAACATTTCAAGGCCACATGCCATTGGTGCCACTTTACAAATCACTAGTCAGCAATACATGGAGTACTGTGTACAGTTCTGGGCTCCTGTGAACAAGGCTGACATAGCAGAGCTGGAGAGGGTTCAGAGGAGGGCAACTAAAGTAATAACTGGAATGAGTGGACTACAGTACCCATCAAAATTAGAGTTATTTACTTTACAAAAAAGACGACTGAGGGGAGATCTAATAACTATGTATAAATATATCAGAGGTCAGTACAGAGATCTCTCCCATGATCTATTTATCCCCAGGACTGTGACTGTGACGAGGGGACATCCTCTGCGCCTGGAGGAAAGAAGGTTTGTACACAAACATAGAAGAGGATTCTTTACGGTAAGAGCAGTGAGACTATGGAACTCTCTGCCTGAGGAGGTGGTGATGGTAAGTTCACTGAAAGAGTTCAAGAGGGGCCTGGATGTATTTCTGGAGTGTAATAATATTACAGGTTATAGTTACTAGAGATAGGTCGTTGATCCAGGGAGTAATTCTGATTGCCTGATTGGAGTCGGGAAGGAATTTTTTTCCCTAAAGTGGGGAAAATTGGCTTCTACCTCACAGGTTTTTTTTGCCTTCCTCTGGATCAACTTGTAGGAAAACAGGCAGAACTGGATGAACAGATGTCTTTTTTCGGCCTTATAAACTATGTTACTATGTAAAGAGAGAGATATTGGGTAAATCATTGTAAAAATCTGCATGTAACGTGGATTTTGGTTGGGAAATGCAGCAAAATCCATATAATGTACACTGCCTTGTGCTGGGGCTACACGCCGATCTTGGTCATGGCACTATTTGCGTGATCACTGATAGGGTTGCAGCTGAACTCGCTAGTTGCCACAACTGCGGCCCTAGAATTGAAAAAAAATATCCAGCAGTCAGGTATCCAGCAGACAGTTATAAACTCACCTGCAGAAAATGGGATAAAAGCTTCATTTGATTTAAAGTTTCCATCTTTATCTAAGAAATGTTCGGGGTTAAACTTATGAGGAGTTTTCCAGTACTGGGGGTCATGTAGCACAGAGTCCAAATTGGGTAAAATATTTGTGTCCTGAAAAGATGACAGTAAACAGAAAATTTATTTGAATATTCTACCTACAGTGTTATTGATTTAGGCTACTTTCACACTAGCGTTTCCTTTTTCCGGTATTGAGTTCCGTCATAGGGGCTCAATACCGAAAAAAAAACGCTTCAGTTTTGCCCCCATTCATTGTCAATGGGGACAAAACTGAACTGAAGAGAACGGAATGCTCCTAAATGCATTCAGTTCAGTTCACTTGCGTCTCCAGATTCCTGGGGATCCACACCAAGACGGATCCGTCATGACCCCCAATGCAAGTCAATGGGCACGGATCCGTTCGGTGTGACACTGTAGTAAACGGATCCGTCCTCCATTGACTTTCAATGGAGTTCATGACGGATCCGTCACAGCGATGTTAAAGATAATACAACCAGATCCGTTCATTATGGATCCACATGGTTGTATTATCAGTAACGGAAGCGTTATTGCTGAACCCTGCCGGATCCAGCAAGAACGCTAATGTGAAAGAAGCCATAATGTGGTATATTCATTTTATTTATCAGACTGTAATAAATAAAAGTGATCTTATTTAATAGAATTATATATGTGTGCTGCCACATGCAGCCAAAACCCGGAGTGGATTAACAAAATAAGAATCTGTCCTTTAGGGCTCATGCACATGGCTATAGCGGTAGCAGTCTGCAAAACACATATACTGGCCGCGTGTGTTCCGCATTTTGCATAACGGAACGTCCTGGCCTCTATACGACAGTCCTATCCTTGTCCATAATACGGACAAGAGTAGTACATGTTCTATTTTTTGTGCGGCCACGGAACGGACATACAGATGTGGATAGCACACGGGTATGCTATCCGCATCTTTTGCAGCCCGACTGAAGTGAATTGGTCCGCAGCCGACCCGCAAAAAATGCGGATCAGATATGTACTAAAAATATGTTCGTGTGCATGAGCCCTTATACTTTCTCTCGTATTATGATCCTCTCCATATTTTGGCTTTTAAAAACTGCTTAAAAAAACTGTGGGTACAGTATGTTCACGGAAAATACATAAATTGCAGCCGCACACCGCTACCAGATAAAGCACAAAATGCCACAGTGATAGAATATTCCAAAGCTCATACTATGCTTGTTTAATAAATTAGAGACTCTTGGCAAATACATTTTGTACAAAATTATCTGAGCCCATTCACCACAATCGTCAAGGTGGTCTCTGCAGAATGGGAACCTAACACTTTGTCCTACCTGTTACGTGCCAGTCTTGGCTTCCATATAATCAGGGGGTGTTTTGTTCCACATGCATGTAATGTCCACTTGCCTTTTGCCATTTCTGGTACTACAAAGGCCTCCCCTAGTTCAGGAGTGCAGACACTAACATGCATGCCGAATCACTCGGCTTTATAGTTGCACTGATTAAAAACCACCTGTGGGGCAAATGAGCTGGTCAGGAGTGCATGACCAAACGGAGTAGCCACACCTCCAGTACAAACCCACAAAGAAAAAAAGGAAATTTCAGTCAGCACATCCCAGAGTGCAGGTGCTGGTTGCTATGGCTAAATACATGTCAAAGGAAAATACATAAATTGCAGCCACACACCGCTACCAGATAAAGCACAAAATGCCACAGTGATAGAATATTCCAAAGCTCATACTATGCTTGTTTAATAAATTAGAGACTCTTGGCAAATACATTTTGTACAAAATTATCTGAGCCCATTCACCACAATCGTCAAGGTGGTCTCTGCAGAATGGGAACCTAACACTTTGTCCTACCTGTTACGTGCCAGTCTTGGCTTCACAGGTTAATGTTCACATTACTAAAATCTGCCACAGATTCAACAGCAGAAAACGGGTATTTTCTGTTACTAAATCCACTGTTTCACCATTGTCTTTAGAGTTTCCCCATTGACTGTAATGTAAAAATCTCCACCTTGTGCACACAGTGTAAAATTTTTTTAGAGTTTTTTTTTCAGTAGCTGATTTGAAAAATGCGTTAGAAGTGACATGTTATTTCTTGGAAGCAAATTTCATAGAAGTCAATGGGGAAGCTGAAAAACCCTAAACCAGAAACTCTTCTAAAAAAGCCATTAAATTAGAAATCTGCAACCAAAAGCAACACATTATCAGATAGTGATCATACCCTCAGCGTGTGGCAGCATCGTAAAGTTGCCCATAAATGTTGAACTTTTGATCAGGTTTTGTTCATGTTGTTTGATGCGGTTTTGAAGACTAAACCAGGATTCTACATGTTATCTTTTTGTTTTATTTTTTCCATTCCTGGCTTTTGCTTCAAAAAATGCATCATAAACCTGAACAAAACCTAATGGTTTGTCTGTGACTTTACAGATAGGCTGGTTTTATACATCCAGGAAAAGACTCAGGGGGTCATTTACAAAGACCAGCATTTTACACCACGCCTCTTCATAAATTAGGCGTACCTTTGGCAGCCTGTATGCCTAGTGCAAAAAGTAGTCAATCCCCTGACTGGAGTTGTTTTTCGACAATATTTTACCCCTGTTGGTATTTTTTAATTTTTCGGGTCCTATGCCCTGACCTCCGTCACAACCCCACTGATGGCACACATATCTTGTCATGTAGGGAACAGTGAGCCCTGAACTCCTGCCTAGAACGGTCCCTACCTATTTCCACGATCCACCCTAAACAGCCCACAACTGGATGGCAATCCCTTCCTAAATAAGTGCAGGGTCTGAATCAGTAAAGGGGAACCAGGGAGACAAATAACCAAATACTAGTGACAGAATGGCACAGAAACACCAGAAATGTACCAAGCCAAGGTCAATACCAGAAGTCCGAACCAAATCTAAACGAAACCAGAGAAATGTAGTCAGGGGTCAAAACCAGGAAATCTCAAGTCCAAAGGGTCAGGCAGAAGGCAAAGTCAGGGTACAAATCCATGGTCAGAAATCCGTCAGGCAATATAGGGCTAGTGAGGCAAACTAATGAAAGAAAACCAATCACAGGCAACCTGTGGCCAGCATATGATGCTCCCCTGATTTCAAATGACCAGTGACGTCAACCTTCCTAACGTGTGTCCCTGCTCTGACTAGTCAGTGCTCCTTCATTGGAAAGCCCAGCTGCCTCCCTAGAAACCAGATGCTGGCGGCGCTGCGGCAAAGTGCACCTGCCAGCTGAAGACTTTACATATACATTGACTTTAATACTTAATATGTGTTTTCAAATGTAAGTGTTTTTTAACAGACTGTGGGTCAGTGGTGATACCTTATTTTTGTTTGTGATTACGGATCCTCCACACGCTTTATACGATCCGGAAAGTAATTTTCAGTCTAGCAATATCCATGGAATACAGATAACATGCAGATCCTTCACGGATAAAACACTGACCATCTTGTCACAGATGTCATCATAGAAACGGACGTGTGAAAGAGGGCTGAGGCTAGGCCTACAATTTTTTGTCATACTGCAAAAAATAGCAAAAAATAATTGGTGTGAATTCCCTGTCCATAGAGAATACATTGAGTAGCTTGAAAATAGCTTCCAGCATAGTTGCAGCCAAGAGATTATCTGGAGTAATTTAGGCTGGTACTACACGGCAATATTTGGTTTAACAGGCGCCGCACAACCTCAGAATTGCAAAAAATCCAAACCTGCTCTTCCTCTCTCTGCAGCACTGAAATCAAAATCTGTAGACAGGGGGACACTTATCACTGCAGTCAATTACAGGCTGCAGCAATGACCTGCTCTCCTTGTGTTACATAATGAGTTCTCATGATGCATGGGGAGCAGGTCATCGCTGCAGCCTGTGACTGGCTGCAACGGTCAGGTGTCCCCCTGTCCATTGATGTTGATTTCAGTGCTGCAGGGAGAGAATGAGTCGGCCCACGAGTGTCAGAGACTGAACCCAGCGGCGAGGAGCAGGTAAGTGCAATCACCACTGTGGGTCAGCCACTCTGGGAGGTCTTTATGAGTCTTGGATAACCCCTTTAAGCGTCAATTTCACAGAAATTTTATTTGAGATTTTTCATGTTACTCCATAGAGAAAAAGAGCAGCTTGGAAATCTCTTAAATCCCAGCATGTAGTAGTTGCTAGCTGCTCACTTGTCTGCTGCGATTTCACTGTGATTAAATTGCTCCAGCAATACTTGGCTGCAGTAACCTGGAAGTGATTTTCAAGTTTCTCAATGGATTCCCTACAGACAAGGATTCCAATGTGAATTTTTGTATTGTATTACAAAAAAATGCCTAGCCTCAGCCGATGTAATAGAGCCATGACAGATATTCAGAAACTATTTGCAAAAGGCTACCAATGAATTATGACTGAAACCATTGATAATGGGTCTATCATGGTTCCAGTGCTGTTGACAGCAAGAATAGTGTTACAGCCTGTGCTATTCTTGACATAAGATATACTGCAAACCCCAAGACCCTGACAAAACATCAATGTGAACTGAGCATGCATCATCCATTATATGTTCTTAATGCTCAAGCTCATAGCATTCACATGTACTTACCTTCTTTATAGGATAACCATCCAGTGTGATGTCCTTTATGCTGCGTCTCATAATTCCAACAGATGC
The DNA here is from genome assembly GCA_900303285.1 of Rhinella marina. NCBI lineage: Eukaryota > Metazoa > Chordata > Amphibia > Anura > Bufonidae > Rhinella > Rhinella marina. The sequence goes on along the minus strand of ONZH01027885.1, from coordinate 3,701 downwards.
AATATTCCCAAAACGTTGAATTTCATGAATCACTGCATTAGTGTAAGGAAGCCTCTTCCTGTCTTCATACTTAATGGCTGAAGAGTCGTGAAGAACCTCATCTAACTCTTTATGTATCTTTTCTGTGATTAGAAAGTGCAGAATGTTGATGTCTAGTTAAGTTTGTCACAGAAATTAGAATTGCATTCAAAGTGTTCACACAGCTCCCCTTAATAGCAAGAAATTTCTTGTGATATTATATGACACAGATAAATATAGTCAGACATTAAAGGCTAAGTCGACCTTTGAACCAAATAGTTTGAATTATTGCTTCTAAAACTGACAAATGTAGTAACTTGCAATGGGTCTTAAAGTGGTTATCCCAGGGAAAGTGCTTATCTCCTATCCACAGAATAGGTGATAAGTATCAAATAAGTATCAGATCCTGGGGGTCCTACTGCTGGGAAGGTTTTTAACTGTAGAAATATATTTTTAAAGTTATTACCCGAAGTCTCGCGAGACTTTACGAAGTAATAACTTCGGCTCATCTGAGCCAATACATTCTAATACTGTACGGAGCGCTTGCTCCATACAGTATTCAAACGAGGTTTTATGTGAATCGACTTCAGATGTTTCATCCGAAGTCAATTCGCTCATCCCTAATTTTTTGTAAAAAAAAAAGTGATTTTATGATGCAAAAGTAGTAAAACATAAAGTATAAAATTATAATTTGGTATCACTGTATTCCTATCAACCCACAGAATAAAGTTATCATATATATCGCATGGTGAATGCCATAAATAAAAAACACTGATGGAATTGCTATGTTTGCCCACCTTACCTCCCAACAAATGTAAGAAAAGATCAATGTCATGTGTACCCCAAAATGTTACCAATAAAAACTACAGCACAACCCGCATAAAAAGCCCATGCAGAGCTACGTTGATGGAAAAATAAAAATGTTATGGATCTTAGTACTGTATATGGCGATGCAAATTATAACTGATTTTTATTTTTAAAAAAGTGATCCAAAAGTATAACATGAAAAAACTATATAAATGTGGTATCCCCATATTCATATCAACCTGCAGAATAAAGTTATCATATCATATAACATAACATATCATATCATATAACACATGGTGAAAACCATAAAAAAAATTTTAAAACACTGATAGAATTGCAATTTTTGCCCAACAAAAGCGATAAAAAAACAAATGTACCAGTAAACCAATAACAACTACAGCTTGTCCTGCACACAGCTCAGTCAACAAAAGAAATAAAAAGTTATGGTTCTTAAAAGCCATTTAAGAAAATTCCATGTTCAAAAATCTAAATGCCACTCCTACCCTTTTAAACACTGCCATGTCTCCAAACAGTAATTTATGACCACATTTTTTCCTTTTGCAAAAATGAAAAATTTGGGGCTAAAGCAAAGCACTATCGGAGAAGATTTAATTTTTCATTTTCATGGGCAAATGTTATTCCAGTAAATTCTCTGAAACATCTAACTTTCTTGTGGTGTAGTTTCAAAAATTGGGTTATTTCTTGGGGGTTTCCGCTGTACTAGTACCTCAGGGGTGTTGTAATTTCGACATTGCACCCAACCCCATTCCAGTAAAATCTGGGTTTTAATGGTGCTCTTTATTTTCTGAGCCCTGGTGTGTGCAAAGGAAGCAGGTTACGAACACATTTGTGTAACAGTTTTTGGGGTGATTTTTCTCCTGTTAGCCGTTGTATGAAACTTACCTGAGCCACTACATGTTATCTATATACAGGGTGAGACAGAAGTCCGGACACACCCTTTTGACTGGTGTAATTTGTAGAAAATTGACTTCCAATGTGTGAAAGTATTAATTGGGTTGGAGGCTACATTTGAAATTGGTTATATTGAATTCAGCTGAGGAGTTTTCAATGGGAAAGGAGTCATGTCATATACACTATCAATTTTAGCTAGCATTTACTTAGAAACACACTGGAAGTGTCAGTTACCTATCTTTACATGTTTGGGATTTAAGCAAAGTCAAAGTTTCCTAAACTGCTTTACATGACATGTTCAATGTGACCACCATTCTGCTGGATAAAAAAGCTGAACTGAATTCAATGTGGCAGATTTCAAAATGGTGGCCAAAAATGTCTTCTCCATCAGATAATGCAGCCTCCCTCACAGTGAATAGTTTCACACATTGAAAGTCAATGTTCCTCAAATTAAATCAGTTACACTATAAGGATGATCAGCGCTGGGATTAAAGCACCTGCTCCTGCAATCTTGCAGGAGCAGGTCGGGTCCCGGCTGACAGACAGAGCGGGGACCCTGAAAAGACAGGAGCGGTTTATTACTGCTTCTGCCTTTCCCAGTGCCAGCAGAAGGTTGTGGAGGAAGCAGGGGGGAGAGCAGGAAGCGACAAGCAGAGCCGTCACATGACCGCCGGGTGTCTCAGGGCAAAAGCTGAGCTAAAGGGTCTAAGGAGACCCTGATCAGCTCTGCTTGATGCTCCAATTACAGTGGAAACAGTGAAAAAAAAGTAAAAAAAAAAAAATGTCAATGTCCACCATAGTCGAACGTTTTGATATATAACATGTATAGGTTTTATTGAACTGGGCATTCAATAAAACCTATACATGTTATATATCAAAACGTTAGTCACCAAATAGGGAACCCATTGCAATAATTCATTTTTGTATCAGTTTTAACATTTAAGAAATAAAAAGCTATAATTAAAAAGAATTTCTTTTTTTCCCTCCAAATTAAACCTAAAAAATAATAAAAAGACCTGTGTGTCAAGTGTCAAGTAAAAAAAAAAATATAAAAATTATTTTGGTAGTCAAACAAATAAAAAAATTAGGGTAACTAAACCACCACGTGCACAAAATCACTAAAAGTTGCCTGGACATTCAGGGCTTTTTTTAGGCCGGGTCATTAAAGGGTTAGCAGCATTTAGAAAGCATTAAGAAAATTGCTTTACGGCAACCCCAGTGTTGAGCGAATCAAAGCATCCGAAGTGGAACTCGATCCAAATTTGACTCGCATCAAATCTGAATTTCCTTGTGGTTCATGGTAACAAATTGTTTTTTTTTCCCTAAAATGGCGGTTACATGTGTTAGAAAGGGAAAGTAAAAAGCCCAGGAACGCGAGATCACCCATAATGCCGTGCAGACAGCCAATCAGCAGCTAGCCAGACCCTGTGATGTCACAGCTCTTTAAAAGCCTTATCCAGCATGGTTTCTGCCATTTCACTGTGAGCTGAGCATAGGGAGAGATGTGACAAGCGCTAGGGACAGTGTTGCTAAAAGCTTTTAATTGTGGAATATTGAACAGGGAGAGTGCAGGGACATTGTAGGTAGATCATAGGGAGAGTTTTTACACACTGTAGGGAGAGCATAGGGAGACTGCAGGGACAGTGCAGGGACTGTAATCTATAGCTGAAGGGATCCATAGGAGACAGTGCAGTTTGCATCAATCCCTGTGTAGGGCACAGAGCTATCTCATTGTGTCGTCTTTGTTTAATAGATAAGCAATTCTATTAGGCCTTGATTATCAAATTGGGGTGAATAAGCTGTCTAGTTCTACTCTTATTGGGATGTCCTCTTTGTTTATTAGGTAAGCAATTCTTTTACACCTTGATTCTCAAATTGGGGTGAATAAATTGTCTATTTCTACTGTTGGTGGGGTGTCCACCTTGTTTAAAGCAGCTCTGTCACCAGGATCAACCCTATTAAAC